>CM053516.1:22220644-22246044 GCA_028627145.1 Eidolon dupreanum | reverse complement strand
AAGATGATCGATAAGTCTCCCCATTGGAAACAGTGTCTGAACTCTTCTATTTGGATTTGGCCCACTGGCCTGGGGGAAGTATCATAACCAGCTTGTACCTTCATCTAAATGCAAAGCCAGCTCCTCTAAATCTGAGGTTAGGACTGAAATCCACGTCCCCATCATTTAAATGCTAAAGGGAGATTTGAATCAAGGAGCAGCGATGGCTCCACCCTCAGGGGACAGAGAAGGACTGACCACTGGGCTTCACCACCACCCCGACAAAGGCAAGCCAGTCCTGTGACTGACCCACATTGCTGCAGAAGGGGCCTCACTCATCGGCCACGGAAAAATAACACATCTGCTTCTGCTGTTCCATGTACCCCCTCCCCTTGCCCACCGAAAAAGGACCCTTTGAAGGCGTTCTTCATTCTAATTCTTCACAATCATTTCTGTTTGGAACAGCCCGTTCAATATCAGTGCCGCAGAATAGAACCAGGCACTCCATGAGGACGCATTAAGAACAAACAAACAAACAAATAAAACGAACAAACAAAAAAAAAACAGTAAAAATATCAGCCACATTCAAAAAAAAAAAAGTACGACCAAAATATCAGCCATGTTCAAAAAGTTTCTCTTTTTTCCAGAGGCTACAAAGTATTAATAAATCCACTGTAAGAAATATTTACAAACCTAAAATGATTTTTTAATAGAGTTCGTAGACGATTTATTTCACAAACGTTTTAAGTCAGAAAATTTTATAATCAAGCACCTGTTTTGTGTTTTCAGAAAGGTTCAAAGTATTCCACAGATACCGCAGGGTCATACCTTAAAGAAAAAAATTCATGCTTTTAGTTCAACTGAAACTTTATGTTTTTCCACAGTTTGGGGGGCTCCGTGGAGGAGCCCCCAGTGGGTGTATATAAAGGACATGAGCAATGTATGCATTTTAGAAATCAACTGTGCAAACTGGTCTTCCCTCATCTAAGCTGTTACGAGATGGGGGCATTTAAGGTATTCCCGTGCTGTTAAAAAATTAAAAGTATTCCTGCCCACTTAAAAAAAAAAAAACCTGTCAGCAGGGTGGGAGAAGGAAGAAAGGAGAAGGAGGGAGGGTGGGAGGGAGGGAGAGTCAGCGAGAACATCAGTAACTTGATAAGCAGGCTGCTGGTAAGCAAAGAACACCCTGGGCTTTGTAACAACTGCCAATAACCAAACAAACAAGCCAACGATGCAAGCAAACTCGATGCTGCCCTTAAATTTTTTCCTCTCCTTATCGTGGAGCAAGTTCATTCCGAAACAAAGGCCTTATCTCTTGCGTGAGCTGTCGCTTGCTCAGAGACACCTGCAGTGGGAAACCCAAGCCCTCATCTGAGGTATAGTCCTTCCAAGACGCTTGGGCGTGTGGGCCTCACCGCAGAGCTGCCGTCTGGGGGCGTGTCCCGGCCCGGGTCACCTGCCTCACCTGGCACGTCACTGTTCTCCGGGTCCCACTGTATGTAAAACTGAGTCTCAGCTGACTCGTTAAGGCCTTAGCTTTGTCACTTTTCCTGGGCAAATACACGCGCATGTGTAAGCACACACGCCTGCATGTAGGTGTGAGTGTTCAGAGCACTCTGGGGACCCCTAGGAAACAACAGATGGTGTGGAAAAGGAGAGAGGGGGAGTGACGGGCCAGCGGGGGGGCGGGGGATAAGAGGAGGGAGCATTCGGGGAGAAAAGAAGCCACAGATTCTACTTGGCTGGCGTCATTATCCAGAAAACTTAAGATCAACTGTCCTACCACTTGTCGGAGAACAAGAGCAGCAAAGTCTGTGTGTCTGTCACCTTCCCGACCGCCGCCCTGGGTACCGGATGGAAGGACAGACAGCGCAGGGCCACAGCCACGCCCCGCTCTGAGGCCTTGTTAGACTGCAAGACGCACTCTATCATGACTAAAATCCCACTGTCATTGCCTCCCTGCACGTGAAGCTTCATCCGTGGGATTAAACTGGAAGCAGCCATTCTTCAGTGTTCAACTTTCAGGTACGCTGACAGAGGGACGGATGAGATACAATGGGAACCTTCTGGTTGACTGGTGATTTCTCAAAGTTTGGGGGTCAGGAGCCTCTCTGAGAATCTGAGGACTATTGGAGACCTTCATGCATAGAAAAAATGCATGTAGATGAACTGTGACACAATTTTGAGGATGGAGTGATTGATGGATACCCCACACCCTGAACCTGTTCCTCGACCTCTTAGTCCATAGGTCCTCAGGTCACACATCTGTGTCCAAACCTGTCCCCTCACCTTGCAATTCCAGCAGAGGGACATTCGGCCATTATTTCCAAACCTGGAAGCCCAGGAGGCAGCTGATGACTGACTCACCATAGAGACCGGCACAGAACATGGGAGACCACAGCAAGCCTGAGATGACACTCACGGTCATAAGCCAGGACGGAAGAGGGAAGGGCAATCTCAAATCCCACTTTAGAGAAATTTTGCCTGGAAAAACCTTTGAGCATGTACGTTTAAAAAGAAGGAGGAGGAGGAGGAGGAGGAGGAGGAGGAGGAGGAGGAGGAGGAGGAAGAGGAGGAGGAGGAAAGAAAGAAAGAAAGAAAGAAAGAAAGAAAGAAAGAGAGAGAGAGAGAGAGGGAGGGAGGGAGGGAGGGAGGGAGGGAGGGAGGGAGGGAGGGAGGAAGGAAGGAAGGAAGGAAGGAAGGAAGGAAGGAAGGAAGGAAGGAAGAAACACACCTATGGCTAAGGAGCATAAAAGTTGGGTGCTGCTGGCATACCACCTGTAAAAAGGTGGACGAGACTCAAATTCCCCAGCACAATGAGACAGAAAATAACCATGTCAGTGATGGCAAATGCAAGTGCCAACAAGCCCCCCGCGTACACTGGTCTAATTAAAACTTTATCACAAATGCCAGCAATCAATAAAAAATTATTTCTTATTCAATTTGGGCTTCAGCTTTAATTACTAGTATGCAACACGCTGTGATTCTGAGAGCATCTGATATGGTCTGATATACTTCTCACAGCTCTAAAAAGAAAGGGACAATGACAGTTGCTCCCTCCTTCTCCTGCACGCGTGTAGCTCTACCGTCGGACTGAGAGCTTAAAAGGCTTGTGGGTGCAGACCTGGGCGTACAGCTCTACGGATTTTCACAGATAAAGAACAGAAGTCAGAAGAAAAGGTGGGAGCAGCAGTTCACCCCCATTCATTCTCTGACGCCTTCTACTCCATGAGAGCAAAATAGGTGGGTTTGGCAACGTTTTAAAGGGTTTGGGTGATTTAAATGACCTAATGCTAAGCATATCCCTTTGCAAACAAACCAGGCACAAGATGCATACCATAAAGGCAGAGAAATGCTACATTGTGATGTTGTTTGCTTACAAAGAAGCTATTAAGTCTTTCTATTTAAAATGTTGTGCAAAAATAAGCAAAATGTGTATTTAAATACTTAAAATGGCTGCTGATTCTTTTGATACAAAGATTGAGTTAAAAGAGTTAAAATAATGGCTGGAATCAAATAAACTATTTTTATAACAAATATCAAATGGGTTCTTGTTTCGCATTGTCTGAGTGTATTAACATGTAAGCTCTGCGGGGCCAGAGTTGTCCAATTTTACTTTAAAATCTGATACCTTTTGCACAATGCCCCAGTGTAGAAAAGGGCATTTGATGACTATTTTCTTTGGAGGTTAAATATCAAATAAAATCAAAGATACTTAAAAAAAAAAAAAAACCCTGAAGTAAAATAAAACAAAACGAAAAACAAATAAATAAAAACTCAGTGCAGGTGAAGGAGACTTCACCCTAATTTCCTGGCCACATAAGCTCATCCAAGGTCCTGGATGGTGGAGTGGATGAGAAGAGAAACTGGATTTTTCCATTTAGCAACCAGCAGATGAAGAGTCCGCCATTTCCTCCATCAACTTCATTTCCTAAGTCTGTCTTCCCATCAACCTGAATTTTACCTCGCCGCTAGAAGGCACACACCACACGGCTGTCATCTGCAGATTGAGGAACTCTGGAAATGTCTATTTCTCTAGCAATGTTTCTCAGGAAGATATCACCCCCGCAGAAATAAACAAATGTTCAAATGACACCAAGGATCCGACTTGGGAGGTGTGGTGGGCGGAGCGCTCCCCACTTCATCCCTGTCATCACCATCACCAGCAGGAGGCTGGACGCCCCAACCAGCTAGGGGTGGTGGCTGCCCAGACGAAACAAGGTGAGTTCAAGTGGACAGTTCTGTTCGTGCCCACTACCCTTTTTTTTAAAAATCTTATTTTAACTAAGACCCACATATTTTAAATCGATTAAACTCCATCATTTCTAAAGACATATCAAGGTAAAAATAAACCCACAAAGCTGTTGCACTTGCAAATTGTAGAATATTGACAATCAAAAGTATTATCTGGGTTATTCGAAACAACACTTTGCCATTACACTTTTAAAATATCTTTTAGAGGGGGAAAATGAACCTCGCTTTTGGTCTCGATTTTTCAAAATTTCATGAAGAGGTGAAAAAGAATATTAACTGTAATTTCCCCAACCAGGAAATTACAGTTAAGCCTCACATATCAGTGTGGCCTTTGGAACTTCGTAACGCAGCAGCCCTGACAAGAATGTCACTCCCAAACAGAGCCACCGCCTGGAACTAACTAGAGTCTACCTGGAAAAGAAAGATGGAACAGAAAAACCCATGCTCAGCAAAAGACATTTCATCTGAACTATTAAAAATAATCACACTGAGATCACTCATCCCCAGGACACTTATTAAGAGATTACATGAAAAACTTAACACACACATGTAAAAATGAACTGTGGACAACTAATGACCCAGAGAACGCGAAACACACAGAAATGGGAAAATGAATGGTTTCAGTGACCCGTGTGAAGCGCTTAGCTGGGTTTCCAATGGCTCGGGGGCACCCGTGGGTGGGGGTTGGAGCCCATGCTGACATCAGGCAGCCTCGTTACAATGTGGCCGGCTAGAGGTGCTGGAGTTTTGCTACAAAAGGAATGACGAATCTGGCACTTGCCGGAGTGACCTCCTGTTGAGATTTTCACAGTCACTTGAATTAACAAAGTAACTGACTTAGGACACCCCTTCTGGGGTGATGAACCGCTTTGAAACTAGAGAGTTAGAGACGGTGGTTGTATAACATTTTCAATGTACGAAACGTTCACTTTTAAACGGCTCATTTTACGTGGCGGGAATCTCCTCTCCGTAAAAGTAAGAATAAAACATTTTTTTAAAGGCAAATCTTCCCACAGAAAGGAAATCTTAAAACAGTCTCTCGGTGGCTCTGAAAATACATGGCACCTCAATACAGCTGTTGATTCGTGGACGGCAGAAGGCAAGATCATTCGAACCCTTATTGTCATTAAAAATATATACTAGACATTGTTGGAATTGGTTTAGATTCTCAGTTATTCTATTATCTCTGAACGCTCTTCACAATATTTATAAATTATTCCCTTTCTCTGTGCTGAAAGCCTCTATGTGTAATGAAATCTAATTTCCCTGATTCGCTGAGTGAGTCTCCAGCCTGCTCCTGTATATATAATTCCTTCGCTGCAAACACTAGACAAACATACTTTGCAAGTGGGACTCGTGAAGGTTGATGATTTTAACAAATAAGTTATTTATTTTTACTTCCAAAAAGGTCCTTTTTTCCCTCATTTTGTGATAAAGGTAGTGTAAAAAAAAAAGGAAAAGAAGAAGATAAGCTTGTTTATAAATAGTCCTACGTCTCATTATTAATTGGAACATTCTTGGTGACGTCTTCTGATCAATAAGGAGGAAAGTGACATTCCAGGTGAGACACAAAAGCCTCGTGTTAATTAAAAACTATGAAAAGCGGACCCTGTAGTGTGGGCTGAAGGAAGAAGGGTTAATGTGCTAAATATGCAAACTGAGCATTTATTTATCGCTGGTACAGCAGCCACAAGAATGAATCCGATGCGACGCCAAGTGTTCTCACCAACGATTATTTTTCCAGAAAAATAAAAAGCTCAAACATGCACCCTCCCCACCAACCTGGCACACGCACCAGGCAAGGCCCATTCCTAAGCACTTGGGAGAAGGAAGAATGTTTTAGAAACAAGGTACTTTCATGGAAGCCACTCACATTAATGGGGCCCCACTGGACGGGACGGCGTAGGCCCAGTTAGAAGTGTATGGTGATCCCGTGTGTTTCCCACTATTGAAAGTGTACCCCGTGTTCATTGCGGATTCGTTCACAATGGCCAACCTAAATACCCCTTGTGGGTGAACGGAGGAAGAAAATGCACTTGCGTAGAGCAGGTTGCTCTTCAGTGGTAAATAAGGAAGTCCCGTCATTTGCTGAAGTTCTCACCACGGAAAAAAATATAAAAAGTAACTACGTGAGGTGATGGATGCGTTCGTGAACTTGACTGTGGCGACCATTCGCCACGTGCACATGTATTAAGTCGTCACTTGGTGCACCCTAAACTAATTGTGGCGATGGCTGCATGCAGCTGAATGAATGGACAGCCGTCGACTTGGACGCTCCAGCTGGGCTCGTGGCACAGAGTGTGAAGAGTAGCTAAGTAAAGCCATTACTGAAAATCAAGAGCGTTTTCGGGAACATCTGGATGAACCGCTGGAGGCAGCGGAAACAGGCAGGCCTTACACACTCAGGGGGCGTCTCAGACACTGTCCGGCCCGAGCATTCAAATCAAAGGCATGTGGGGGGTTAAAAACACTGACCCGTTTCAACAAGCGAGTCCATCCCAGAATTTAAGGTTACAAGTTGGGTGAGATGAGGATCCAGATGGGCATTTCCATCCCAATGCCCCACAAACAAGGGAAAGGTGAGTGGGGGTCCGGGGACGGCCACCTGCTTTACAGCGGGCCGACCGTGGACACGGTGATGCTTTGTTCTAGAAAACAACACCAGAGTCTTAGCCACGTCCGTTGTGCAATGTCGACTGTTGCTAAAAACATCCCCACAAGCAAACTGAAGCGCTCAGGCTGCGTGCCTGCGTCCAAAGATCGCTTGTGACCCGCAATACACATCCTGAATTGTAACACAGAAATTAACACAGCAGAATGGGGAAGGATCTAAATGCATTGAGAAAAGCGGACTTGGGATGAAAAGAAAAAAGAAAAAAAAATGGCTAGCTGGATTATGTAAGATGAACCACAGAAAATGTCAAAATTAAATAAAATGCCTGGCATGGAGTTGGTGGCCGGTAAATGTTGAAAAATGCATCAGTTGATACTCATCACAGAGGAGGTAGGGGCTTGAGAAAGAAAGGATTTGGAGATACCCACAGAAGGAAAGGCTTTACTTGCAGGGGCGACGTCTCAAGGTCAAGGGTGAGACCACGAGGCTACCGATGGGAATGCCATTAGAGGGTCTGCCTCAACCCTCGGCAGGAGGCCCCAAGTTCCCGCAGAGCTGTGTGCCATCACGTGGGGTCTCCTAGCCTAGGACGGATGTCCAGTGTCTACGCCCCTGGCTCTGGCCAGCTCGCCCGGGTAGCCAGTCTCGGACAGGCTCTGAAGTCGGGCTGCGAGGGCCTGACCCTTGGCTGGGTCCCTCCCTGTGAACTGGTAGGTGAAACCATATCCTGCTCGCTCTCAGTGCTACCCCTCCCTCATCGTCTTCCCTCCCCCCTCCCTCCCGTGACTTTGTCACTCTTTCCCCTTTCCCAGGTTGGCTCTGGGTTATGTTCTTTCTCCCTCTCTGCCTCTGCCCCTGAGACTTATTTGGGATCCGGCAAGAGCTGGAAAGCTATGGAGTGACAGACGGCATTGACCGCTGGGGGGTGACGATGGTGTATATTTGTGAGACCTCAAGCCACCAAAGCCAATGACAAACAGTAACAGGTGTGCACACGTCCAAGTGCTCCTCTGTACCCTGAAGACTTTCCCATGGGAGAAGCCTCTGGAACTCAGGGCTGCAGAAACCCCACAACAGAGCTGGCTGGTCACCCATGTACTGGCCTCGGCGTTTAGGCCCAGACTGTCCGAAGAGAGCTCTGTGCTAACCTCTTCTCTAGATTATTTTACATTTGGCATGACGACGTTGTTCAGAATGTGTCATTTTTAAGTGGTTTAATAAATTAGATATCAAAAAGTCAATGATACTGGTCAAGAAAAGAGTTGAGCAAGAGTTCACACCCATTTTCAACACTCTAGTGTTTGTTTGGTCTGCAGTAAATGATGGGCAATCAGGAAACAGAAGAAATATAACTCCTTACATAACACTCTCCACACCGGGTGATGATTTGGAGTTCCCAAGACCGAATCTCCATTTTGCTAAAAAAAAAAAAAAGTTATCCTCAAACTTCCCACATTGCAATGGAGAGGCGGACGAGCCATACCCCAGCCATTGCAACACGGTGACAGGTCGGCCTCCTTCTCCTGCCTGCCCAAGGGCGACCGCGTCAGACATCCGTGCAGAAGCCAGCACGCTCAGGTCCCCAGGGACAGGCACTCAGCTCAGCCGGAGGCACACAAGGACCCACGGAAGTGGTCAAAGTGTTCAAACCTCACAGTAAATAATGACACTTGTTTCAGAGGCTTCATTATGAAAATCTGTAACACTTGGAGAGACTCTTATGGGGCTATTAGAAAGATTTTTGCATTCAGTTTTCAAGATGACTTAGGCCATCACTGTAGTAATTACTCTATTTATCACTTTGTAAACGGACCTTAACGCTTCATTAAAAAAAAAAAAAAAAAAAAAAAAAAACAAGAAAAATGACGGTGCTCTTGTGCAATCAGCAAGCCAGAGTGGCAGCGAAGGTGGTGGTCACACTGATAAGGAGCAAGTCTCAAAGGGCTGTGGGCGAGGTGGCAAAACCGTTCAAAGAATGAAAAGCTAACAACGTTACGTAACCCTGCGAGTCATAACTGTTTCTGACATATTTGCCCTCAGGTCCCTACACAACTTGAAAACTTCTTTAAGTCTTTTTTTTTTTATTTTATTTTAAAATTCAGCATGGAAGTGGTTAAGAAATCTCCCGGCATACATGCATAGCAACGATTCCCAGGTTCTTACTTGTGTTGGCAATTTTGCAAGGACACAAAGCTATTTCTATATCACCTCTCTGCAATAATACGTGGGTTCATCAGGCCATGCGGGGCGCCTTTCTCCTCTGATGCAAAAAAAAAAAAAAAAAAAAAGCAAAACAAAAACAAAAACAAAAACAAAAACAAAACAAAAACAAAAACAAAAAACAGGTGTTTCCCACGTCAGACCAAACCATGGAGGTCCTTTGGCACGTGCAACCTAACGTACTGCGAAATGGGGAAACACACTAAAAAAACCCCAAAGACAGGACTAAAGAGATGAAAAGGGAGAATGCGCATACGTGGTCTTAACCTAATGCTGCCACCCTTTCTGGGGCATCTCGGTGGCACTTTATATAAATAGCCTGTGAATGTAAGCCACACACACCTGCAGTGAGATGCCGATGCTTACATGCTCAAATTTGGGCCAAGATGGTTAGACACTTTACTTCAAGCTTTCCAGCGGAGAAGAGAGGTAAACGCCACCATCCCTGTCTCTCCGTGTGTGTGTGTGTGTGTGTGTGTGTGTGTGTGTGTACACATTTACAGGCATAGAATTGATGTCATAAACAAAGATTACAACTCTGATGGGATGTTATTATTTATTCTCTGTACTGGGTGCTGGGGGTAAGGGTAAAAAATAGAGTCCTTTCTGTAAGAGAAACATACCGTGTGGTTTTTCGTTTAAAATAAGTATCCTAATTTCCTACACTTAATTAGAGGGCACTCCTGCCCCATGGACACATTGTCACTCAAAGGTACTTCCAAAGGCAGGCATGCCTATCTTTTTATTACTTCCATCCCACAATGTAGCAAATCACAATCTACTCTACTACGTTCTTTATGGGGAAGATGGTGGCTTCAGTAAAAATACTCCATTCTGCCTCAATGCCAGTCCTCAATCAAAAAAGCCTGCAGGCAGTGCCTGGGGCCAGGTGACTTCTCAGGCCCTAGGAGGGGCCCCGACATCTCTAGGCAGAGAGAGCAGGCATGATTCTCCATGATCAGTGTAGCTGAGGGTCCACATGAAGGGGAGAAGGCTTTGGATAGAGCTGAAACCCAAGAGAAGGGAGTCGTAGTGGATGGTGGCATTGTCCCCAAGCCTTGTGGACAGGAAAGTCTGAAGACAGAGCAACTTAGCAGCTATCTGTTTCTTCAGTCTATCATCTACCACCTGCTGGTCTGCCACTACTTGAGTGACACCAACCCGTGACCTACACGGCTGCTGAGGGCAGCTATAAGCAGGCAAAGGGACACGGGAGCCTGAGGGACAGTGGCCAAGCTGAAATGCTAGTGGCATCTACTAAAATAAAACTTAACCAGAGGAAAAATTTTAACGGGAAAGCAATAAGAACACACACAGAAAGGCACACTGGAGTATAAAAACTTTCTGAATTAAAAAATATATATATTTTTAAATCATCACAGAAAAGCACAAAGCTTCAGTTAAACAAGAGAAATAAACTCTAAAGATATGCGGCATGGCATTGGACCTAGAGTCGGCAAAACTGTCGTGCATACTTAAAAACATACTGACGATAAAAAGATAAAATTAACGGAAAATATCTATTACTCTAGAGCATCACAGCAATGTTTTGGATGATTACGGAGACGTGGAGGCATTCAAGAGCAAAGAACAAGAACACGGAATTCACAAGTCAAAGGGCAAGAGGCTTGGTGGACAGAGCCAGGAGACAGTCATGGAGATGACAGCAGCTGGGCAGGTGGACATCTTGGGCAGATGAGTCGGTGATTTAGTGCTGGTGTTAAATAATGCTGGAGAGAAAGTTTTACTTTCAACTGCTAGGCATTGGCAAGACGGAGTACAACACAGCTTTCAAATTAACAAAGGAATTGTTAAATTCACATGGGAATCAAGAAAAACCAAAGTAAAGTAAGCGTCAGTCACTGCATAAGAAGAAAGCAGCAAAGCAGAATTTATCCATCATGAGGATAAGGATAAGATAAGGCAGAATTTCCTTTTTGAAAGACAAAAGTGTCACAGTGGATCTGAAAAGTCTGGCTCTTAAAAACAACAACAAAAAGCCATGGACTCGACCCGAAACAAAGTGACAAAGAACGGTTAAAAACGAAGAGTTGAACAAAGGTATCCACAAGCAAATACAAATACAAATAAAGCGAGAGCGGCAATATTAAAATCAAAGAAGCACTCAAGACTGTATGTGTAAAACTGGAAAAGAAGAATATTACATAATGAAAAATCTGTAATCTGAGGCAGAAATAAGAATTCTACATCTTTATACACTAAACAAAATGGCAGGTGACTAGATTAAGCCAAAGTGCTTAGAAATATGAAAGTTTAAAAACTGTAAAAGATATTTTAAAATACCATTCAACTTGACAGTAAAACACAAATGTGAATTTGAAGACTGAATATAACACAATCGAGAAGTTTGATTTGCTAAATGTAGAAAATGAGAGCTTCGTAATTTACAAAGGATATCATTTTTTTTAATGTCCATGGGACAATCAAAAATTGATTGGTACTTAGACACTAGTAAACAGTAATAAATCTTCTATTAGCCACATTCATAGATAACAAAATATCAGGATACTCAAAAGAAAATTTAGTGACATGCTTCTAAATAATCTCAGAATCGAAGGGCAAGTAAATGTTTGAATTACAGACCATCTAGAAAATAACAAAAAGGGGATTCGTTCTCAAAAATCAAAGGCACATAGTTAAAGCTACTCTCAAAGAAAATTTATAGCCACAGATGCCACTGTTTTAAGAAGACTAAATGAGACAGGTATTCAATTTAACAAACTTATGACAAAAGGGATAGGAAAAGAGAGTTAATAAAGATTAGATGCTGGAATTAAATTAAAAAATAAGAGAAATATAAAATTAATATACTTAGTTCTTTGAAGAGAATAAGGGTAAACAAGAAAAAAAGCAAAAATATGTATTAGTAATGAGAAAGGGGGTATTACCATAAATATCAAAAAATATTAATAATATTATTTATAACTCTGGGAGATAAATTTAAATTTTAGGTAAACTAATTTCCTAGCAAGTAGTAAATATCAAAATCCAAGGAAAAGGTAGAAGAGATAAACTGTAATATATTCTGGAAAACTAAAGGATGTGCTTTAAAAGATTTCAGGGTAGGGTGGGGGAAGGGTACCAAGCCCACGTGGTTTTCCAACTGACGTCTCTTTAATATTTAAAACCTAGATATTTCCTATGTTATGTAAATGCTTCCAGACTCTAGAAAAGGATGAAATTATTAATTCATTTTTAAAAAAACAAACCTAATATCAGTATGTAATAACATACAAATAAGGAAGAAACTGCAGACCCATCTGAAGACGATGGTCATAAAAATTAAATAAAGTATTGGCAAATTGAATTTAGTAACGTATCAAAAGAATACCACACCAGAACAAATTAGAGTTTATTCCAGGAATACAAAGATGATTCATTATTGGGAAATCTAATCAACCTAACTTATTATACCACAAAATAGAGGCAAAAGCCTACAATTATATCATGCCAAAAAGGCATTTAATAAAATTCATGCAGCCTCTTCCAATAGAAATTCAAATGTGAATGGACACATACAATTTAATTATGATAAATTTACCAAAACTTAACAAGCATATTCAATGCTTAAAACGCTGAAATATTTTTATTAAAATCAGAAATAAGACAGCAATGCCATTTTCCATAGAAACAAAAGTACAGCAAACAAACAAGAATGGATATGCACATAAATACAAGTGAATTTACTGTAATCCTGTTTTAGTAGCCAAACGAAACACAGAATGAAAGAAAAACAAAACACAGTTGCCCATCCACATGAGACGGCTGACTGCCTAAATTATGGGACATCCATATTGTAAATTGCTATAATTTTAAGTCATCTCAACATATGCCATTGACCTAAAGTGATATTCATACTTGAATAAAAATGCTACAGAATGCTATATATAGAATACTCTTTATATCATAGCATGATCCCATTTTTAGAAAACCCCAAACTATATTGTGTATATGTGAATATTTTTCTATCTCAAGAGAAAGAACACATGGAAGATTAAATTTTATCTATCTTTTATTTTTTTACTTGTATCATTTTTCAATCATCTTGAAAAATGATTGTTCTTATTTGGGGTAAGAAAATTTTAAAGAGACACCCGCCCCCCCAAAAAAAATCTGTTTTGATAATATGAAACACCTTCCAGGCCCCAAAAATTAAGAAAGTGATTCTCTGTATATTGTTATTTCTCGGGCAAGTAGGAAGGGAGTGCATCCAATTGTATTGGCCTCAGATCAATTTTGGTTTGACTCCTGATTTCACTTAGTACTAAGTCCCTAACTTAGCTTCTCCCATCCTCTGTTTCCTCATCTGTAATGGAGACAGCCTCTCCCATCCCTCACTGGCTTGCAAGAGGATTAAATGTTCAGACTTGACCTGCAAAGCTAGTCAATACCAGTGTGCTTTTATTCGCCTGTTCTTCTCAGAAAGGAAGAGAGGTGAATGTCCCCTCCCTGTGGGTCTCCAAGGGCTTCCTGGCCTTTAGAATCTGAACCCACGACACTTCTGCTACTTCTGACTACAGCCAAGGCTTTTGCGGGTTCCTTTTCAGCGTGAGTCAAAGGTGACCTCAAAACGTCGGCGGTCCTCTGCCGTCATGTTGTGGGGATGAGCACAACCATGACATCGGCCTTGAACTTCACAGCTGTATTTAAAAAGCGGCAACTTCTCTCAGATGCTTGCAGGCTGGACCATGGGCAGCAGCTGGGGTGTTCCTTGGAGAAGACCACTCAGTATTGTTTCGGACAATAAGTAAAGGACCAAAGAGGCACTGGTAGAGCCCTTCAAATCTCAGACGTGCAGGAAAAAAGGAAAAAACAAAACATTGGAAGAGCCACAGCTGCTACTTCCAAGATGCCCGGATGAATTAGGATCATTAAAAGCAGAAAAGAAAGAAGGAAAAGGGAAATTTTGAGACCTGGTCACTCCCAAGTCCTGACACTGATCTCAATCTGTAAGACGGGATTCATTGAAAACAAAATACAGAGAAGAGAAAAGTAAAACCAGGGAAGGGAGTGAGACTGTGTGTTGAAAACACCTCTTAATTTTCCAGAAAAGAAAAGCCGAACTTCTCTGACAAATGGTGGGAGGTGGGAGGATTGCAAAGTCTGGAGCAGATACTGTCCAGGGAGGAGAACTACACAGAAGTTTCTGGAAACACAGTCACAGCCAAGAGCGACAAGGAGAAACATCTCAGCTGAAACTGGGTACCCTTTCTCTAGGGCAGACATGTCTTCCAGACAAGACAAATGTCCCAGCGTGCCTCTCTGTGTCTCACATTTTCCAGGACACCTGCTTCCAGATCCAAGTAATATCGTAAAAGGGAAACAAAATCATCTGTGAGATATAGTAATTTACCATTGTTTCAGTAACAGAATTCTTGACACTCCCCTCCTGGATGATAAGTTCAAAACTAAATGAAATGACTCAAAAGTTTCATTTATGTAAAAGCCAATTAACTTTATAAATATACTAGGCAAAAAACAAAACAAAACAAAACACTATATTCCTTTAAGAGTTTATATCAAAGTTTATCTGACTCTCCAGTCCCAAATACACCCCTCAACACATCTAACTGTTTGTAAAACTATTTGGTTTTCCATCTTGAATATTTGATATATGTGAAAACGATACATTTTAATTAAAATCTAGTTATATATCATTTATAATAATTCAAAATATATTTAATATTATATATATCATTAGTCAGAGCTATATTATTCACATGTAAAATGTATTTTATGGATAACACTTAAATATGGTTTAATTTGATAAAAACTCCATTCCTTCAAAATGGATTTGAATCTAAACCACCCCATAGAAAGCAGGATCCATTAGCTAGAATTGCCACCAACCCTGAGTTTTCACTCGTGTGTCCTGGTTTTATACAAAATGATCTGGTTTGAGGCTCAAAAAGTAATGATAAAGGTCAACAGTCCACAGAAGGATGTTTCATCGCGAGCGTGTGCTTGTCACATAAGGAGGAGGTGTGGAAGGACCAGTGTGGATGCATCCCCAGCGACAAAACTGAAGTAAAGGACAAAGATCAAGGTGTGCCGAAACTCACTGCAATCTGACGCGTAACAGTGAAAGCTCATGAAAAATTGGAACCAATGCGAACACCCAACTTTGGGGAACGGTTAAGTACGTTACGGCACCTACGCGTCATGTCACTATACACAGCCATTAGAAATAGGCTTAGAATGAGTTTAAGGCACTGAAAAGCTTTAAAATGCCAGGAAATAAACATATTAGCACAAGAGGTTTGACTATGCTAAATAAAATATGTTTCTGAAATCTAAAATATATATATATATATATCTAAATCTAAAACATATATATACACATATATATAATATATATCATATACATATATATATAATATATATAATATATATACTCAAATGCTCTCAATGATGGACTTACCAGGAACTTTAATTTTCTGGGATTTTTTTCCAAAATTCTTTAGCTTAGAGACAAATTTTTATCCCTAGATGAGTAGCTTTAGGCAAATTTTAAAAACAGAACAAAATAAGAACAAGGCATGATAGAAAGAATATCATACTTGGCCCAGGAGACTCGATTTGTGCTCTGAGCTCTACCCTTGGACACTCTGCTAACCACCTTAGCGTTTTCAGGTTTTGCACCTGGAAGGTGAGAAGCTGGACCAGATCATCCCAGGGGCCCTCAGAGGCAAACTGAGTCCGGTCTGGGGGGCCAGCCCCCTTTGCCCATGACTCACAAAACCTCAGGAAAGTGGTAAGGTTTGAGGAGCTGGCCAGGTGCTCAGTGTCACCTGATGCATCCTTCCTCAGCCTGCCCAGTCCCTATCTATACCTGAGGCTTGTAGCTGCTCTCGTGCAGGACGAAGAGGTTCCCTATGTGGAAGGCTGAGGAATGACCAAACAGAAAGGTAAGTCAAAAGAAAGGTAAGACGCTGGAGTAAAAAATGACCTAAGCTAGAGGCCTAATGACATTGCTGTCTGCAAATAATTCACTCTCTCAGTTTCAATTCCTTTACAGGTAAAGAAAAGAGAGAAGAAGGGATGACTCCTCTTGCAGAGAAACCCAGCAAACCTCTTTATTCTCTAAAAAATGAGAATAAAATATCCGAGTAGAATAGATTTTCTCTTTTTTTAAAGCAGAAAATCAAGTCTGAAAATATTTACTTAAAAACTCTAAAATAAGTAAGCGATTTTCCCAGGTGATACGGTGAACATTATAATAAACTAGTCTATCCAGAAAAATGACACATGTTCCACTGTGCTGTCACCTGCCTAGCTCAGCCTAGTAACAGCCACATCTGATCTCTTAGGCCAAATATGGTATGATAGGATTACATAATTAATTTTCCTGTTAGGCATAATTGTTACTGACTTTATGTCATTTACAATGTCAGCTCACCCAGCAGATGATTGCTATCGCATTCTAATTATAAAAACACACAAACAATTTGTAACCATTCATTATTAAGTAACGAGTGAGGCCACGGTTGCTAATGACAACCGCGAAAAATGAAAATGAAAGGCAGACTGGGCAAGAGGTGCCTAAGAAATTAATAAATTGATCTCGGTGAAATATCTCAGTTGTATTACTAGGTCTGTAGTTCTCAGATTACCTGCTAAGCGTGTTTTCCAAGAGCCGCGCTGTTTAACTTGATTAAATGTCAGAGTGACCCGAATCACTCCGTGTCACCGAAAACAAACAGAAAATACAAATATTTAAGATACAGTTTAAACGTTCACCTCTGCACTAATGAAAAAGCCAGCATTCCCCGTTGGCTGCCTACAACAAGACAAGCACAAAAATCCCAAGTCTTAAAAATAGGTAAATTAAAAGATACTTGGATAATGGAAGGACATAGGCTGTGGTTCCCAGTGGTGCTCCTGTAAGTGTATAAAGCATTAATGAATAAGGAGTGTGTCACGAAGTAGACAGAACCACGAGCTGAAGTGTCAGTACCTCTCACCAGTTGTAAAGCAATCGAAAAATGAAACTAAGAGTCTCCAAAATCAAATTCTAGGTTATTGGCTCCCAGTATACACTGCTTGTCACTTAAAATGGTGTCAACCTGTCATGTCTGAGCCAGTGAGAAAGGTCCCATCTTATGGATGAAGAGTTTCAGAGAGGTGATGAAGAGCCTGTAAGTACAGAACTGTTGCTAAAATTCCATCTCTATCGAAACTCCATTTTTTAGACTGACGGGGGGTGGGGGGAGAAAAAGTCAACAGTATCTTCTAAGAAAAGCAAATGCTTCTTGAAGAATGAGCCAATGAGAAGCACTTAACTAGCACAGGTTTTGGGGTCTCATTGAGGGAAAACAGGGGCATCGAAAAGGTGTCCCGCCCCCCATCACCTGACCCCACCACACAGAGCCCCAGCTATGTGTGAATGAACCAGCCCAGCCTAAATGCAGGTCTCTCAGCATCTCACTCTGGCTCTGAACTCCAACAGCTCCTGGAATAACCACGTAGCTGCGGAAAATCAAGCATTAGTTGTACAGCAAGGACGGCTCAAGAATAAAACTGATTAACTAAATGTTTTCAGCGAGGACACGAACATATAGGCTAACCACCAATGGACTGACTCTTACTTACATAGCAAAAAGTTTTAAAACGCTCGGGATGTTGAAAAAGGCAAGTGAGTCCTACACGTGACTATCAGGAGTCCAAACCAGGACTTGTTTGAGAGCCTGTGGTTTGCAGATTTTACAATGAAAGTCAATAGGAAAAGATGATTTGCATATATGTAACCAGATAAAGAACGGACAAATTATACATGCAGAAATATAAATATAAATGTGAGAGCATATTTTGGTTATATAAAAATCACTCCCTGGTAGCCATAAGCAAATCAGAAATAAAAATTAGGGGGGTTACTTTTAGTTTTAGAGTTATTCAATAGACAAGTATTTTTCTGTTCCAAATATGTTTTAAAATTATTGGGCCTAATTAACCCCACTCCAACACACACACACACACACACACACACACACACATGAACCGTGCAGCCACGAAAGCTAATATTATAGATGACATTTTTAAGAACTAGTAAGGTGCCTTTTTCTTAACAAACTTGTGATACTCAGTATTATGTGCTGACCCAAACTTGACCATACTATTGTCTCTCTCTTGTTCTTGAGAGACACAGCAGAACTTCATAGATTTCCCCAAAAGTCCCAACCACAGTGTGATAATCTCCTGGTCCACTCACAGTCCTGGGACTGTAGACTAAGGCAGCTTTATTCCTTTCAATCTCAAATCCTCTTGTAATCACTACGAACCCCACTCCAAGCCCACGTGACACAGGTCTCATGCTCACACACCTCTTATTATGAGATGTCGCTGTCACAGGGGATCTACGATGCAAAATAACCCATATTCAATTAATTGATCTAACACCCAAAATGACTTACTCTGATGACAAACTGAGTGGAGGAAGGGTGACAGTAAAGGCAACCAAGAGAGCTATAATTTGAAGAGGACACTGCCGGAGCCACCAGCTTGAATTTACATGATGCCGAATTTGCGTGATCCCCTGAACATTCGGCATTAGACAGTGAAATAGCTGATTGCTGGAAAAATTAATCATGGCGGTCCATGAACCTGGTGAATTACAAGTTCATCCCTCAAGAGAGGAGAGGATCAACTCCAGAGATAGGATCTAAGAACAATGCCACTCCGATTTCTTCACCAGCTCTCATTAGTGAAAAAATCAACACCATTCATCTGAGTGCCAAAAGAGGTTCAAAGAAATAACTAGTAAAACACACCCATGTGGCCCTTTGAATTCAACTCTGAAATTAAAAGCAAAACAGAACAACCAAAAAGAACGTTCTTTAAAAATGCGAGAGCATATTTGATCAGCAGACCTTGTGACTTGATTGATGACAAGGATAAGGGGACCAAAAAAATAAAAAAATAAAAAAAGTAGACAAGCATGTTGTCTGGAAATATCCTTTTCTACAAACTAAGAAAATACACAAGTTTTCCTTCTATCGGTATGGCTGGTGTCAGAAAAATGAGGATTATCATAGAAACACCCATGTCAATACTTATGGTCAACCTACAGAGGGTTCCAGAGCCCCCCACGACCTAAGCAGGAGAGAGCACTGGTATTTTTTTAAGTTTCACTACATAATATAAGCAGAAGACTTAAACTTAAAAATGATACAGAAATGTAAACTGAGGCACGCTCCTTCAGGCTCCACACCCTAGACACAGCGTTCTCACTCAGACCTCCCTCCTTAGATGCTAGACCAGGATCCTGCCTCCAAGTTACCACCTCCGGCCAGACAGCACCCCGAGCCAGCCACCTGCCCCGGCTGTCCCTGGCCACCAGGCCACACATCCAAACGCCCGTTTGACTCGGAGGTGCCCTGGACTCCTGGTCACGCTCACGATCCTTGCCACCTGATCTTCCCGCAGCGTCCCCCAGCTCAGGGACAGGCACTGCTGTGGCCATCGTCCCAACCAGAATCCGAACTTCACCCTTGACATCCTGCTCGCCCGGCCACTCCTCCGTACGAGTCAGGGCAATTTTACCTCCTTCCACCTGTCCAGTCGACTTCTTATCTCCACTGCGAGTCTGAGGGGGCTTCGCGCTTTGCTCTGTCTATCCACGGGCTGCCTGCTTGGCTTCCTCCCTGAACTGCTCCTCACACTGTGGCCAGGGAGATTTTTTGTGCAAACATGATAGTCTCTCTGTCTCTCTCTCTCTCTCTGTCTCTCTGTCTCTCTCTCTCTGTCTCTCTCTCTGTCTCTCTGTCTCTCTGTCTCTGTCTCTCTGTCTCTCTGTCTCTCTCTCTCTCTCTCTTTCTCTCTCTCTCACACACACACACACACACACACACACACTCCACATCTGTCTACTATTCTATGCTAATTTCCCACTGGTAAACACGAAACCCTCAACGCGGCTTGGTCTCACGGCACCATTCCCGGCCTTGGTGGCACTCACCACAGACACAACATTCTATTTGTTTGTGGCTGGTGTGATTCGTGTGTCTCCACAAAGTCAGTCTGTGGGGGTAGGCGCCAGCGTATGCAAATGACTCCTCACTGCCTGGAGAGCACCTCATATATGTTTATATAATGAGTGAGCCAGTGAAAGGAGGGATGAATGAGTCAGTGACCTGCCCTGCTCCAAATGACATGGCAATCCCAGTCACCCGGATGGAACTATAAGAACTTGGTCATGTATCTGTGTCATGGAAACCGTGTTCCCATGTGTTGGTTTCTAATTCTTATTGATAGCACATTACACAAATACTAACACGTTCCCCATCTTCCTCCGTCATGTTTTTACCCACCTAATTTGTATTTATTTTCAAAAAGTAGACACAGAAGTGCTAGTCATCATTGGAAAAGGGAGAAATAAAAAGAAAATCTAAAGAATAACCTATTTACGATGAAATCGTGATTAACTTAGCATGCTTCCTTCAGGGATTCGTTCTGAGAGGAATTATTATACGGGTGAGCCAATTTTTGTAACAAGTGAAAATAATGTTATTTAGAAATCATCCCATGTGATCAGTACCTCTTTAAAAAAAAACAACAGTAAAATTATATTGAAAATTTTAACTTCGGAAAATCTTATGATATCAGCACAGAAGTTTTTCTGGCTGAGACTGGTTCAGATCAAGCTACTTTAGCCTAGAGTTAAACATACACAGGAAAAAATTTATTTTACTCCCTTCAGAAATGTTTACAAACACTTCCACAGTGTCAGAGCTTCCTGGCCTGCACAGTCCCCTGGGAGCTGGTCCCTCTGGGCCCTCGAGCATTTTACCCTTGAGCCAGACCAAGCTGTTTAGCAGTACGAGTTCTGCTAGGTCCCTTTTCAAGTTTGACTGAACTCCTCACTTATCCACAAACTCATCCCTTTTAGATCTGGCTCCATGTTGTCTAAACTCCAGGCCTGGGCTGATTTTAAACTGATATATATATATATATATATATATATATATATATATATATATATATGCGCGCATGTGTGTGTATATATATACGTATGTATGTATATATATATATAGGTATAGATATAGATATACACACACATATATATGTGTGTGTGTGTGTGTGTGTGTGTGTGTATATATATATATATTTTTTTTTTTTTTTTTTTTTACCAAGATATACACTCCTAGGGAAGAAGACCTGATCTTTAAAGAAACTTTTCCACCACCCCCCAGCTGAATGTAGGGTGAGCCATTTTAGGACCTGGCTATTTCTAGTCTTCGCTTAACAGGGACCAAGTCCCCCAACTCACACTGGCTCATCTTTTGTCCCCTACTCACTAAATATCACTCAGAAAGACTACTATCAACTAGGCATCTCGACCCTAGCACATCTCGACATGCTAGAAGTCCTTCTAGAAAACACACACACACAGACAAACACACATATGTGTGTACGATATGAACAAGAACAAAAACATAGAAATTTAGATGAATAAATGTACCTGGTTTTGTTCCTAACCACATAAAAATCCATACATAGAAAGAGTACAACAGACATGCGCCTATAAACCTACTCATGGAAGGAAAGATTTAGACAAGGACCTGATTTGATTTCTTTACGATGACCCTTCACAGTATCTCCAGGGAAAATCCGACATCTCTGAGACCCTCTAGTCAAAAAAGAATGACTCTATCAAAAAGGAAGAAGCCCGGTACTAGGATGGAGAATGGACCAGCACTGGCCAGAAGGTAATCAAATAGGCACCTGCTCTCCATCACGTGCCAATGTGACACCTGAAGTACCCTTTGGTGGCCTGGAAAGGACATGACAATTTCCTCTAAGTGAGGGGATGTTTCTTCTAAGAGTCTGCTGTTTTCTGACATGACCCTCTGTGTCCCTGGTGAAAGGCAAGATGGAGCTTCTCATCGCTGAAGAAGGAAGTGAGCAAATCGGGTAGCAAGACTGATGGCAAATGGCAGCCTAGAAGGAATGATTTCACCCAACTCTGGAACAAAGTCACTCCCCCTACCCCCCCAGCATCGAAAAATTTCGGGGAATGGTATATACTGAAAAGCTAGGAATTTCTCAGAGTGTGTGGATCTTCCCGTTGCCCAAAATGCTCAGGAAAACCATATTGAAACCCATATCTACAGACCTACCATGGAGGCAGCTTCATGCATCATCGACGCGAGAATTTCTACTAATAGGTTGGTTGCCCCAGAGAGTAATTCTCAAACAGGAAGCATACGAATGCGGAGTCAGACTGAAATTTACAGAGCAGAGAACTTCTTTAAAAACAAAAAATGTAAGCAATATTAAATGCCATTCTTTGGTATTTCCACCCAGGAAGGATTCTTTTTCGACCATTGATAGACTCACCTGAGAATTGCCAGCCAGAAAGACTATCCTTAAGGAAAACCCACTGAGATCTCCCTGGATAATTAAATTTCATTAAATCTCTTTAAAGAGCCAATTCAGACTCATAACGGCGGGTGAGGGGAACGGGCACATGGGAAATACCAAGGAATGGGAAGACGTATTTCCTAAATCAACCACTTTGCCTAAACTGTGTGAATTCTAGAACATTTTTTACATGTGCAGCCCTAATGCAAGCCACACGGCACAGACATTTTATTATCCTCCTTTATCCTGCCTGCAAAAGACTACCAGCCACATCTTTGCCCTAAAGATCTGGCAGGCTGCGTATTTACTTGCAATAAAACATTTCCCTTCGTTGTACATTTTTCCGCAAAAAAAGAGAAATGCTACTTCTCTCAGACACATTGATTTCACACAGAAGCAACCACAAAAGTCCTTTCAGTTTTCAGTGTGATTTGCCAGCAAGGCTACTACGAATTCTGGAGCTCGGGTTTTGATGGGTGTGCTTCGAGACTGCGTTTTGGCTTTGTTTGGGTTTCTCATTTATTATTTGTTGCTTCTTAAAAGCGTCCGATTCTTAACCTGTTAAGGGCTTTTTTTATTTAGCCTCCATTTACTCTCGGTCCCATTTATCATCTCACTAACCACAGCCATGACGTGCTCTGAGGGAAAAACTGGGGAAGGGTGTTAATAAAGCCATGGGAGTCCACGGGTAATTAATCACACACGCGAGGTGTGTGAATGAGGGTGAAACCACCTTGTGATCACAGCAAACGCAGGGATGCTAAGACCTTTTAAAACATCAAGATAGCACGCCTGAAACTTAAAAGAACATTTCGCCTCATTGTTTTCTCTTTCTGAAGTAAATCATGGGGCCAAAATAATTTAAGTAGAAAGCGATATTATCGAAGCATGCTCTCAAGTGTATTCCCTAGGCTGAGTTCTTCAGAGAACTGTCAAACCTTGTCACTCATAAACACACACAGCAGAGGGAACTGAGATAAATACCGGACACAGTCACGAGGTTCAGACTGAGTTTCCTGTTGTGAGGTAAATATTTTCTTTGAGTAAAGGTACCACTTTTCACACTGTTTTCTACTTTCATAAGAATCTCACGTGGGTAGATTCGAAGACAAATTTTCAAGAGAGGGTCTGATGACAAATTTTCAAGGAGATGGCACTTGGTATTAAAAGACATTCTGTCGAATCCACTTATAATTTTGTTCATGAGAACTGTCCAAATTGAGGCTTCGACTTTGAAAAAAGCCCAAAGTATCATTTTGAGGGAATGATAAAAAAAAATGATATATATGCCTAAAAGTCACTATGAAGGCTGTGACAAATACGAAAGCAAGCCGATTCTCTCTCAGACTAGACCTTCGACAAGTCACTGGATAACCTAGCACGTGAGCCTGACTCTCACACAACCAAGAACAGACAAGATGAGCCTCCACCATCTCCATGGTCCTTGAGTCCAGCATTTATGGAGGTCAAATTCTGTCTAAAACGCAGGAAGCATTACAGCCCCCAAATGCTACAGGTTATAGCAGAAAATGAGTGAGCGAGCATGTCATTCCCACACTCGACGTTCTAATTAGTTTTTAAAGGAATGTAAACTTTGAAGTTTTGAAGTAGGACAGAAGGTCATCTAGACCTAGTTCTAATTTTGTTTTGTTTTGTTTGTGTTTCCGGATGTGAGAGATACATCCTGGAGCTGGAAGCGTGAGAGGGTTCAAGTTAAACCACTTACAAAGCTGGGAAGCCTTTGGCAAAGACACTCGACTTCGCATTCAGCCGCCCAGACTATAATAAACTGGAGTTAATTATACCCACCAAAAGGCTGGTGGGAGGATCAAGTGAGTGAGCGCGTTGGGCAAACTGTAAACAGGATTCGAGAGAATGTTGGCCAGCGTTTGGTATTCAAGTACAAATTTGCATTTCTAGTTATTTTGGTCTTTTATAACCTTAATTATAAAAAAAATTTTCACCTGAAATAAAACTAAGAGTTATCCATCTAAATCGTGAATTGGGGGTAGGGGTTGGGTGTGTCTGCAACTTGGCCTCAGGTAGACACGACTGCCCAATAACACAGAAGTCGCAACTCAAAGTCCATGGGACAATTTTCTAGCTCAGTGACAAGTGGAACTTAAAAAAGATGAACACACACGTTCACAAACAGCGTTGAGTTACGTGCCAGGCACGGCAGCTCAGCCTATGGGACCCAGGAGCTCAGATACGGGACTCGCATCTCTCAAGGGCACCCCCCCCCCCGGCATCTGAGACAAGGGTCTCGGGTCCTCACAATGGAAAAGCCTGACTCTGAATGGGATCCCACATCCCACCGGTCCTTTTCAACTCTGCTCATTTAGAAGAAAGTGCGTCATCAGTGAGCCTCCCCCTCCCCCACCGGCCTCACAACCGGACCACTCTGTGGGGATAAACCCTGTTTAGCTCAGGTAACGGGGACTGTGGCTTTGTCCTCGCTTTCTCTCCTAGGGCTCTCCGAACGAATTTACATAGGAATGAGGTACAGACTGTCACGGGGGTTTTGATCTAGACACACGGAAATGTGACCGAGCACCCGGAGGAAATGGCCAGCCTGGGGTGACCGGCCTTCGTCAACAAGGCCAGGTCTGGGGACACTTCCGCTCCCACAGCAGACATCCAGGGCCTGAGTGCGTCTTTTTCCCGGTCAATGCCTCACAAATGGCACGAATTCTGCAGGGCTGACTCGAGATTCTTTGAGAGCCAGAGTGAAAGTTCCAGAACCTTCTACCCCTTCCCGTCTGTAACCTCCTCAGAGACGCCTCCCTCTGCCTTACCTACTCCATCCCACCACTCGACAGTGTATCTTTTATCAACGGCGATCGACTTGAATCTCAACAGACTCAGACTGCTTAAAAATGTAGGATGAAAAAATATTTTCCTAAAAGCTGCTTTTCTTCGTCCTAGGATATGGGGTTGGGGGGGGGGGTGC
>CM053516.1:22201165-22220144 GCA_028627145.1 Eidolon dupreanum | reverse complement strand
GTTTGAGTTCAATACACGCAAGGTTTCATTCACGCTGTTAAATTGATAATATTAACCTTTCTTGCTGAGACACATTAAAAATTCTGCTTTTTCAGAGCAAATGTAATTAGTTCACATTAGTAACTTCACGAGTCATGGCAACAGAAGCAAAGTGAACTCACGAGACATGGATTCATAGAATCAAAATACCATCTCCCCTTATCTGCCATCTTGAGGCACTAGCTACACTTCCCCTGCTGGTTGGATTTTTTCCTTTCTTTTTAATAAAAATGATCGATCAATGAAATGGATGACTGACTACTTGCAGTTCCCCACCCTCAAGAGAAGTACTGTGAAGAAAACCATTCTGGAGAGTGATCCTAAAAGTTTTTTTTTTAGTTTGACGCAATTTTAACGACCAAGCCATGGTACGAGGCTCTCTTCCAGGGCAAAGGGCTGTGGGTAGAGCTAAGAGGACACTTAGGGAAGAGAGAGATGCTAGAGTCCATCTGTGCATCTCAGGAAGGAAGGATGAATACATAGCTTGTTCCCTCAACTCACTGAGAGAAAGAACCCAAAGTCGTGCGTCTGAAGGACCTCCAACATGCTTCCCCCCAAAGCTCATGCTGTCTCTGATGACGGTGGGTGTGTGACTGTTCTTCACGGCCTTCTCGCACCTCGTCAGAATATCCACCTTTTCAGCATGTGGACCATCCACCTTGTCCTCTCCCACCCTAAGGGTGGGGGGGCCCCCGGGGCCTGGGCGGGCCCATCGAAGCACCATCTCCCTGGAGCCCACTGTGGGACTCACTGAGGACCTCTGGGAGACATGGGAATACGAGACTGTGCCATGGGAACAGGGCCCTGGCCTTCGTGCGCTGAGCCCGAAGTTGTGGGGGATGCAGAACTGAGGCTGCTAACAATCCTTCTGCTACCACATGCATCCTAGGAATAAGACCCATCTGCAGGCAGGCGAGTCACGTGGAGGCCCCAGAGGGCGCCACTCCCAGACTTTCCACTAACTGAGATGCTTTTATTTTTTTGTCCCTACAAACCAGTCGAAATGTTTACCCCTCCACCCCCCAACCCCCTGGAAATCGCAATGAAGATATGTCACATCACACATTTCCCACAAGGCCACAGGGCCTCCCTGGATTTGAAGGCACAGGAAGTGGCTGCACTAGAGAAGTCATGTCCCCCCCCCCACCTACTGCAGGAGCCCCAGGCACGTCAGTAAACAGCATCTCCAGGCTCCCCAACTTTGGACCCCACGGCGACCACAGATACAACCCCATCGGCACAGCAACGAGGACATCCAGGGTCCTGAACGTCACCAGGAAGCAGAGACTGGAATAAAGGATGCTGCTAGGATCTGTTTTGTCTAAATGCAGGAAAATGGAAGCAGAGTCACATGGTCCTTCCTCGGGACCTGTGTTTACACATTGGCTGTACCGAAAATGTTTTAAGTTGAACCCACAAATCCGTCTTGGCATAGAAGGAAAATACTGAGTTCAGAACAACAGCATAGAAACTAAACGATGCCCCCCAAAAATGATTTTGTGGCTCTCCAAAAGTCCTTCCTTGTAAACTAGGGAGGTGCCATATTAACTTAGTTCTCGGTCGAATTCAAGGAGGCATTCAGAGGTTACACGGTGGGTCTCCTGGCGTCACGTAAAGCACAAAGAGCAGTTGACATTCAGAATGGCGGTCCCCAGTTAGGCCAACACACGCGCCGACTGAGCAAGCTCCAACCTCGGTTTAAGCTTTCGGTAGTGCTTGACAGAGCTCAAAGCGACACAGGGCTGGGGTTGGTTACTTCACCAGTGTCAATGTCTCGTTCGTAGTTCTAGGCAGCCCTGGGGGACAGAATCACACCATTTTCTCTCCGGGTGCTGCTATTTCGAGGGGGAAAAAAGACACGATGGGAAATATCGAGATTTGGTTGAGGCCTACCGATTTTGAAATTTAAAAAGGATGCATTTGTAGCCACCTATTTTAAGATTTTTTTAAAGGGTTAATTAAAAAAAAAGGATGTTCTATGATTTTAGGTTAATACAATCAAGCAAAGGAGAATGCCTGTTACGAGTCACAAAGCCACAGATCTTTACATTAAGTGACACCATCACGGGGAATATAAAATCCGAAGACACGACAGGACAACAACTTCTGGTGGAAGTAATAATGTTGCTTATAGGAACTGAACGCTCCTTTTCACATTGGAGAATTGCAACAATCACGGGCAGCGTCCGAGGGTCCCACAAGGCAGTGACACCAACCACTGGGGAAACGATTCTGTCACTGATGTGGCTTGTTCGTCAAGGGCCATCAGGGGAAAATGTAACGTCAAGCCCATCATGGCCCCGCCTATGAGTAGATCAAATGCGCTGAGTTACAGATGTAAGACTTGCGAGAAAGGGGAAGGGAGAGATGATTAGAGGTGAATGGGACAAACCCCGAGGCTTTGTCCCCGCCAAAGGGACCTTTCAGCACATGCTTCGAGGTCCCCGTCATGGGGATTTTGGAAATGGGAGCTCGAAAGCCGTCCCGCGTTCCACCCGGATCTCGCTAAGATCTTACGGGGGGTTGGGGCGGGGGGTCCCACTGCTTATCATCTTTATCAGGTGGTTGTTCTGTAAACGGCCTCTCCTGAGAATCAGCCTAAGGGTTTTGAAGGGCTGTCCTCTCGGGTGGCAGTGCTGGGGGACAGCAGGTGAGGCCCGGCTCCTTCACGGGGTGAGTAAGCCTCCCCGCCTGAGACACTCTGGCCTTCTCTGGGCGACGCAGGGGTCAAACAGAACCTTCTCGGGGGGCCCTTCATCTCTCTCTCTGTGTCTGAAACCTGACAGGAAGAACCTGAGCCCTTCATGGCAGCCTCCACCCCGGCGACTCAGGCGCCTGCAGACCCAGTTCCGAGGTCCGGAGACGGGTCCCCTGGTGCCTCCCTCCAGAGAGCACTCCGGGGGCTCGGCGACACAGAGATGCCCTTCTGCGAGTCAGCTTCCGCTTCTGACATAGAGACAAACATCTATTTTCCTGAGTGAAAAGACATTTATCCTAAAAAAAAAAAAAAAAAAAAAAAGAACTCGGGGGCTCTCTTCTGCCTACTCGGATGACTCCCAACACAGGTATCCTGCCCAATGTTTCCAGAAGCCTCCACCGGCTCAGGCTACAGCACCTTCAACTCAACACATCAAAACTACAAACGTTCTCTCTCTGCCTCCCCTAGCTACTGCCTAGCCTCTGTTTTTCCTGGTCCTATTTAATGTCACCGATGATCAATGTTTCTCCAACGGTTCCTCAAGACATCCTTGAACTCTTGACTTTTCTTCCACCTTCTCCATCACCTTCATCCTTCACCAAGCCCTGCGAAATCCATCTCCGAAGGTGTCTGCTTCCCCTTTCTACGCTCGCCCTCCGCCCACCGGCTCTGCCGGCTCCTCTCCCTCCCTCTCCACGCGACTGCTAGAGATCTTTCACGGAACCAAGATCTGCTTATGACGTCCCCCACGTAGCAGCCACCGCCTGTAAAGTCAGGCCCAGTCCCCTTAGGCAAGCAGACCAACCAGCCCAGCACGACCCAGTTCCTGCCTGCTTTCTCGCATTTATTCCTTGAGGCAATCTGCCCACTCCGGTGTATTCTTATGCTGCCTTTAGTCACCCAGTCGCTCTGCTAGCTGGTGAACTTCTCTGTGTCTACTGCAGCCTGCTCATCTCTGAGCCCTTCTCCAAGCCCTGCGTGCCACCCTGAACTCCCCCAGGCGCCTGGACACTTCACACACTAATAAGATCCACGTCACACTGCCAGGCAACCGGTTTATTCACACATCGGAACCCTGGGCCAGGCCCCTCCAGGCCCCATGGCCATGTCTCCTTTGTCTTCGGATCCTCAGAGCTGAGCTCGGGGCTTGGCGGAGGGCGGCCACCAGCAAATGTCTGCTGAATCTGAATGCTGTGAATTAAAGGTAGTCAGCTTCACACTGCCCACTTGGCAAAGTGTAGCTGGCGCTCCCCCAATGCCGGCAACTCCAGTCAACGAGCAGAAGCAAACAACACAATTGTGCGTAAACACACTGCCCTGGTTGAGCCACATTTTCCAAAGGTTTGCTTCACGGCCTGGACCAACCGGTTGGTTAGTCGCTATTTGCAAGTCTCTGACCTATATCCCTCTAACCGGAGAGACCTTTAATTATTACCCCGGGTTTCAGAAGCGAAAGAGGCCACACAAAGCTGAAAGGATGCACTGTCCCCTGAAGCGTCCCCAGCACATTCTGGGAAACGGGACCTGATCTGTGCCAACTCTCGACTGTCCCCAGAAGAGGCGCCACCGCTGGGGGTAGGAGGCAGGAAATCCCAGCCGCAGAACCAAGGAGCCCAAGATGCGACGTAAACAAACCCATCCGCGGAAGCAATGGTGGGGATAATTAATTTTTTGTCACAGCCCAACTTTCGAAAAACTCACTGGGAGAAGGAAGCAAGTGGCAAAATAGCTGAAGCCAAAGGAGGTAAAAATGGAGCCATTTTTTAACTGCCGTTCATTCTTATGGGTTAATGATTCCATGGATAGACGATTTACGCAGAGAAGGGAAAAGGCGCTAGACCGACTAGCCCCAAATAAGAACTTGGGGCTTGACGAAACATCCCTTCATCTAGTATAAACTGTCATGTAGAGAAAAGGAATCACACATCCCGTGACATCTGTTTTTATAGCACACAATCGAGAGTGAGCCATCTCACTTTTAATGACTTCAGATTCCAGAAGAATTATCGCCATAGTAACCTTTCACAATGGCAGTCCAAGTTACCAGGCACCAGTCCACAATAGTTTGGACCTGGTAGGGCCTTTTGACAGACCCGAGTTATTTTCAAAATTCACCTAATGATTCCGCATGCCCAAGAAAAGCCTGGCTAGAACCTAGCTAGCAGGATTATGTACTAGAACCGAGTTAGTGGGGTTATTTACAAGTGTGAGTTCATAGAAAGAGTGCCCAAGATACAATAAGCACTCAAAGGTAATCCATTACTATTGTAAATCTAATAAAAAGCCTCTGGTGTAAAATAATTCTCCGACGATCGCATCGATGTGGTAATATTCTTTAATTTTGGGGGGTATGTATTAAAGAAAAATCACGAGGAAAATGGGATAATTAAAGTCTGCCATTATTTTTGTTACATTGAAAACTGACTTTTGATCATTTTACAAAGTAGGAATTGATACCAATTACCCGAGATAACAGATCGCAGATATCCCAAAATGCTTGTGGGCGGACAATAAAAGACACCCTACCGTGGGGAGCATATACTCAAATTCTTCTAATCCTCCCATTCCTCAGGGAGTCACCATTAAGAAACAAGTAATGCCCTTTGCTCCTCATTGTCATAAGAAAATGGAAGGCGGACCCCAAAGGCCGATCCCATGTACACTAACTAGTGCCGGTTCCCGACTCAGAGCCAGCAGATGTGGAATCAGAGGTAGAGACTTTAATATCACATGCTTTTCAAACTACCAGTTGCTTCTCACTGGCAGTTCTCAAAATCAGTTTAATTCACCCCTAGCATCACGAGATAGCATAAGAACTATTGCAATGCCACACAGGTAGAAAGGTGAGCGCTGTGTCAGATGGGACGTGTTCTGTAAACGCTTGTTTTCATTATATACTTAATTTTGTCCTGTGATCGTGATATAAGTGATGTCACAGCGTCACGACACCTTTATTTCCCAGACAGGTGAGGGGACCTGCACAAGGTAATGCCTGAGAAGCAGTTGTCCATGTGGACGTTAAAATTTGAGCCCTCCTGGTTTTTAAACATTCTTTCCTTTACGTAATTGTGCCTCTTTCACCAATAAAACATTCCCCGTGAGCATCCGGCCGGATGAAGTTACAAAGAACCATATTTGAGAAATTAAGAGAACCGGTGACAAAAACTCTGGCTTTCAACTGGGCCATGAGGGCCAGATGCCCTTGAAATGGGCCCTGGTGATCCCATAAATTTTTATTTACAAAATCACAGACCTGCAGAAACGGGGTGGTACAAGCGAGAACTATTCTTTCCAAGGGTGATGCTGGGGAAACCTTAGCCGAGCCTGCCAACCACGAGCGCGTGTGTACACACTCACGCACGCACATGCATACACGCACACTCCATCCCCAAGGCATTCTAGACCAAAGCCCCGGCCAGGACTTAGTGGTGGGCTCTTACAGAGGATGACCGTGAGCCCCAGGCTTCCATCCCTGAGAAAGCCCAGTTCTCAGTGGGGAAAGGCAAGGGGGCCTCAGCTCACATCCCCAAGTCTCCAGCTGGGGAGTTCCCTAAGACCTCACACAGAGCCTGCACTCAGGGGAGGTCAATCAGATGTGGAAAAGTGACCTTTAAAAATAAAAAAAACACCACACACACACACACATTAGGGTGGCGTTTTGCATTAATGCAAAGAAGCGTAACGATTACAATAAAAAATGAACCATGAACCCTATTGTCCAGATGATACCCGCTGAGCTTGGACAAGAAAAAAAAAGCAGTTAAAAGCACATGGCGCGAATCCAACAGCACCAGGTGAGTGGGGACGGCCACCAGCATCTTCGGATCCCTTTGGTGGAAAGGAAACGCGCATCCCTTTCTGAGACGACTTCCGGAATTTTTTTTTTTTTTAATGATGATCCCAGCATGTACCAGCACATGTGCTCTTTGTAAAGGTGCCCGGAAGGATCACGCCACATACAGTGTCTCTGTCACTTGACGCTTAATTGACATCAGTGTCCAGAGATCTAACTTTCCATAAGATAGCCACGCGCGGTGAGAATTCTACTCTTTAGAACCGTGCGCGTCGGAATCAGATTCGATTGGCAATGTTTTTTATTTCATGCCTCTGCTCTGTGATCGTCCTCCAGCAATGACAGCCGTGGGGATAAAAGCGCACGGCAGCGGCAGCGAGGACGTCACTGAGGACGCTGTGCTGAGACCCCTTCCGTCACGGCTCCCGGCTCCTGGGGTCTGGTGGCCTGCCCCTCAGGAGCAGAGTCTCAGGAAGGTCAGCTCTTGACCTGGGCGACAGAGCTAAGACTTTTTAAGCTGTGTCTGTCAGATTCTGCTGCCTCTTCCTACTTGAGAGAAAAAGATCTTTTTTTTTTTAAAGTATTATTATTTTACATTAGTTTCAGGTTTTTAAAAATTCTTGTTATTTAAAAATTTTTTTTTATTCTTATTGCAGAAGGAGCTTTTTTGACTTGGGAGAAAGATGTTGGCTCCCCACTGCTGTCGCAAAGGAAGGGTCATCATCTCCCACCCCATGGGGCCTCGCCCAGCAGCTGGTTTGGGAGAGAGGGTCCGCTGGGCTCAATCAAGCCACCATGGGAAGGGCCAGGGGCCACCCTTCGTCCTTGCCTTGCTGTCCCATGGATAGGGTCTTGAGCGAAGCAGTGGAGCTCAGGCCCCTGCAGTGACAAGAGACTGCCCTGGCTGAAGGCCTGGGCCTGACCCTTCCCATCCCCGCCCGCCCAAGTCAGGCTTCCCCAGACAACAGGACTGGTGACAGCCAGGGGCAACAAAAGGCGGATTTCTCCCCAGAAACACCTCTTTTCACTAAAACGCCCGTCTTGAATAGCTGCCGGTGTGTTTACAGATCCAGGAACGTGCCAAACAAAAATACGTATTTAAAAAGTGAGTAAAAAGAGTCTTCTTCAAGGAGCGCGGTGGCCACCTCCTACCCCGTTTTCCTTCAATGGGGAAGCAAGGAGAGGGGCTTTGCTTTTGGGGGCCGGATCTGCAGCAGAGCCTCTGGGAGACCTTTTCCGCCCCAGCAGCACCCCCCGGGCCTGCATTCCTTTGGGGTGACAGAGTGCCGGGAGGTTTCCTCATCCTCCTACCACCCCTCAATCGCAGTGACTCAGCTCACAGGAATCCCAACCCCTGTGACCCCACCGGAAGAAGCCCCACCCACCCCCCAAGCTGCCCAAGGCCCCTTCCCTAGAAAGAAGATGTGAAAACTCGGTCCTCAAGCCCAAGTAGTACCCCCGGGGCTAAGAGTCACTTTTGCTGCCCCAAAATAAGAGGCCACCTGAGTGCAGGTGACAGCCCACCAATTGTGTCTGCTGGGCTGTGCAGAAACTTCTGGGCCCCTGGACCCAGGCCTGGCTTTATGGCGAGACCCAAAAGCTGAGTTTCAGGGTGAAAAAACTTCAAGTAAATGCTGGTTTGTTTGCCTGCGGTGGGGGCAGACCAACTCTGGGCAGGCAACTACAAGTTCAGTGCACCCAATAAACAAAAGAAGAAAAAAACAAAATAAACACGCGGTAACGTAGCCAATTCATTTTTCAGGCGCCTAATTCAGAGGAAAACAAGCAGTCCGAGATCTGATTTCGATAAATCATTTCCTGACACTTTGTATTTTACTCCAGTGTACGACTGTTATATTTTTTTTGTTCTAAAAGAATAAGAAGTTTACTGTAAACCACATCCTCCTCTCCCTTCGCCACAAGCTGCCATTCATCAGACCTAAAGCATCCGCCTATTTGAAGATATTTTTACAAGATTAAAGAAGCGTTTAAAAAAAAAATAGATCTCCTGGTTCAAAAATCAGCCAAACAAAGGTGCCTGAGCACGGATTAGAATCAAAGTTTTGTTCTCCACATGAAAATCATCCATGGATGTGAAAATAAATCTTACCCAAGGGGGAGGGGTACTTAAAGGCTGAGACAAAAGCGAGGCATTCAAATTCAGAAACAAGTTGTTTCATAATGAAGCTTCTGTAGTGTGCCTATGCTAATGTCACTCATTTTCATCTGTCCTTTCTCTTCAGAGTCATAGATTTTCTAATCATGGGGAGCTCAGGAGGGGTGTGAGGAGGAGGAGGGCGAATGGGAGAAGGAAGGGACCCTCGGCTGAGGCGGGACATCAAGAATTCTCAGGCGTGGTACCCTTAGCCTTCTCTGGGGCAAAACAGGCCACCAGGTCATGGTTGGGTATGCGTTCGCTGGATGGCACACGGGGTGCCCCCTGGGAAATGGTGAGGTGAAATGGGGGAGAATACGGTGGAATCACAAAAAACGGGTCTGGATTCCGGTTAGCTGCTCAGCTGCATGACACCTTACATATATCATGTCATGTCTCTGTGCCTCAGTTTCCCCATCCCCAATGCAAATCCTCGAGAAGCGCCCGTCAGTTGCTCACTGCACGCCAACCGTGACCATCAGCTGTCCTTTCTAAGAGGTTCACTGCCCCAGGGACGCAGCGGGGGCCTGGGGTCGATTCGTCCACGCCAAGATCTCATGACGCCTCTACACCCCAGGGTCCACACCCCAATGCCCAGAAGGGGGCTGGCACACATAGGTCGGACCAACGGGCTCTCTGGAGGTCCAGGTCACCGTGGGACATGCAGAAGCGCCGTGTGGGGACCTAGGGTTCTAATCCGCACAACCTCCGAATTCAGGGAAAACTTCTAACAGGCTTTGAAGAATTTTAACCTCAGATCAGCAAAACAATGCCCTTTGTCACCATTGGTAATGCCTGCGATTTAGACCTGGATTTTTATTTTCCCCGATTCAGAAAACATCGAAATCACCAGGCGACCAAGAGGGCGAGCAACGAGACAAAGAATCCGGCCAGAGAAGACACTGTGGCTGTTTCTACCATCGGACGAGTACCTCGCTCTCGGCAGCACTCACAGTGAGTGCTCAGTGGCTTACGCGGCTCCCCCACCCCTCTCGCCAGGCGGGGGTCCTGGTGAGCAGGGCAGATGGCGCCGGGGGAAGGAAAATGTGTGCCCACCTGGAGACAGTGGACAGGAGGATGTCCCTGGTTCTAGCCCGCTTGGCCCTCGGAGCCATGGGTGTGTCCTCAGCTACATCTTCTAGTCCTTGTCCGAGGTACCGTTCCCCGTAACTCACTATGACCTTTCCGCGGGATCAAGCAGGGCATGTGAAGTCATTTCCTAGAAAGTGGCCTTGACATACAAAGTAGAACTTGTGTGTATTCCGGGGCCAAAGCCGTGTCTTCGGTTTTGAGGGCAGCTCGCCCTGTATAACGAAATCTGTGGAGACCTGTGTAGGTCTGAAGGGCTCCGCTGTGAGTGGCTAGGACTGAGACCAGGTGTCTCCAGCTTCTGCCATGACAGGAAAAACCCTCTCTGCACATGTTAGCCAGAGCACGTCACGTCCTACGAGGACAAAGCACTCCAGAGCCATCGCGTCCCGGCTGGCTCAGCCCCAGGCCTACTCTGAGCTAGAAAACCCACCCTGAGTCAAGCGCACCTTTAGACACAGAGAAATGACAGGGGCTTGTCTGTTACAAAGGTCTCAGCTACCGGCCCTGGAGAAGTTCACCGTGACAGCTCAGGCGAAGGTGGGCAGATCCGTGACAACACCTGCCGAGGACTTGGAGAAGGGATTCCTGAGCTAAGTCGGGGATCAGACTAAACGATCGCTAAGCCTCCTCTTCGCTATGAGATCTACACGAACACACAGCCTTTTCCCCAATGGGCTTTTCCACCCACCACTCGTGGACCCTACTTCGTAATAGTCAGCGCCTAGAAGCCAAGTCGAAGGCACAAACACCCACTCACTGATCTACCTGGAGAGATTGCCTTTCCCCTCCAGGAAATTCACACCTGGACCCACACCTAACACTTCCCTAATGTGGAAATCCAATAAATTGGGTCTCCTTAAAAATCCATCTTGTAAGCTAACAGGTTTTCGTTAATAGCTGAGGCTAATGGAATAGCATGGTTGGTGCAAATGAATGGTCGCCGGTTATAGTTTGCTTTAGTCTATCAGTTCAAAAGTTAAGTCGTGTCCCGAAACCTTAAATAACAAAATAAAACCCTAGAAGACATGTACGTTCATTTCATTCTTTCCATTTTCTCAAAATATTAATCACCGATACAATTAACTGCTGGCTGACCTGAACTGCTCCAAAGCTTTTCCAACCTACTCATTAAATTTGCTCTCCCGTGATAAGGATTCTGGGAAACCCTGGGCTTCGGGGCATACGATACCGGAGGAGAGGGTCAGAACCACTGAGTTTCAATCCACAGCTCCACTTAATAAACAAACAAAAAAATGATAACAACACACATTTCAAAAAATCCAGACGGCTTCGTAATGTGGAATTGTGACGTTTTCCCAGGATGCGGAAGAAAGGATTCTAACAAGATCCGAATGAGCCGTTATCCACTACCTTTCGGGCCTGGAGAGTGGAACTTCTTCATTCCCCTGACTGCAGAGTTTGCTCAGAAAGCAGTGAGTATCGCGATCCACACTCAACGGAACGGCCCAACTCAAACATCTTTGCTTTTATGGTCTGTAACCCAAATCACTCTGTTAGCTGGCAGGAAAAAAAACAAAACCCAGCTAGCTTCAAAAGTCCCCCACCTTTCCCATACTTCAAATGACAACCTTTCTCCACTCAAGTAATCTCTGCGTTAAGTAGCAAGAGCTGAAAGATGCGATCGATTTAATATTTCTTTCTGCCCATTTACATTACTTATTTGTCCCAGCAGATCCTGTCTGCCACAAATCCTTCCTCTGTCCATTCATGTCTGCATACTTAACATAGACTTAATATTTCTCTAGGCCAAAAATCATACGCCGAGTTTGTCTTTGGGGTACAGGAGAGACCAGGAAAAAAAGGCGGGGGTGTCTGGAATCCCTCTGTTCTCGTTCACAATTCCAGAAAACAATTCTCCATAAATTATAAAAAGCTCAAATCAGCACCCGCATTTTTCAGATCCAAAATGGTAGCGGAGAGGAGAAAGAAGTAAAATGTACTGAGCCCGATCTGGTTTGGGACCCTGTCAGATGCTTTATTGACTTTACTGGGGACCCCAGCGACAGAGCAGGGAGTCTCACTCGGACGTGGGACACAAGTCCATACTTCATAAAAATCACGACGTAAACAAGGAACCAAAAATCCACCACGCAGACACCAACTTCGGCCTCTGAAAGCAAGAATCACACCTTCTTCTACTTCTGACCTCCTACAGCACCTGCTGGACACGTGCCAGACAGACCGGGACCAGCAGGAAGCTGCACGTGCCCAGTTGCCTCCGATGCCCATTACACGCCTGCTGATCTCAGCAAAGGCACCTTCGTGGTCCCCACGAGCCTGAGCATCTGGACAGTGCTAAGCCCTCAGAGAAAGACGCTTCATACATGAGTATATGCATTCCGCCAGATGCAATGTGGAGACCGACAGCCTCCCACCCACCGCCCCCACCTCATCCATCAGATGACAAAGGAGCCGCCTTCTGAAACTGGGTTCCATGAGTCTTCCCCTCCCCCCATGGAAACCAAGCTGTGGAGAGCAGTTAGATATATACGCTATCTAAGGCAAACAGGCTCGGGGGGCAGGGCGCAGGGGAAGGACCACTGGTTGGGACCCTCAAGCCCCGTTCAGACTTCTATTTATATGAAACGATCTACTCCACATTCCAAAGGCCTGGCAACGTTTCGGAGTGCAACCCACTCCGAACTCGAGAGCCGTGTATACAGCGCTGAGCAAACAGCATTGAGCAAGTGTAGACATTCTTAATGAAAGGCCTCGATTTCACTTGAGGCAAATATTTTTACCATGCAAAGCTCCAAATATGGAACTCTTCCCTGCTCAGCTCTTAACACTTGTTACTGCTCCACCTCTTTTGGCAAAAAAAAAAAAAAAAAAAAAAAAACAAAACAAAACCGTGGAGCGCCTCAACACAGCATAGATTGTCTGTCTCTCTCTCTCTCTCTCTCTCTCTCTCTCTCTCTCTCTCTCTCTCTGGAATGTCATGTGTTTTTATCTTATCTTACAATGAAATTGTGAGTTCTGGTCATCTCCTATCGCCGAGCAGGGAACTTGCACAAAGTCAGCTGGCCAACGGAAAACAATGGGAGTTGTCGCCAAGTCACACGCGTGAAAACCTGCACAGACGCATCGAGACCTGACTCAGAGGTTACCCACAATCCAGACCTCCTCGCCGTTCTCCTTTGCTACAGGAATGACACGCACATAAGACATTCTTGTGCACTTCACAGGTGACGCTGGATTTAGATGGCCGAGATTCATAAGGAGAAGCAGGAAACCCCAAACAATCTACGACCCGGCAGAGGTGAAGAATCACCTAAACCAGAGATGTGTACAGGTAATGTCTCACACCCTCACTCACTCAAACTCTACTGATGCTTGGTTGGTTTATTCACTCCAGCGAGAGAACTGCATTGGTCATCTGAAAACATTTTATCGATCTTTTAGAAAATTCCTGTGCCTATCATGGCTAGGACTAGGGTGAGGTGACATCGGTGCCCAAGGCTTAATATGTGAACAGGTGCTGGCTCTCACACTTGCCCACTCTGAGCGAGGACCCCTTGGCCCACCAGTCTCAAGCACCTGCCTCCACTCCCAGCCAGCCTCTCGGTCTTCATGAGAAGCCAGCCACTCAGATGCTATGTAGGGAGGTGGATCTGTACAAAATATCTCCTCACGGGCTGTGACAGGAGAGAACAAGGCATAAGTCCTAACCCACAAGTGGCTTATCACACATTTGCAGAAAGAGACAAATGATGAATAAGCGAGGTTTTAAGTGAATTTAAATTCATTCGACATCACTGCGTTACAGTGGTGTTTCTCGAGGTTCTTATGAATAATTCACTTTGGTGACAGTCAAAGCCAGACCAGGAAAAGTCACTTCAAAGACACACGATAGCAGAAACCCTACCGAACGCCCTAGTCCCGATGCCTTCTCTAACTGCTTTTATCTCTTCCTACCGACCACCGTGACGCTTCTCCAGCCTCCTACCTCACATCTGTGACGACGCGGTGAGGCCCCCTGGACCAGCGGATCACAGCTCCTTCCAGGGAGCCCACAGCCCACCTTTCTAGAACCTTCCTCCCAGCCCGTCCCCATGGGTGAGGCCCATCCAGAGAGGGCAGCTGCTTCACGCCCCTGCAAGTCTAGAATATCTTTCCATCCCCTAGCAGTGTTTACTGGAAGCCACGGCCAGCGGATCGGACCTGGGTCCCCAGCACCCTACTCTGCAAAAGTGACTTTCATAGGTGCAAGGAGATCAGGGAGCAGGGAGGCTTCGGGTCACTCGGCTAAGCTGATGTAGTTTGCTTTGTGCAATCAACGACGACACTTATGTGGACACAATAGCCATGCGCATCCCACTGGATTGTGAGGCAGGACTGTCCCCTCTCCTTCGTGCCATTTGATGACCCAGCCACCTGCCTCTCCAGCCTGGCACTAGAGATGAGAAGGTAATAACTAGAGGTTAATATTATTATTTTTTTTAACATAGTGGAAGAATTTGAGACTGGAGTTATAGGAGGTTGAAGAGCTGACATGTACAAAGTGCCAGCTCCTCACACTTTCAAAAATGCATGATGCATGCCAGATTTGTTTACAAAAAAAAAAAAGGAATCTGAACTAGCTCTCGCTAAACCATTCACAAACCCACACACTCTTTATCGATTAGCTGAAGTGGGGTCTGAACACCATCCCAATTACTGTTTCTAACGACCACTTAAAACCCCTTCTCACACACCCTCAGGGGCGATTTATACTCTGGGGCCTTCCACAAACGAGGATGACAGTCCCCAGCGAGACGGAGCTGCAGAGATCCCAACAAACACTATAAACCTTCCCATAGGCCCGAGTCAAGCTGAGGGTCTGAAGTCCCCCGACCCCAAAATGTTAACATGAATTCAGTGAATCGCTGACTGAAGCCCAAACTCCTGTTCTGCATGGTGACGGCGGAAGGCACAAGGAGACACACAGAGCTGGCATCGTGGGTACAGCCATCGGTAACTCCAAAACCAAATTAATCCTGCAAAACAAGTGTCTCTTAAAATACCAGACTGTTAAGTTGTCTTGGGCAGTTTTACCAATCATCTTGTCAAACCAAAACTGCTTCATTTGAGCACACCCAGCAGTTCACCTTCCTCGTCGCCCGTCTCGGACCCCCAGCGGCTTTCTCAAGTAGAGGTTTCTTTTGCTGAGCTGAAGAAACATTCTTCTGAGACTAGCACGCGTTCTCAGAATCCCATTCCTAAGCTACTATGATGTCACGACCCTCCAAGCTTCAACTCTAAGAGTGAACCCAAAACGATGGCCAGCGAGAAGGGACAGTTGGGGAAAGGCGGGCAGGAAATCTAGCGATCCCAAAGACGACGTCGTGTCACCTAGACCATGTCACCTAGCTGGTGCCACGTAGATTGCACATACACACAAAAAAAAACTAAAAAGAGAGAGCACAGATACACACCTCTCAATCTAGACCTCTCTCTTTCACCTGTGAGAAGAAGGAAGCACCAAGTTCATTGTCAGCGACTTGCTTAAAACCTGTGCAAAAGCTTCTTTGACACAGTTACTCAAAAGAAGGATCGAAATATCAAAGTAATCCAATCGTTTCGAGTTCACTGAGGAAGAGATCAAAAACACGTCCCTATGACCCAGCTGAGGAACAGTCTACAAACCTCATAATATCATCTACTTAGCAACGCGAGTGGCCACTCGGAGGTCGAGCAATCTGAACGCCGACATCATACTAGGTTACAAGCCCAGGAACAAAGCGAGCCCTTTCTGGACCTAGGGATCTGACGAATTCCCATCTGTCTCCGTGTTACCACTAATAGCCTTTTGGGGGAGGACAAAACCCTAATTTGAACACTACGGCTGCCCAGGAAGTGTTTCTAATAATACCGACCTCCATCATGTCTTTCTGCATCGTGGGCTATTTTGCCTCTCGATCTTCTTTTATTTTTTGCCCCTTTGGACGACGAAGCCCAACACCCTGGCCTCAGCAGCTGCTGAAAACCATCCGAGTTCTTCGTATCTACCCAGAACTCCAGGATGGCAGCAGCCGCGGTTTGCAGATCCGCCACCCAGGGCAGATGTAGGCGCAGGGCAGCTGGCCTGTCCTGCACAGGGTCGCAGGCAGCACGGGGCTGGGGGCCGGACCGCCTTGGTCCACGCGTGAGGTGGCCAGGCTGCACGGCCACGCGCCTTCCTGCACACGCTCCCACGAGTGTGACCTCACAGACGGCCCCCGAGTCCCTTCACGAGGACTTGCAAAAACGAACTCGAGGCAGCTACAGGCTGAGTCGGTCCGCACGGCTTTTCTGCACGAGCTACGAGTACCAGGCAACACGGAGTCCGCAAACACGGCCACCGTCCGCGTCCCACGTGGGTTCTGTGAAGAACGGCACAGGCCCAGGCAGGGAGAGGACGGGGTGGCGGCTTGCGACCGAGGCAGAGAAACGAAACGCGACTTCTGCTCGAGAACGAGATGACACAGAAGCCGGGCTCCCGGGAGAGGGCCTGACATTCCCGCAAGCGTTTCCCACCCACCCGACGCCCCCGACGGAAGCAAGACCTCGGAGGCGACAGAGGGGCCCAGTGTTTGCCGTCTGCGCCGGGGCGAGAGGCGGGGGGTGGACAGAGCGAAACGACCAAACGGGAGCGGCTGGAGGGAGAATAAAGTGATGTGTGTGCGTGCGCACGCACACACCCAGAGCTAGTGTTACACACACAGAGACACACACACAGAGCTAGTGTTACACACACAGAGACACACACACAGAGCTAGTGTTATACACAGAGCTAGTGTTACACACACACACAGAGACACACACACAGAGCTAGTGTTATATACACAGAGCTAGTGTTACACACACAGAGCTAGTGTTACACACACAGAGCTAGTGTTACACACAGAGACACACACAGAACTAGTGTTACACACAGAGCTAGTGTTACACACACAGAGACACACACACAGAGCTAGTGTTACACACAGAGCTAGTGTTACACACACACACACACGCACACAGAGCTAGTATTATAGTCACACACAGAGCTAATGTTGCACTCACACACACAGACCCATACAGAGAGCTAGCGTTACACTCAGACACACACATGCACACAGAGCTAGTGTTACACTCAGAGAGGACACACACACAGAGCTAGTGTTACACTCACACAGACACACATACAGAGCTAGTGTTACACTTAGGCACACACACGCACACAGAGCTAGTGTCACACTCACACACACACAGAGCTAGTGTCACACTCACACACACACTCACACACACACACACACACACACAGAGCTGGAATTACCCATGATCAGACAGGCACGTGCTGAAGCCTGCAGTGAGAGCTGGCTACCTTTACTGTGTGAGGCCTGCACCTGTCACAGATAATGTACATCCTGTTATCTTCACCCAAAATTGTGCCCACTCAGTAACCACTTGACTGTTCTCCGCAAAAAAAAAAAAAAAAAAAATCACACTGAAAAATAATATTTAATGTCAGCATCAAATGAGACTTGTTGATATTTCTTAAATTCTTCCCAACACCAAGTTTGCAAGCAGAATAAATTCACAGGGCATGATAACCAGATAAAAAAAGAGTTTACAAGAAACTAACAGAGGCCCCACCGGCACCCCGATAACCATGTGTGTACCTCTCTGAATGTTCTTTAAAGATACAGCTTATCTGGACAGAAACAAGAATTTGAACAATTTGGATTAAATTTGCAAGAACTACTCCTACACTATGCCATGCTGTTTATGATAATTGAATTTTTTTTGCAATTTAGAAAAAGCAATAGAGAAAACCCGTTTAAGATACACGGCAGTCAACATACACGGTCAATCCAGTCTAATGCCCCGAATTTAGATGCTTTAGCTTTTAGGTCCTGAGTTCGGTCTAATTTTTTAAAAGAGAAGCAGCTGCGATCATTTCCTAAGGACCTACTATGTGCGGGGCAGCCTGTCTGGTGCTTTGCAGAGTCTGTCTCTGCTCATCCCCACTTCACGGATGGAAGATGAGGGTTGGCAGCCTCGTCCCAGCACCTGGGAACGCGATTCACCCCCCGTCCTTAACCCTTTGCCACACGACACCGCCTGTCTGTCCCGGAATATAGCTCATATGTACAAAAAATAAACACATCCCATTCGTACAGAACTATATAGTCTGGCACATCTCAATGCGCACATGCTCTGATGGTCCACGGGGGACCTAAACGTGACCGAAAAACAGTCACAGAGGGTGGCAGGCACGTGCTGGTAGCCACGGTATTGTCAGGGATGGCTGCCCCGTGGAAACCAGGAGCGAGGGCCTGGCCAGCTCCCATGACACCCCGAAAACGGCAGGACGGTGGCCACGCTGACCGGCACATTCTCGCCTGGACGGTCACTCTTCCCTGCCTACGACTCGCTCTTTTCTACCGGCCCCAGAGGCTGTCGTCACTCCTTGATCTGAGAGGACAACGGTTCCCCCCCAAAACTGAGACCTGCTCGACCCCTCCGCCTACTCCCCCAGGGCAGTGGACACGGTCCCTGGGCTCTGCGGTGAGCTGCTTCTCCAACGACTGAGAAGCCGGGCCATTTGGAAATAGACGACACCCCAGCTCGCATTACCAGTGGCAGGTACAGACTAGAATCCAGAATGGTCTAGATTTTGGGCTCCTACTTCCACAAAAAAGGTCTCTACATTTCTTAAACCCTGATTTCTAAGTTATAGATAGATGATAGATAGATATATAGATAGATAGATGATAGATAGTTAAGTAGATAGATAGATAGATAGATAGATAGATAGATAGATAGATGATAGATAGATAGATGGATAGATGGATGATAGGTAGTTAAGTAAATAGATAGATAGATGGATGATAGGTAGGTAGATAGATGACAGATGATAGATAGATGATAGATGGATGGATGATAGGTAGTTAAATAGATAGATAGATAGATAGATAGATAGATAGATAGATAGATAGATGATATATCGATAGATGATAAAGCGATAGATGATAGATAGATAAATGATAGATAGATGATAGATAGATAGATGCCCTGTTTAATATCCTGTGTGTCACAGACAGGAAGATCACACCTCCTGCCACCAGCATTCCTGGAATACCTTGAATGTCCCTTGTTTCCTTCAAGTCAGGGGCATTCCACCCTAAGACGGTGCTCAGAGACCTCATGTCCTACAGCCTGAGTCCCTGAGTCACAC
>CM053516.1:22180458-22200665 GCA_028627145.1 Eidolon dupreanum | reverse complement strand
AAAAAAGAAAAAACCACGGAGCTATAAAAGGCTGGCGACTGAGTGCAAAAGGATAAACACAAGAGCTCCTTGGTGCTGGGTAAAGGACACGTTTCCGAATGGCGAGCAGAAAGGAGACAGATGTAGCTTGGCGGGTCACAGCGGCCCCCTATCTCCTCTTTCAGATAAGGCAGGGCGCGGCCCTGAAGGCTTCCATCCCAGACAGACGGGAACCCAGACGAGACAAGGGTCTCGCTCTGTCAGGCAGCCCAGCCCTGGGAGGTGGTGACGCCGGCTCCGTGGGCCCCGGCGGCACAAGCCTCTGCTGCCAGCAGCTGGGGCCGCGGCGGCCAGCACCGCGGACCGGCCATCCCAGGGGACCGCGAGGAGCCCAGCTCAAAGCATGGGATTCAAATGAGGAGGAGAAAACGTCTACACAAAGCCTCACGTCCCCACAGCAGGACGGGAAAGCCTGTCCCTCGCCTGTCCCCCAACCCAGACTTTGAGGCTTAAGGGGTCTCCCAAGCAGAGCATGCCGGCGGTAAGGGAAGGGTGCTCTCGCCAGATCGGGCAGCCGGGCTGGAGGCAGGAGGAGGGCTTGGGGGGCAGACGCAGCCAGCCCTGGGGTTAGGGGACATCACTGCTCAGGCTCCACCAGCCCGTCCCTAGCAATGCCTTGCAAGAAGGAGACGTGGGACAAAGGAACTCACGCTCATGTCAGAGTCTTGGCTAAATGTAATGACCCTGGAGATTACGGGCCTAGATTTGCCACGCTGCTCAACCACCCCAAACCCACGCCACCCAGAGTCCCCTGGCGCCCCCGAGCACATGTGCTTCTCCCAACCCCGAGCGCCTCCCCATTAAAACCTCCACACCGTGGGACAGCAGCTCTCGCCAACGTACCAAGGGCCAGCGACCGACTGGCACAAACTCCGGGTGACACTCATTGAGTGCTTTCCATTTTAAAACGCGGGGGCCTAGGACCAGGGAAATACCTCAGGTCGCCGTTGTGAAAACGAGAGTTTTTAGATAATGGCCTTGATTCTTTGAGGGTGGAGCCTTATTTTATTTTGTTTATTTTTATCAGAGCGCAATATGAAATCGATGTTTATCACATGCTGCTGGAGAGCCCGTTCTCACACGAAGGCTTCCAAGAGCATTGTAAATACACTTTTCACCAACAGAGAAATGAAAACTAAGACATTTTTAATCTACGGGATTAGCGAAGAAAAAAAAATACAAATCGCATAACACCGAGCTTGCGTGAGGACACAGTGCGACAGGCACTCTCCTACTTTTGGTAAAAACACACATTTATAGACATTTTGGAGGGCGCCGTCAGTCCAAAAATCCAAAGGCCCGTAACCTTTGGCCCAGCAACTCCTATTTTGGGGACCCATCCCATAGGTGAGGCAGACAGGTAAACGTGAAAGTATTCCCTTGAATCTCATTTACAAAATCAGACGCTGAGAAACGACACAAACGTCCACCTTTTAAAGAATCTTCAAGGTCTCCTTCCAGTGATCGATACAGAGAGCAATTAAAAAGAACAGAGAGTATCAATATGTTGCTGATTTTTTTAAAGCTCTTTACAATAGAGAAGCCCAATGAACACTCCCCCGGCCAGTGGTCAAGGTTAACACCACTGGGAATAAGTCATGGTGACAGTACGCACACCGGACAGGCTATGATTGGAAGAGCGCCTCACCTGTGGGGTCTCCCACCACCCCACCAAAACCAGTGATTCCAGTCTAACCGGAGGAAAACCATCGATTAGACAAGCCCAGATGAAGGGGTCCTCTGTAGGAAACGGGACCAGCACTCTTCAAAGCTCCCACGGCCACCACAAACAAGGACGGTCTGAGAGGGACAGTCATGGGGCAGAGGAGGTGAAGGAAACGTGACAACTATGTTTAAAGCGAGGTCAGGCGTGGGATCCTGGGACAGAAAACGAACACTGGCCAAAGAGTGGCGAAATCAGAATAAAGGGTTGGGTGTCGTTAATTAATAGAAATGTCATAATGCTGGTGGTTCCTTAGCTCTGGCAAATACACCACAGAAGTGGAGAATGTTAACGGGGAAGCTATGTAGGCATAGGAACTCTGCATTGTCATGGCAACTTTCCTGTACATCTAAAACTATTCTAATAGAAAAAAAAAATAATTATTCAAAAATAAGGAGAGGGACACGCTCAGAATAGGGATCCTACATATGTTTTTAAAAGACTGATCCATATTGCTCTGCTTCCTTCCTCACCTGCTGACAGGTGTATACACACACACGGGGAGACATGCTGAGCTGTGAGCCACGGTGACCTCTGGGGACAGGGCAGTAGCTCAGAGGCACCAGGAGAGAGAATCTGCTGTTTTAATCTTTACGAAGAGCCTACCTGCCCATGTTATTTAGACACACAACCATTTCGGAAACAAAGTAGGTCCTTCCGCTACAGGAAGATCTCCAAGATAGATTACGCTGAAAACCCACTAATCGCACATTTGCGTTTAAAAAATACCCAGGACACGACACGTCGGCTCTGAAGAGTATGTGCAGACATTACCTTTGGGGAGAAAGAAGAAAAGTCTGAGAAGAAGAAGTGGGGGCTTGGCGTTCATGCTCCCTACCATCTGTCTAAGTGTCTTACCAGAAGCATGTCTTTTTTTTTAAATAATAATCATCCTCAAAATGACAATAAATCCTCACAGTTCATTCCTTACCTGTTTCATCTCTTTGGCCACAAACCACACACGGAGTTGCCGACAAACGTTTTGTACTCTGTGTCTGGGGCCCTCCCACGCCCTGGGCCCCCCTGCCTGCCACAGCCTAGGGGGGGCACGGGACGCTGGAGGGAGGGGAGGAAAGAGTGATTGAGGAGCCCCTAGGGGCGGCCCCCAGGTCTCACTCACACCTTGGCTGGACCGCTGGTGAAGAACTGCTCTACGAAACCAGTCTCCTGAGCACTCAGGCTGCGGCATCTTGGCAGAGTGACAGGAGCGGGCCAGCTGATGCCCACGGTGGCAGGCGAGGATGGCAAGACCCTACCACGCCTCGCGAATCACCTTTCCCCTATGCAAGGTCTCCCCGTCTCATAAGTAGATTGCAATACTTTGGATTATTACTTTCTGATTAATCGACCGAGGACCAGTCTCTAAGTCCCCATCTTGGGTATCCAAAAGCCCACTGGAATTGTCCATAGCTGCTTCTCTTGAAAAAGGACATCAAAAACGAACAGTAAGAAAGAATAGTAAGTTCTCTAGAGGGAGGAAATAGCCCAATGAATAAGAAAAACTGTTTCATTTTGCTTTTAAGAGCGAGTGACTTAATTTCACTAACATCAATTATTTTTTTTTTCCGGAGCGATTTAATTTTGCTAACAGGAGCTGAGTTTCTGCTTACTTGGTAGCGACACCTGGGCAAGCCACAGTCGCCACCCACTGCACAGAGGAGACGGAGGGACCCTCCCGACAGGTACTCAGAAGCGTGCAAGCCTCTGAGATACACTGAGATTGAGCCTGGTGTGTGTGTGTGTGTGTGTGTGTGTGTGTGTGTGTGTGTGTGTGTGTGTGTGCGTGTGTGCGTGCGTGTGTGTGCATGCGTGTGTGCGTGTGTGTGCATGCGTGTGTGCGTGTGTGTGTTCGGCCCTAGATCTCTCTCAGAAAGTCTGATAAAACCTGGGCCCTTTCTCCAAAAAAGTCCGCTTAACAAACAGTGTGCAAACCATTTTAAGGGGTCCTGAATGCCCCATCTGTGGCCCAAGTCCCTTGAGCCTGACGCATCTGTAATGCCGTTTTACATATGAATAAACTGAGGTCTAGAGGGAGCAGGTGACTCTCCTAAAATTTGGCACTTCCTGGTGGTAGGCCGGAAACTAGAGCCCTGGTCTCATGCTGCCAAGTGGAGATGTTTCTAGAGAACATGCAGACACCTGGCGGAGGCTGTAACATCATTCCCATGCGTGCCAAAGCCGCGTCGTGGCACATACAGGAAATAACAGCCCTGTAACGCATCCAGGTGACAATCTGTGCAGTGAACAAGAAGGACAGAACCGCACTTTTGGTCACCATGAACTTGGGCCGGGGCTGGAACCCTGCACTCTGCTCATCTTCCACGGTCCTTTGGGGCAGCACCTGGGGACCCAGCTCTCAAAATGAATTTTCTTCCAGAGAGACCCTGGGAAGACAATCGGCAAATACCGACAGGGTCTGAGTCGGTCGGGGCGGCTCCCAGAGGCCCAGGAAGGAGGCTGTGGCAGTCACAGCCATCAGAGGAAGAGAACCCCAGGAGGGTACCGGGGGCGGAGGGCTGCGGGAAGCCACAGATGGGAAGAACCGCGAAGGAGCCAGGGCCCCGACTTGGCTTAACCCCTGCGCTAACCACCCCAAGGAATTGGCATCTGCTCTTGTAAGTTGCGGCCCCAGCAAGGACCAAGGGTCTAAATAACTCAGCACACCACTGCTCAGCTCTCACGTGCTCACAAACTGATATTTCCATTCGCTTCCCGGATGAGTGGTTAACAATGAATTCAATCATAGCCTCGTTTTTCTAAAAAGCCAACAGTTCCAGCTGAAAGTGAAACGGAATTCTGATACGCTAGGAACCAACCTTCAGATTTTCGATCCAGTTTAATTCAGTCCTCCTCCGTGTGTCGGATGGGATGGCAAAGAAATGCATAAATTCAAATAATCCAAACCTGGTTTCCATTTAGCTTTGTAATATGATTTGGGCCCATAAAACGGACTTTCCTCGTTGCACTGGGCCTAAGATATTTTTTAAATGAATTTGCGATTTTCAAATTACGTTAATAAGTGGCTCCCAATTACATGCGAGTGGCAGGGCAGAACCCGAACTGTGAAAAATGACTGCGGGAAAGATTTCAAGTTTAGAGGATAAAAAGTAGAAGAAATGTGTATGAGGACCGTAGGGCAGGGGACCCAACTCCTCACGAGTTTTCCCAAATGTCCTGAAGCTCGGGGAAGTGGCATAACTTGCCGCAAATTAGTCACCAAACATGGGTGCTGGGTGGAATGCAAGCTCTAAGTCACAGAGGCCAAACCCCAGGCACCTCTCACACACACACAGGGTCTCCTCCGATTGCCAATGAGCTTTCTACTCTCCAAACTGTAGCATCCCAATGGCCAACTTTTGCTCCTCTTACAAAAAATAAATTGTCCTGCCCTCATCCGGAGAAGCTTTAGTTATGTTTGTAAAACATTAAGAAAAAGCCATAAAGAGGTCTTCACCGAGGGCTGTGCTAAGGATTAAGTATTATTCAATAAACCACAGCTTGGAGGCCACCAGCTGATGTCTAGCTGTACGCTGGAAAGACCACTAGCTGAATACGTTTGGGTTTTTGGTTTGTTTGTTTTTTTCCTATTTCAATTTCTAGGTACCGTTTACCCAGGTATCATTGCCTCCCCCTCCCTGGTAAACGTAAGACAAAGAGGCAGAACGGCAGTAAGGCATAACCAGAGTAGGTGGCATATTATGATAAACAAGGATGACATAAAACATTTTTCCAGCTGTGATAAGCATATTTAAGATCTATCGTTGAGGCTGTTGGAGCTGCAACTGAAAACGATCAAAATTACAAGTTGCTTATGACACAGAGCTTATGTCTTCGGAGCTTTTATTTTTTAAGTAGAAGTTGTCTAAGAGATCGTTTCCTTACCGGTTTTTTTTTTTTTTTTTCAAATTTGAACTTTTTTTTTTTCAAAAAAAGTTGTGACTTTTTGAGGCTGTTAACACATCCAAAGTGATTTAACAACTGGCTAAGAGAATGGGCCAGTGCTTTTTGCAAATGAGCAAAGCATGTGGTTCAGCTAAGAGGCCAAATTCATGAGCTTCTTGGAGTAGCCTCACCAGCCTCCAGGACGATCCCAGGAATCCATACTTGCCAGCTGATCGATCACAACACTCGCATTTTGCTACATCTCAATATTTTACATGAGTAGTTCCATTAACAGCTGTCTCAGAGGTGACAGGGGAAGAAGAAAGAAAATTTACATCCGGATTTCAAAATATCCATGCCTTCACGCCATTCGTGGCCCCTGAAAGCATTTGATTTCTATACGGAAGCTTCCTTTCCCTACTTTAAAAAAAAAAAAAAAAAAAAAAAATATATATATATATATATATGTATATATATGTGTGTATATATATATATATACAACAAAAACGCTTTAAACAATAAACCTTGCCATCCAACAATGACTGATGAGATGTGTTTTTGAAACTGGATTGTCTGATTCACTTAGACAAGAGGGTACCCACTTGACTGCAATTCGTAACGTCCCTAACCTCTTAAACACCTCAAATAGATAACAACTTCCTCAGCAAACAAAACTCTGGTGTATTAAACTAAGCTGAGCTAAGATTACATCACCCCTGAAACACCAACGGCAGTGGGCAAGTTGTAACCCAGCTGGGCAGTGCCCACACAGGCTCATGTCCCTTTTGCAAAACCCAAGGGACTTGCCAGCAACCTCCTTGCCTTCTGAGCGGGAAGAGCCCCCAAAATCCGGGACTCTGGAGCAGAGTCGACAGAACTAGATGACGTCACATTGTGAAAGACTGCTAAATGGAGCACTCCACTTTTTGAATCCTAAAATAAACAGCCAGATCGCTTGAAAAATCACTGGGGTGCGTATCCTTGAAAAGACACCTTGTCTCCTTTCTAAGTCACACACCCAGACTAGTCAGCGCTCCCCTAAACCCCACATCAACCCAATTCCGATTGTTTTTAATGAACACCTACTACGTGCCAGGCACTTAGTCGGGCCCCAGCGAATCAACACGTTCCCTGCTCTTAAAGAACCCCTATTAGCGATAGGAGGAGAGAAAGACAAATCCGCCACCCTAGATCTGTGAAGCAGGGGAGCCCGGAGTACACAGATGTCCTGTTCACTAAAGAGATCAGTGACATGAGAAGTTAATCCACTCTGGGGACAGGCGTGCCGCCCAAGAGTCCCCTCCGAGTAAAACGCATAGCAAGAAGAATTAAGTACTCTAATCACTTACTGCATTTGAGACCCAAATAAGACATTGAATATAAATTTAAAAAGCAACCCCGAGAAAGATATTAGTTTCTGTGTCCCTAAGGAAAACGTAAAAATGTAGACAAATTCTTCAATTAAACTGCCAACATTTCTGGATCAACTCTTTAAAGAAGAAGATTCCTCTTATAATTACACTTGACATTTTTTCTCCATGAAAAAAAAAAAAGAAGAAGAAAGAAAAAAAGCCAAGAGGACAGATACGCTTCTGCTTCTTCAACATGAAGGTCAGTCTCCTTGGGCCCTAAATGGAACATGAGCTCACCCAACAGGAATAAATACCCTAAAGGAGGTGGTCATCTTTCTCCTGGAATGTTCCAGCCCCTTCGGGAAAACCGCTCAGGTCACCTCCTTAGATTGAAAGAGTCCTGGAATTATTTGGGAGATGGAAGTTACTCAAAGTCATGTCAAACCAGATCACCACTGAACGCTTTCGAGGACCAAAAGACAGTGGCAGGCCTTGTGGGTTCCTACGGAACAGGCCTGCCCAAACCCCTGCCTTGTCCCCGGACAAACTCTGGCCCTCAAAACCTCCCTAAGGGTAGATAGAGACTTCCTTTATCCACACCCTACGTGGAAAATCACTTGGCTCAAAAGAAAGAGGGCAAAGACACCATCAAAATTCTAAATCAATTTTTCCTCATGCAACAGAAATCATGGCATCTCACCTCCCTTACCCCACCCATGCTGAAGAATGACAACTCCTCAAGGTCACATATACCTAATGATAATTCCGTAACATCAGAGAAAGACCCTCTGTTCAAGTATTGGTTTGATATAGGTCTAAATCTGAGGCATGAACAGAATTTTCAAATTAAACTGAGCCAGAGTGACCTTTACCAAGACATGGGTGAAACTCCACTGAAGAGAAGGGCATGTCGCAGTAGCTCTGAGGACAGCCCTGAGCTCTGAAAGGCCTCAGGCCACCGCTCACATATAACGTCACCCAGGCTGTGATGGTACCCAAACCTCCAGCCACCTCTGCAGCCGGGAACCACCTGAGACCATCCAAGCCATTTTCTGGGGCTCTCCAAATATCCAGCGAACTGCAACACATCCTCAACTTGGAGCCTTATCTAGGGGGTTCTTCGTGAAGAAGCCAAATACGTAAGCATCTTCCTCCCCACAAAGCCCCCAAGGTCAATGCAGCACCCACCGCAATCGATGAAACCTCCTTATAACTAGAGTAACAGCAGATGGTGGCTGCAAAGACATAGTCAGAAAAGCAAGGATTAAACAACCAGGTGTGTGGTGTGTGGCAGGTCATACGTGAACCAGGTAGAGTGCAGGGAGAAAGGGGGACACAGCATCTGTCTTTGAGGAACTCGGGGTCTATCAGCAAAGCAGATCTGTAAAGAGACAGAATCCTACCATGAACAAAGTGCCATGGACACTTAAAAAAAGGAAGAAATTACTTCTGATTTTGGGGGTAGGGGAAGGAGAGTAGGGAGCATGAAATAAAGAAAGCCCTGGTGGGTCTAATCAAGAACAAAAGAGAAAGACAGCTAAAAATAGAAATGAGAAAACAGATACTGAGGAAATAACACCATAAAGAAAAGACTACACACGAGTGAACTATAATTTTTTTTAAAATGGATGTGTTGGAAATTTTTAACTTATCAAAATTGATTCAAAAAAACAAAAAACAAAAAAACCCAAAACCCAGAACAGACCAATACCCATGAAAGAAATGGAAGAATTTTTTAAAGTTGTGACAGAACTATCCATTTTTAAAAGCATTAGGCTCCAGCTGTTTAACAAATGAGTTTCTTTCAAACCTAAAAGGACAGTGTATTGTCATACCATATAAATGTTACAGAGAAAAAGGTAAAAAAAAAAAAAGTCATTACTTCATTTTACAAAGCTAGCATAAACCTGATAGGGAAATCTGGAAAAGATAGCATGTAAAGAGAACCATAAAATTATTTTACTTAAACGTAGAGATGAAAAATTCTAAATGTAGTGTTAGCAAACCATATTTAAATAGTAATCTAAACAGTCACCCACCGCAACCAAAAATAGTCTAGCTCGGGAATTTGAGGAATTATTGTCAGGTAATCTCGTTCCACGTCACACTAATAAATATAACAACAACATATGAATCTACATAGATGCCAAAATGACATGTGATGACATTCAATACCCATCCCTAATAAGCCACCCACGAAAACTAGATAGCTCATTCTTCGACATGATGAAAAACCTTCTTAAACCAAAATATAGCACACTTATTAAAGAATATCAGAAGTGTCACCATTAATATAAGCCTCGAAGGACAAATATGCCCATAATCAGCATTTAGTACTATTCTGCATATACAGGCCAAGGCAAGGAGACCCTGCAGCCAAGGCTGTTTGGCCAACTCTACCCTCAAGGGAGGCTCACTGGCCACCTCCCGCCTCCTAGCCACAGGTGCCCCTGTGACTCAGTTCTGACATGAGAAGGAGGGGCAGCTGGCTAAGCAGGGCTCACTGGCATGTCATTCCACCCTTTTGTCCTTTGCCTTTATCCGCTCCTCCTTCTCCCCACCTGAAACATGGATATAATATCTGGAGGCACAGGGGCCATCCTGTGACCATGAGTACAAAAGGTATGTAGATGGATGGAAAAACAAAAGCCGGGAGCCTTGTCCTCCATGTCCTTTTTGAGCACGTGGTGGTGGCCACAGACCGCTTCCCTCTAGACTTCAACTAGAGAAAAATCAGCCCTGATTGCTTAAGCCTTTATGAGTCGGGTTTCCTGTTATTTGCAGCCATTTATATTCCTAAATGACACATATCTGCAACAATTAAGAGGTATAAGTTCTGAAACATTATCCTTATTATCAGCGATTCTCTACATAGAAAAAGCAGAAAAATCAGCTGACAAAATTCTAACTAACAAGAGCTTAGTGGATAGATACAAGATAAATATACAAAATACCATAGCTTTTCTCACACACACACAATCATCCGTTAAAAGATATAATGGAGATTCCTCCCACGCTCATGACAAAAAGTGTTAATTACCTAGGAAGAACCCAAAAAGAAAAGCATAAGACTTCTATGCCATTCTATGATTTCTTAATAGATAAAGAAATTGGAATAAATGGAGAGCCATGAAATGTCATTGAATGAGAAGTCCAATACCGGGAAATGGTATTTTCTTCCAAACTGATTAACGATCATGACCCAAATCCAATGGATTGATTTCTCTTTTGGGAAAGTGGGGAAGAAAACTTGCAAACTGAAACACACACATGCAAAACTTCATCTGAAAGAATGCTTCAAACAATTTTTAACTGAGTAGAGATTCTTTCTATGCACAATGAAGCTACTACGCATAAGATAGCATGATTTTACCACAAACAGCTCGCAGATAAGGGGAAAAAGATAGCTTTGAATAGATCCCATAATAAAAAATGTATTACATAATCCAGTGAAGAATTAAAAAAACAGCGTCATGCTGGGAAAATTGAATAATCAACGGGGGAGCTATCCCACTCTGTTTAACTATAAAATAAATCCTAGAAGCATTAAAGAATTAAAAGAAAAAGATGAAACACAAACTAGACATGAATAGGCATGATTAAATTTAACTGATTTTGACATGAGTATAAACTTTCTTAGCAAAAGGATTAAAGACCATAATGAAAAGACTGTTATTCTGTATTAAAATAAACAAGTTAAAGAAAAAAAAGCAAACCACGAGAAATATTTGTGATACAGAAAACAGAATAAAACACCTTTATAACAGAAAAGCCTACACAAATCTATAAAAAAATCGCATTGATAAATAGCCCAAATAAAAAATGAAAAAAAAAAAAACCAGTAAAAGATCTCAGCAAGATTTAAAAAACAAACAAAAAAACAAAAACAAAAACGGAAATTAAAACAAGTGAGATAAAAAATATTTAATGCTAAAATAGCAAGGCTCAATGTAGCATTCAATACTAGTAAAGAGTATGAGTAACAGGCATTGGGAGCTTAAACTAGGAATTTTCTGGAAAGCAGTCTGGCAATATTTATCAAGGATCAAACATATTGCACACTTAAAAATTCCTAGTACTCCATACTTTTGACTTTCAGGAATCTAACTTGAAGAAACAATCACATTAGTAACACTATACAATCATTTTAATCACATTTTTAATGGCAAAAATTGTAAAATACTTCAACTTAGCAGTTATAGAATTATAATTTTAATTTTCATAATTTCATTAAAGACCATATTCCAGATGACAAAAATAGAATGTAACCGATGAAAATTCACAACGTGATACTAAGTAGGGAAAATCAGGAATCAAAACTGGGTAGCGTAACATCAAAAATATATATATACGCACATAGGTTAAAGGGAAAAAAAAGACCTCAGAAAAATACAACAAAACATTAACAATGGTTACCTCTAGATTGATTGCCTAAAGACGATTTTTATTTTACTTTTTCCTAACAATATTTTCTAATTTTCCACTAATAACCATTCGCTATTATCATTCGGGGGGAAAAAAAAGCAATAAACGTAATAATTGTAGTATAAGGTGGCAGGCAAATGGGTCCCTAATTAAAGGTTCATTGTTCATCATAGCAGCACATTATCTTTAAGCAGGTCAAAGATGTGAAATTGGTATATTGTCATTTGTACACGCGACTGTTGAATCAACTCTCTGAGTCACCTGCACCCTCTCTGTGGGCCTAGACAGGAAGCAGTGAGCCCTACTGAGAGCACACAAAGTGGAAGAAGGCAGGAAGCTTGGCTTGGATCGTGATCTTGACCATGATCTTAGAACTACTGAACCTCCAATTCTCCAATTTACATTCCCAGGACGCCCACCATGGGCCAAGTGTCAGGGACATGGGTGATTATTACCATTTGATAATAAATTCTGCTTTAATGCAAAAAAAAAAAAAATTAGATTCGATTTACAGAGTAATTATTTTAAAGTGTGTCCAAAATTCACTCTCCCCAAAAGCTGAGACTTTATCATTATTACTTTTAAACATGTAGATTTGCTAGAACCTATAGGTAGCACTAACATTTTGACCAGAGATCACTATTGACTTATTCTGTCAATTAAACTCAGCTAAGTATCCAGGACACCCTTTACTAAACCAGAGAAATGTGATTGCATAGTTTTGACAAATAATTTTTAGAGAGATTACAACCACAATGGAAAGCTCACTGGATGAAGACAAAGTTCACTGGATGAAAATCTAGGAAGATGCTAGATTTCTGGGGAGAAAAAGACACTGGCCTGGAACACACAAAATACAAAACTTATTAGGAAAGTCAGGCACATAGGGGGTGCTTATCTGGTATTTGCACATCGACTATTTCGCAGAATGAAAGGGGCGGCTTTAAACAGCAGTTGCCCATCTGTTAGCTCAGAGCCCCCAGCTCTCAAGAGCTCTATACCTTCAGCAGAAATGGAAAAGACACCTTTGGCGGCCAGAAGTGAAGCCAGGAGTGTGTAGCCATAATTGCAGAGCGTGTACCCTGCATGGGAGAATCCAGCCACTGCTGCCTCATTCATTACAAACCTAGGAGTCCCCAAAGATGTTTTGTAAGGCCACTAAGCGTTAAAGGTCTTTCTGCTTAAAATAAGTAGACAGACAGATAACAACAAAAAAAAATTAAAAGTTACACCCAGGGATTCGAGAGGGTTTTTTTTTTTTTTCCAATTTTTATTGAGCCTCCTCCCCCTGTGCCCTTCCCCCCCCCCAAAAAAAAATAGCTAAGAGCTGTTATTCTTCTGCTAGGTGAGCAGTTGAGAAAAGACAAAACAGAAAGACACGTCTCCTATTTATGACCTCTAGAAAGAGTCCTCCAGGAAGAATACCTGATCTCACCATACATCAGTTAACCACATCGTAGGACACTTTAGCTAAATCCACACTTTTATGTAACGAGAGGGGTGGATGGGAAAGGTGATGTCTGACATTCTGTCATCTACTCGATGGCTTCCAGTCTTTTGCCCTCAGCTGCAGGAATCATAAACATCTCCACTTCTTTTACATTCATAAAGTGTCGTTTGTATCTGAGTAAGTCTTTTAAAAATAAACATAAACATTATGGGGAAAATGATCGGCATTGTTGAAAACGTCTAACTCACTGTTGCTCAGATTATATTTATATACACACCATACAGCTAAGAAAGAAATTAAAACTTAGCCTGTGCACTTCTGGGCTGATTAAACCGAAGTTCTTTTAACTTATCACCTTCAGACTGCCTGTCCAAACAAAATGATCTCAAGAATTCCTTTGAAATAGCCCAAACAAGAGCCTCGACTTGCAAAGCTATTTTTCAGAGCTCAATAGTACAGCAACAGGAAGTAGAACTTCTGAAATGGGGATTTTGCTATTTCTTTTTCTTTTTCTTTCAATGGCTGCTTTTGAGAGAGGGGGGGAAAAACGTCCATAGGCATTACAAATCCTGGACGCTCTGAATCAAGAAGCGGGGGGCATGGCTCATGCCGAAATGGCCAGCCTGAGGATCCTGGCTCTTTTATGTAGTCAAGTCTCCAAGGGCAGGAATTTCAGAAATCTTAGGCATTTTGCATTATTTTCTGAATCTTAAAAGAATTGAGACTTTAGAGAGAAAGGCCAGAGAAAATTAACCAGTAAGTAAGCCCCTAGTCTTCTGGTCACCCCGCATACCTTGCCCCCATAATGAAGGGCTCAGTGGGAACTCGCTGTCTGCAAATGGGGTTTTGTTTAAGATGCTGCTGAGACGGGCCTCATGGTTTCCTTCATTCCTTCCCAATGCTGAACCTGCGACTGACTCGGACCCTAAATGTTTCACATTTCAAAACACCTTACAGGAGATTGAAAACAATGGTCACTTTTGTTTCCAGGGAAGACTATACTGGATCGATTTTGCTAAGTCTTGAGTTAAACACAAAAGCCTAGGCACAAAACTGCATGAACGCTTGCAGACCTGTAATTTTGAGGGGGGTCCCGGCTCTCGCTGTTGCCCCCCGTTTCCAAGGCTGCTCTAGCCACGGGCAGGGACTCAAGGACTGTTTTTATGTCAGTGCAAGACGCCCACCAAATGTCCGCATGAGGCTTATTCTGCTGGTCGAGGGGAAGACACTGTGTTGGCATCCTCCTTTCAAAAGTATTAACGACTCCATCAGAAACTTGCTCCCCTCCAAAGTCCTAGCAATTTCAGCCCCCGAGAGCTACAGAGCTTGTAAAATACTCCCAATTATTTGCTACGGAAATTGAACATTTACCAGCAGGTTATATTGGATGACAGGCTTTGAAACATGTTGATCCGGGGTGGAAAAGCAAAGGAAAAATAAGAAGGAAATAAAGTCCTTTGTACTTACTCGTGTCGGAGGTGACTATGGGAGGCCTTTTCCTGCGTCCTGATAGCGAGTGCCATAACCTGACACCGGCGGATACAACCTGGAGCGCATGCTCAACACCTGCTTTCTCTCCGTCTCCCCAAAAAGCCTCCAAGTTATTTCACAAAGGCCAGTAGCCTCCAGGCTGTCGCTTTGACTTAGTACAAATAAGAGAACTAGTCTTACATGGACTCAGAAAACAACCGCATCCCTTTGCATGAACCCCCAAAACCACCACCCCTGATTTGCCCCAGCCTTGCCTACCCCACCCCCCCACCACAATGAACATCCTTCTCCAGCCTCTCCGCAAGCCCTATTCCACATTTTTAAAGTCCTGATTCTCCCAGCACCTCCTCCGGGAGGCCTCCAGGATGCCTCCGGCCGCCAGGACCTGTTCAGTTTCCACAGCCCTTTCCCACGCTGCTCATTCATAAAAGTGTCTGGTTCTACCCAGTAGCTGTGGACGTCTCATCTTCTCACACACACCGTCAGCTCTTAAGGCTGGGGCTGCGTTTTACACACCAATATACCTCCTGCGGGTCTGGACACTCCAGTGCATCCCTCTCCAACTGCTACGAAACAAAATTCTCTCTACCCAGCACCCCTTGGGCCTCTGATCTGCCTGCCTGCCGCCCCCACTCTGCCGTCAAAGCAACGCCAACCCCTTCGGCTCTGCTGCCCACTGCAGCCGACTCTAATGTCAGCCCATGCTCTTGGAGGGAGGGACACCCGGGGCCAGCCTGGCACCAGAGAGGAAGCCAGAATGAGCGAACACAACCCACTACCCCTGCCGGGAGCCGGAGGACTCGCCACGCCCTGCCTGGCTTCCCCGCCAGGTGGCCAGACTCGGGACTAAAAGCTGGGACACCAAGCTGGCTGCACAGCCAGCCCTTGGCTGGCATCCTTCCATTTCTACATCGAGCTGGCCAGGCTGCCCAGGGGGCTGAGGCACTGTGGGTAGAAGTGCTTTACCCACTGGGAGGCAAGGGGCTTGAATTTCCTGAGCCAAGAACAGGAGGGTCCCAGGGTTTCTGCTGTGTCCCGTTTCTTACATGCTCTGCCCAGACACCTAACCCTCAAGCCTTCTGTCCGTCCGTCGGCAAGAATCCACAGTGGCCACGTGCAGAGGACCCTCAGGGTGGCATTCTCACTGAAACAAGAAAAAGGTGGCAAAATGGTCTTCAGCTCAGAGCCCAGGGAGGCAGGAAGAGGATTATGGCTTCTCCCAACATTCACTGGACATTCAAACGGGTGGTCGCCAGGAAGTTCAAGGAGAAAACCTCGTGTGGGCTTGTATCCTCTTCCTTTAAACCCACCGCACACGTGCCAAGCGGCAGGATAATAAACACCCCTCGCAGGCCGCAGATCAGCAGATAAAGGAGCTGACCGAGTCCTAAGGAAGCCCAAAGCTCAGGCAGTGAGCCACACACCAGGATCCTGGGTGACAGAAGCCTTAAGACTGGCTCATCCGTCTCTAAACTGCTCACAGGATTAACACGAAGGCCTGATCAATACTGATTTTCCCGTCCTGGGAGTGACTCACCATTAAATCCTACCCAGCTTAAAACTCAGCTGTGAACAGAAACAAAACAACATAATAGCAGGGTCAGATTTAAAATAGCAAGTATGACTTACAAACAGTGAACGCTTATAAACAACGAACAGTCACCTCCCCGGCCGTCTGGGTTGGCTGACCCACTTCGTGGAAGACCCACTAAGCGCCGTGAAGCGGCTGCAGCACCCGGCTGTTGCAACCCCCCAGCCCACGGTGGCAGTGACCCAGGGGAAGGGGAGATGGGCATCCTTGAGCTGAATTTGATACATCTGACAGGTGGGTGCTTGCCAGGAGACCAAGCTTCCAAAATCTCAGAGTTAAGCTGTCCTGGCATCTAATTCCCCTCCACGTAGCTACCGCCCGACTTAAAAACAGCGATTTCTTTATCTAAAAATGGGGACATGGGGTCCCGTGAGATGTCCCAGTCACCATGTCCCTCTAAAACTGCAGACGCTAAGAAAAGCAATGGGTCCTCAGAAGACGGACAATGCCTTTCAAACACCTGGCCCAAGTGGCCGAAGGCAAATGCGTCATCTTGAGAATGTGTCCTTTTAGGGACCGTATTTCACTTCATTTTCCAAAATGAATCTGCAACCAACTCTCAACATGGGCCAAGGAAGTCTATACTATAGACAGAGTCCTGGTCTCGAGGAGCCTCAGCTACAGCACACAGCTCCATCGTCACGGGTCGCGTGCTTGTGTCCCCACTACCACCTCCAAATTCATATGCCGAAGCCCTCCCCACCCGTTGGATGGCCTTAGGAGGTGGGGCCCTGGGGTGGATGAGGTCATACGGGTGGAGGCCCCATGGTGTGGATTAGTGCCCTTCTGAGAAGATCATTCTCAGATCATGCTCATTCTCATTCCACGTCTATCCCTGTCTGTCTGTCTGCCTGTCACCCCCTCCTCCTTCTCCTTCCCTATGCCACTTGAGGATCCAACGAGAAGATGCCCATCTGCAAACCAGGAAGCAGGTCCTCAACAGAAACCGGATCTGCCAGCGGCTGGACCTTGGACTTCCGGCCTCCAGAACTGTGATCGATGAATGTCTGTTGTTGAAGACCCTGAGTCAATGGTAAGTAATTTGTTCTAACAGCCCGAGCTGATCCCGACATCCCTACGGCTCTCCAAGAGGGCATCGCCGACCCAAAGGCAGGGGGCACGTGACAACACCCCTGCCCTCGGACAGACAAAAATGGTCACTTCGGCTTGCTTCCAAGATGCAGGGAAAATGCTGGTCCACCTTCCAGGCCGGGATGAGCTGCAGGCAGCCGGCTTCCTACTGGGCCCTTCCTCTTGCAGCCAGGCAGGCTCTGCTGGCTCCCGGTCTGGTTGGAAGTCAGCAAGGCCAGCCCCGAGCTCCGAATCCCAGGTGCAAACTTAGTACAAAGAGTCAGCCCAGGGCAGAGTATCTCTTGCTGCAGCGGCAGGCCTGGCCTTCCATGCACAGTGCCTGTGCTGTGCTCTCGGGGCCTCAGTTTCCCCTCCTGCAAAGCAAAGGCCCTGGCGTTTTTCTCTGGTTGGGATGCAGGGGTCAGTCCCTTTCCTTCGAGGCTCCTTATAGGACAAGGGAGGGAGGGAGCTGATGTGTGATAAAAAAAAAAAATGGAGCTGTCAAAACAAATGGAAAACTTCCCCTCTCATCAGCGAGGGAACCAAATATCTAAACAAATCTCTCTGCTGGAAAAAAAATAAGAAAACGAAAAAGCAGTCACGTGTCACGTGGCCGATTAATAATAAATTTCCTTGGCGACTAGATGAGCGTGCGAGGCTGATCCTGACTCGCTTCCTCTGAGAGGAAAACATTATCTGCGATAATGTTATCTCATTAGTGAAAACAGCCTGTCTCTGGCGACTCAGCTCACATCCACGGTTCTCGGGGGGGCCTCCCCTGACCTCACGCGTCCTCCGCTGTGTTCACGTGGCACGTGTCACACCCTCGGCCCGGCTCCTCTGCCGTGGCCACCGCCGGCGGGCCTGGCCTCCTCAAATCTGTCTCTCACACCGCCCCCCGGGGCATACACTCACGGTTGAACCAGTTGAGAAATCTTGTTTTTGTTTTTTTTTTCAATTGTGGCAAAATAAACACGACGTAAGATTTCCCGTTTTAACCATTTTGAAGCGTACAGTTCTGTGGCATTACCTACATTTGCATTTTGTGCCACCGCCATCACAATCCATCCCCAAAACTATTTCCATCCTGCAAAAATGAAACTCTGGACCCGTTAAAGCAACAACTGCCTATTCCCTCCTCCCTGCCTCCAGCCCCTGGCAACCAACATCCCTCTTTCTGTCTCCACAAATTTCACTCTAGGGACCTCATGTAAGTGGAGTCATACAGTGTGTGTGTGTGAGTGTGTGTGTGTGTGTGTGTGTGTGTGTGTGTGTGTATCTGGCTTATCTCACTTAACATAACGTCCTGAAGGTTCCTCCATGTGTAGAACATGTCAGATCCTTTTCCTTTTCAGGGCTGCATAATATTCCTCCGTTTGTATATGCTGCCTTTTGTTAAATCATTCTTCCACTGATGGACACTTGCGTTGCTTTTGCCTTTTGGTTATGGCAAGTCATTATCTGCCGCTATGAACACGAGTGTGCAAATATCTATTTGACTCCCTGGTTTCATTCTTTCAGGTATATACACAGAAGTAGGATTGCTGGGTCAGATGGCAATTTTAAGTTTAATTTTTGGAAGAAGTGCCTCACTGTTTTCCACAGTGACTGCACGTACATTCCCATCAGCAACGCACAAGGGTCCCAATTTCTTCACTTCCTCGCCACCACTTGTTATTTTCCATTTTTGATCCTCGCCATCCTAGTAGGTGTGAAGTGGCATCTCTCTGTGCATTTCCCTAATGACTAGTGATGTCGAGCATCTTTCCCTGTGCTTGATGGCCTCCAGGAATAAGCTGTAAACCAGAGGAACTACCTCTTCTTCCTAAAAGAGCTTTTTCCACCAAAGAACCATCACTTACCATGAGCTATTTTATTACCTTTGTTAAGTAAGTGGTTTGGATTCAGAACACATTTCTCTTGGAAATAACCACCAAAGGTGACAGTTCCCCGAGGGGACACCCAAGACCACCCACCAGGCTCCTGGAGGAAGACCGACCCTGAATCCTGGCCCTGGGAAGCAGAGACCCCGTACTACCCAAGGAAGCAGTTCCTTCTATTCTAGAGCAGGGGTCCCCAATCCCCAGGCCATCGACTCGTACCAGTTTGTGGCATTAGGAACCAGCCTACACAGCGGGAGGTGAGTGGCGGGTGAGCAGGCAAAGCTCCATCTGCATCTGCAGCCGCTCCCCGGCGCCAGCATCACCGTCTCAGCTCCGCCTCAGATCCTCAGGCGTTAGGTGCTCACTGGAGCACCGGTCCCTGGTGCCACAAAGGCTGGGGACCGCTGTCCTAGAGGAAGGCTCTGTAGCAGAGCCTTCCCAACCAGGCGTCGTTTCCGTGTCTGGCTTTCCACACCTGACTGACCCTTCTCCAGCCCCCGGAACCCCAGGCCCTGAGAACTCCCCCACCCCCACAAGCAGTCGTACGAGAGCCACAGGTTCTCAACTTGCCCGACTCTCCACTTAAAATCTTTTCGTTTTTCCGGACACGTAGATGCATGCTTTCCAGATCCGAGGCTATGACTCCCAGCCCCGGTCCTTCTGCCCTTGACCGTGCAGATCTGGTTCTTCCCCAGAAGACCACGTGACCCCGAATTACCTACTGATCCCAAGGCAAGAAGAGAGTGCAGGGATTATAGCATCCACACTAGCATGTGAATGGCCCCTTTCCGTCACTGGGCTTTCTTGGGATCCAAACTGGTCCCTCTCCTGGAGGCGGGGGGGACACGGGAGGGGGGTGTGGTCCTAGCCCCAGAGAGGGAAAGGCTCAACGGGGCTCTGGAACCTTACCGTAAAGGGCAGAAAAGGCAAACAGATCGAAGAGCAGATCCTCAGAAGCCGCACGTATACAGGAGGGGCTGTTTTCTCCGAAGGAAGCAAACAACTTCTAACGTGTTTCCAGCACCCGCGACAACAGCAGCAGCTAATCCCCACCCCACCCACCCCCGCCCCGAGCTTATGACAGGCACTGGGTTCTAAGGGGTTCACATTCATCTGCTCATGAGATACCTGCACCCCTCCCCTGAGACGCGTACCATTATCACCTCCCGTTTTACAGATGAGGAAACTGGGCAGAGAGAACGTGTCAGGCACAGCCCATGCGATTTCTCATCGTGAGAGGCTCTGGGCTCCAACTCAGATCTCACAAAGAAACCCGGACCATCGAGCGCAATTGTGGGGG
>CM053516.1:22121815-22179958 GCA_028627145.1 Eidolon dupreanum | reverse complement strand
TTTTTTTTTTTTTAGCAGAATAAGATCCCCTCCTTCTCCCTCCACACCCCGTGGGGCCCCAACTTCTCCTGCCCTCCCGCCCCTCGCTTCCCTACCCCTGCCCGCCGCTACCAAAACAAAAGCTATCGGATTGCACGCGATACGCGTGTGGAGCGATAGCGCTTATTAACTAGGTACAAAGGAAGTGCGGGGCAGGGCGGGGTGCCGTGCGACACAGCTCTGGTCACAAAGCCAGGGCCAGGGCTGCGCGCTGGCAAAACAGACCACGCTGCTCCCCACCCCCGCAGACCCAGGCGATCCTCGAGCCACCGCGCGAGGCGCGGGTCACCTCCGGCCGGGGCGCGGCGTCTAGATGTTCCCCGCGCGCGGCCGTGTGGCGGCGGCTACACCCTCGCGTTGCGAGCACGTGTGTGGAAATGCACGTCGGCTCCGACCACACACCCACTCCTGCACACGCGGATCCCGCCCGATCGCCGCCTCCCCAGCCCCGCCACGGGGAGAGCGTCCACGGGCGGAGTAGAGGCTGGGAGAAGGTCCCAGGACCCTCTGCCGCGGCGGCCCGGACGCGCTCCCGGGACGAGGCGGGCTGGCGCGCGGCCCCCGACTTCGCACTTTTCCAGGGACTGCGTGGCGCGATGAGGGTCTAGGCGAGAACGCTCTCCGCACCCCAGAGCCGCACTGAGCGGCCCCGGGGAGCCGGGGACAGGTAGCCCGCGGCGGATCGGGCGAAAGTGACGCGAGAGGCTGGGAATCCGAAGGGGCGAAGCGCGATGGGCGACAGGAGGCCGCGTTGGGGTGTCCGGAAAGGTGTCCTGCGGCTGCGGGGCGTCTCCGCCCGACACCTCCCCATCTCATCGAGGGCAACTTGCACCCCACGGGCGACTGGGCTCCCCGCCACCGCGCACCGACTCTGCCACACGGCGACGGAGCGCGGCCGCGGGAGCTGTCACCGCCGTCTGCGCGCTGCGCCGTGTGCTGCTCCGGAGGACGCGGTGCGGGTGGCGGGCCCGGCCGGGCGCGAACTTCCCCGACGGAGTCCCAGCGCCTGGCTGGGCAGTGCGCGCCCCGAAGGCTTGCGGCCCGCGGGGACAGCGACAGAGAAAGCCCCCGATGCCCGTCCCAGTGGGGGGACGCGCTGAGTCGGGGCCCGCGGGGCTGAAACTCACGAGCCCGGGCCCCCCCCCGCGCCCCGCCCCGCCGCTCCCGCGCCCGAGGGGCCCGACAGCTGCGACAGTGGCCACTCGAGTTTCGCAAAGAGGGCGCAGCCCCTCGCAGGAAAAGTTCCCGCGGTGGCCGCGGGCGGCGGGCGCATACTCACTTTCTCCGCTCGCTGGCCACAGCGAGAACGCGACGCAGAAAAACAGGAGCCCCCACAGCGAGGTCGGGGACCCTCCTCCGGAGACGGACTTCATTCCTTTGATTTGGGGTGAAATTCCCTTTCGCAAAAATAAAAAGCGGGACGGGGCGGGGGTGGGAGGGAGGGAGAAAAAGAAAAAGTCTTCAACTCAAGTCTTCGCCCCCCTCTCCAAAAACGAGGGCGAAGGAGACAATGCTGGGAGGCGGCGCGGACGGGGCGGGCGGCCCCTCAGCGCCCGCAACGGGGGCCCAAGGCTTGGCTGAGTTGGGAGCCCGGGGCGCGCTGGGGCGGGCTGTCGGCGTCGTCGGCCTCCATTTGCAAACCCAGAGAGGCAAAGGGGGGGGGGGTGGGGGGGACTGCGAGGGGAGGGGGCAAAGCCCAAATCCGTCCGGGCCCAGCGGAACGAACCCGAGCTCGGCCCGAGGGGGAGGCCGTTGGCCGCTCGCGCCTCGGCGAAGGGAGGGCGCGACGCAGTTCGCACGATCAGCCCCTAAGTCCCGGGCTTGGCGAGGCCGGCCGCGCCGAGATGCGGGGTAGCAATGAATGAGAGGCTCCCGCTCCGGCTGCTGCTCCGCGCTCCGCTCGCCGCCGCCGCAGCCGCCGCGAGCTCCTGCCCAAATCCAGGACACACACAAAGCGGCGGGCCGGCCGCGCCGCGCTCTGCGCTCCCGCCGCCCGCCCCGCGCCGCCGGCTCCGCGCGCGGGGGCTCCGGCTCGCTGAAGGTCAAAGCCGAGGCGCGCGGCGCGCCGTGGAGCTCCCCCGGCGCGGGAGGGGCGTGGAGGGCCCGGGGAGCGGGGCCGAGGGTCTGCAAGCGCCGGGCACGGGCGCGCCGCGGGCCGGCTCGCCGGCGGCGCCCCGCTCACTCGCCCGCCTCTCTCGAGTTCGCCCGGTGCGCTCGCTCCTTCTCAGGTTTTTTTTCCCTTTTTTTTTTCTCCGCTCAGCGGAGTTAATGCTGGTAAACAAGAGCCTCAGCCTCGCCGCGCCGCTGCCGCCGCCGCTGCCACACACTGGGGGCTGACGCGCGCGCGCAAGGGGCCCGCGCACACGCGCCCGCGCGCCCCCGGGAGCCGCCAGCGCCGCAGCCGCGGCGCGCCCCAGCCGGCGCGCGCCAAGAAGCGGAGCCCGGGATCTCAGGATCGTGCGGAGCGGAGCCGGGGCGTGGGGGTGCGAGGCGGCGAGGCGGCGAGGCACCGCCTCCGCCCCCCCAACCCCGCCCGCGCGCGCCCTGGCACCCGCGCGCGCGCGCGCTCACACGCTCCCGCCCCCACCCGCACTGCGCCGGCCACCCTGCACGCGCCCTTCCCTCCCGCAGGACTCCAAAAACAATGCCCCCGGCGCCGGGCCGGGCCGGGCACAGGGGCCGGCTGGGGAGGGGAAGCGCGGAGGGAGCGGGGCGGGCGGGCAGTGCGGGGCCCGAGAGGTTCATTGAAAACAACAGCGCGGCTGGAAAGCGCGTTTCCCCGCTTCTTGAAAAGCTTCATTGTTTCTTGCAGCTGTTGCAAAATAAATAAGTGCGTGCATGCGGCATTTTTTCGCCCTGTGCTGGAAAGCCCGAGCGCGGCGGGAGGGGCACACCTGGCAGAAAGGAGACCCCCAGGCTCCCCAGCGGGCACTTTCACACAAGGCTGGGGCGGCCGCAGCGTCGCGACGGGAGAGCCTGGAGTTCGGGGGTGCTGAGGGGAGCTGAGTGGGGAGGGCTCTGCCCGCGGGGCTCGGATCGGAGCTGAGAGGGGAGACGGCCCGCCACCCGCCGCGGGCGCGGAGCCGGGGAAGGGGGGCCCAGACTGGCTGCCCCGCGTCCCCAGGGCGCGTCCCCGCGGCGGCCGCCAGGGGGCGCAGCAGACGCCGGGGAGGGCTGGCCCGCGGAGTGTCGTCTCCCTCCCTCCCTCCGGGAGAGGAAATGTGGGGGCCCGGACTGGGGGCCCGCCAGGCTGGGTCGCGCTGGCCGGGCCTCGAAGACCCGCGGCCCGCCCCGAATGCTCCTCGCGCAGCTCTGGGCTCCACCACGTGGGCGTCTGCTGGGAGCGGCCAAAGCGCGTGCACGGGTGCGGGCCTCGGGGGCCCCGGAGGCTAGGGGGCGTGTCCGAGGGGCCCCCGAAAGAAGGGGTCGGGGGCCGCGGCCCGGATGGGTCTCCTGGCTGGGGTGGGGACCCTGAAACGCGCCGAGCGCACGCACGATCGGTAGTCACTGCGGAAACCCACCCGCACCTGCCTCGGGTCCTCCCGGGCACCTCCCTCTTGCTTCCTCTGCTATGTGACTAGACACCAGCACCAACCCAAGTCTCCTCTGTGGTTTTCTTGAATGTGCCCACGGACAGCTTTCCCCGAAGCGAGACTGCCCTAGGACTGCCATCTAACGAATACATGCTGCGGAGACGAGGTCCTTGAAGGGGGAGACAGCCCAGTAATGGCTGGAGAAAGGAGTTTGAAATACGTGGACTTTAAAAAATAGTGAGTGGACCACGTGTCGCCTTTAATGTGGTCAGGTTTCATGACTCAGGCTAATCGATGTCAATAATAAATAAAAAAAAAGATGGCTAATAAAAGAGTCTTGAATGCCTAGATCGAGTAGAAGTGTTTGTCTCATAAACAACCAGACTGTCTGGAAGGCAGGGATTTGTTCTAAAGAAGAGATAGGTTTCTGTTTTCACTCCCTAATTGTAAAAGATTTCCGAGTTACGTTGTGCATCCCATCGTTTATAAATAATTTTTCAAATCAAGATCTGAAAACGAGTCAAAAGCCATCATAATGGAAACCTAGCCTTTCCCCCTATATTTATTCCCTAGATCATTTTTCTCCTTGGAAATTTTTAGCTCAATTCAGTGAGTCAGTTGTATAGAAAGGAAATAAATCTTTTTTTACTTAAGAGAGTTCTTCATATGGGATTGTTTTTGCATGACTGAAACTCAGCTTAATTTTTAAATAAAATGTTCCAGTTTTAGATGTTTTGGACATTAACACAGGAAGAAATGTATTAGAATCTTTAAAATGAAACAAGTTTAGCGTGCATCGTTTCTAAGTTAAGCACACCTGTGAATAATTAAAATTCAGCCTACCAATTTTTAAATATTTCTTCAGACAGTTCCCTGCATGAGGTTGGTCTTGATGCCTAGATACATTCCTTGGTTAAGTGTAAAGGAAAATCAATTTTATATTTTCTTTATATTTGGTGTTTAGAATTTTTAAATATATGTGAATTTCAACAGAAGTTTAGAGTTGACTTTTAAAAGACTAATGCTAATATAAAAATCTTTAAATACTACATGATATACTATTATTTATATATTATATTTTTGTTGTATGTTAATATATTAATATTTATATATTAGTAATAAAGACTCCCATTCAGTTGTCCCTACGGATGACATACACAAAATAAGGAATAAATGCTCAGTTTAAACTGTAGGAGTTTTTTTAATCAAAATAATTTCCCATTTGTGAATTTTTAAAATGTTTGTTTTCCTAAAGTAGTAGAAAGTCAGTAAGATCAAGCTACTTTAGGCAGTGAAATTATATGATTATTGTTATGTAGCTTAATATTTAGAAAAAAATAATCAAACTGTAGGTTGTCTTTAAGCTTTAACTTGATCACATAGACAAAGATTTTTATTTTCTTCAATGATTACATTCTACATACTGATATCAAACTTACTTTTTTCATCTCAGAAATAAAATCATGTAGTAAAACATTAATTGGAGTCTGCTTGCCAATCACACTGACGATGAATGCATCACACTTTTTTGTTTTTATGCAGTTTTCACCAGGTAGCTTATAAACGTCCCTTTTTTGGGAGCAGAAACTGGTTGCTTATTTTCATTTTTAAAAAACTTTATTTGAAAACAGCTTTATCTCAAATTATTCTGCTAAATGTACCAGACTCCCCCAAAATGTAATATGAAAATGAGAAACAGCACAACTGGCAATCGACAAGTATTAGTAGTAGCACAAAATGTTGTGATCTATTCCCAGAAAGGAACATTACTCAGCGGCAAAAATGAATAAACTAGAGCAACACACAGCATGGGCAGATCTCTGAAACACAATGTTAAGTGTAAAAAAAAAATGCAAGTTCTGAAAAACTACACAAACGACACCATTTTGATAAGGCTCTTAAAAGCGGGGACAACAAAAATGTGGCAAATTGTTTTAAAGCAAGAGATTGAAATACATGGTAAAATATATTTTTTTGTTTTACCAAAAGGATTAATAAAGCACATGAAATTGAAGATCCTGCTTACCGCTAGGAGCTGGTGGGGAGAAGCCCGAGGCATATGCAATGTTCTCAGAAATATGTTCATCCTCAGACCAGCTGGTAAATTTACAGGTTGCACGTTTCCATTCTATAGTTGTGCTTTATAACTACCACATATGCTATTTACGTATATGTATATGTATGCGTAAAAATATTAAAGAAGATAAAAGAAAAATATGGGGGCGATCCACAAGAGAGATCATCCTAGTTTCCAGTATGATCCTTCCAGATTCCAAGCTGTTTATATAAGCAATTCACGAGCATTAAAGAATCAACACAATGACTTAGTTAATCAAGGTCTCGTCCTCTGGGATACATTTCAGAAGACCGTGCACTCATATCGATGCAATTCAAGACAAAAACAAATCACGAAACAAACAAACAAGTGAAAGAATTCACTTCATAGGTAATCAGGATCATTAATTAAGAGTGCATTATGTAAACCATCTGGCAGTTTGCTATAAGGTGAAACATACACCTACCACATGACCCAGCTATTCTACCCGTTGCAGTTTAACCAAAAGAAATGAAAATACGTCCACAAAAAGACTTGTATGGGAATGTCGGTAGTTGTTTTATTTATAATAGCAAAAAAAAAAAAAAAAAAAAAAAAACTGGAAACAACCCAAATACATCAAAAGGAGAATGGATAAATAAACCGCAATAGATCGATTCCACACGATACTGCTTAACAATAAAAAGGAATGAGCTATTAATATATACAAAACCATGGATGAACCCCAAAAGCATAATGCATAAGCTAGGCACAAAAGTGTACAAAGAGCACAAATTAGTCCATCCCTTTGAAGTTCAAGAGCAGGCAAAATTGATCTATGAGAAACAAGCATGGTCACCCTTGGTTGGGGGAAGAGCTATTGTGGGTGACTAGGACAAAGCACAAAGAACTTTCTAGAAGGATGGCAATGCCCCACGTGTTGATTGGGGTTTTGGCTACAGTAGTGCATGCATTCATCAAAAACACATCGAGCCGGACACTTCAGATGGATGTGCTTCCTTGTGTGTAATTATATCTGAATTTTAAAAGTTTTAAAGAGTGCATTATGTAATTTAGAGATTTTGCAGCTGTTCTAAAAAAAAAAAAAGTTAGCACCATGCTTTCCAGTTTTGCTATTATGTGAGTTAGCAGAGATGTTCACCTCCAACCTCCATGCCCACAGCTGTCCCCGCAGATAAAAACACTTCCAGAGGTACATCTGTCTCAGCTCCCCTGCAAAGGGGTTTAGCTGTGGAAGGCACAGAGGGGTCTCCGCAAAGCCATCCAGGGGCAGGAAAGGTACTTAGTGACTTCTGGTTGGTTCCAGTCTCTGCACGGCCACACCAATGCAAGTCCCAGTTTCCTCGAGATCTGTTTACGCTCAGCTTTAGGAACTTTTCTATTTTAGATGGAATGGAGAGCCAGCCCGCAGGACCACGGATGCTGTACTCCGCCGTGACCGTTCAAAAGCACTGTGGAAGTCTCCGCGAGCATTTGGACAGAGGCAGCGGGGATGTGTTTTTGTGACCACTTCCAGAACCACGTTCAGGTGAAAACATCAATAAGAGAAGTTTCTGGAAAACCCAAGCCTGGGCCAGGAGTGACAGGCACCCTTGGGATCACCGGAGATCCGAGGTGGAGACCGGAAGACTTCTGCGGCTGCGCCAGCGCCACGTGGTACTGTGTGGGAAACTAAGCCAAGCCAGGAGCGTGCCAATGACTCCGTCTTTGTCCCTTGCCGTTTGCTGAGGTTAGTCTCTGAGATAGGTGTGCCGTGTTTACTCCTCTGTGTAATTAACTTCCAGACACGGCAATGGTGAAGATTCGTGCCTGGCAGAGGGCACAAAAAATGCTTCCTCGTTTTAGAAATGCATCGTGAAAGCACCTGAAAAGTGAAGTTAAATCGAAATTTCTGTTCCCTCAGGTTAACGCCAGCAGCTCGCAGATGTTTTATCAGCAACGTGCCAGGGAGAGACAAGCGGGTCCTCTGCTCTGCCCCGCCCACTCCGCAAAGCTGTGTGACTTTGCACAGGTCGCTTTGCCTCTCTGTTTCCTCTTCTGAGATGAGCATGTTGGAATAGACTTTCTGCTTCTAAAATGGCAGGGCTTCTTTGTTTTTTAACCGAGACTGTTACATCGGTATCTCATTCTTCAGTTGTGATGTCTCCTACCTCTGCTTTCTCTCTCAAGTAATTAATAGTCTATAAATCAATGCACAGGCAACAGAAGCCAGGCTCAGGGAATAACCGCTTCCTAATTTGTTTCATTAAGGCAGACTTTTCACACATTAGAGATTCTTAGAGCAGAAACATTTTTTTTAGCCCTTCCGGATCCCCATATATATTCTTCTAAGAACATAGGTATGGAAAGACAGGAGAATCACCACCACAACAGGGGCAAGTGGCCACAGGTGATCCACAAAAGGAATAATCCCCCGATCGATCATTGAGAATGTTCCCACAAAATGTTCTCTTTGGGATATTAAGTTCTAGTGGAACCTTATTCTGCAGAATATATATTTGTACATTTCTTCAGTAATCTTTTTAAGCAATATCAATGTGTCAGGCTCCTTACTGGCAGCAAATTCTGTTTCTGGCCTCCTGGACACACTATGAATGAGATCTTATAGTTATGCAGATGCCCGCTGCTCTGCAGTGTGGGGACCACATCTGGAGAATCAGGTTCACATCTGTCCCTGGAGGGCCGCTGTCAACAAGAGAACTGAATACTGACACGGGGGCAACGACAGGAAAGGGCTGGTTCCCACACCCCACGAGGCGTGATTAAGACATACAGACATAAGAGAAGTCTTCTATGACTTCCAGTTTTATACAACTGGAAAATGGTGATTTGACTGGACCCAGGTCATTCCAATGGGCGAGCTAGACCAGTGGGAAGGAAAACGGATTTTCGGCTCTTTTTAAGAATATTTCTTTCTTCCAAGAGAAACAAATAACTAGCATCCTCTTGCAGTCTCTTCTGGGAGCACTGCCTTGTGTGGAAATTTCCCTGAACCATCAGAGCATCCAGGCAGAGACTGGGACCACACCTGCTGGGGAAATTGTCCGAAGCAGCGCTGGATTGACCGAGAGGATGACAGGGCGACATCTGAGGCCCCTTCCAATTTTAGGATCACTGGATATTTGAATTCTACTTCTGTGTGGATGACAGTGTCTGACAGGCACTGAAGGAGCCTGGCTTTGCTTTAAATGAATAGTGATCGGCTTCGAAGTTGAAGATGTATCCATTTAATGGGATATTGAATGTATCTTCTAGTACAGAAACCCTGATGAAATCGTTCCTGAAAGAGGTTCAAGGCCCAGTTCCAACAGGTGGAAAATGAAGTCAGAAGGTCCAGGATTGGTTTCAAACCAATCATGTTGTGAGAGGTGGTTAAAGCAGGTGGCAGCCAGGTAGAGATTAAGATAATGCATGCTGGTGAGCTAGCATCAAGTACTTAATAGGCTATGTGTGTAGGAGGCTGGGGAGCCCAGATTTGCAGAGTTTGCCAATTTCCCTGTGTAAATATTCTACCCTGGCTGATTCAAGCTACCAATCACTCAGTACAGAGTTCTGAAGAGATCAACAGGCTTTTGGGAGAATCTGTGAGCTTGTCCCAGTACATCGCTGGGCAAAGATATCTGAGAACCTTGCGTGGCCTTTGTGAAAATTAAATGTGCGTTCAGGAAGAAATTTATAAGCAACCTAGTATGAAAATGGCAAGAGCTATAAACAGGCAGTTCACAGAAGAAATCGGCACAGCCAAGAAGCATGAAAATATACTCAGGAACCTGGCTGGCAAAATTAAGAATGGGATACTACTGCCCATTCACGTGGGGAAGCTGAATTCTGATTCACTACTGCCAGGAAGATAAATTAGTAAAGCACATCCACTGTGGACAGCAACTCGACAGCATCTCTCAGGTGGCAGATGCCCTTACCTACCCCACAACCCAGCGATTCCGCTCACAGAGTATATCCCAAAAGCCCTTGACATATGGCACCAGAGGACACATAGAAGAATGGTAATTGGACCATTGCTTTCAATAGTAAAAGAAAAAAAAAAAAAACCTAGAAACTTTCTGATTGTCCCTCAGTGGAAGAACGAATAGTCATGCATTTTTCATATAATAAGATGCTATACAGAGGTTAACATGAATGAACTAATCTGACTGAGTCAACATAGATGAATTTAACAACCAATATGGTGTGAAGGAGCAATCTGCAAAAGCTATAGAACAACATGCTATCTTTAATTAACTATTAACATCAAAAGAATAGAATTTATTGTTAATGGAAATATGTATATGGAGCGTAAGTATAAAATAAGCATGGAAAGGATAAAGGACCACTGACATTTTGGGGGGGAAGACGTGGAGGTCAAGTACCATTCCCATCACATCGCACATCAAGCACATGTATGCTCATCCTGAGTTATCACGGTCAATGTTGACCTTGATCACTTGGCTGAGGTCGAGTTCATCAGGTTTGTATTGCCTCAGCAAAGTTATTCTTTCTCCCCCTCTCTTTCCATACTCTCCTCTTTGAAGGAAAGTCGCTGTGCTTAAGGAGTGGGGATTATGCATCCTCTCCTTAGAGAGAAGTATCTCCATAAATTATTGGGCATCCTGCATGGGAGATTTGTCTGTTCTTCCCATTTCTTTATTTCTTTAATCGTTGTTTATTAGTAGTATGGGCTTGTGTATATTTATTTCAAAATTTGCATTATAATCCAATAGTACTTTATTTTGCTTTGTTCAACTTATTCCAGCTTTAGCTGTTGGGAGCTCTTTCCATGGGCTCTTGGTCCCTTTGACATATCCCCAATATAGGGTTTTGTTGTTTTGGGGGGTTTTGTTGTTGTTTTTGGTTCGGGGGGTTCTTTTTCATTTTGTTTCTTTAATTTTTAGTTCTTCTTTATTTTCTAACAAACAAGAGACTCAAGCTTATCTTATGTATCTCCTGCCCTGGTCCTAGAATCAGCCATTTCTCCAAGAGCTCTGGTTCCTTTCATTAGAAACCAAAATCTGGCTGCTAGGTGTGCTTGTCATTACTGGGGTGTCATTGCTTCTAGGCCTGCTTAGCAGACAGAACAAAGAAATGTGTGTGTGTGTGTGTGTGTGTGTGTGTGTGTGTGTGTGTGTGTTAACGTGTATTTGCTCATATCTGTTTGTAGATTAAACATGAGCTTGTGCTGTAGTCTCGTACTGTCTCCAACTCTAATCCATCATCACATGTGTCATTCTGGCCGCCTCTCCTTGTCTCCACTCAAACCCCCAAAAACCTGGATGCCACCATCTGCTATCCATATACCTGTGGCTCCACTTACAATTTTTTTTTGAGAAGAAAAAGAAAAGCCATAAAAAATGCTTTGACATATTACAGTATCAAGACCTACGGCGCACACTGTTTACAGAACAGGCATTTGCAGGGAGAGGATGTTTCATGGCAGGACCCACCCCCAGCATAGGCCTTCCACTCCAGTGGGCACTCATGGGAACATGGGCAAAATGTCCTTTTAAAACGAGTCACACCAGGAGGGATCCTTAAAGACAGCTGGGCGAAGGGATGTAGCTGAAGTGAAAACGAGACTGGAAATGACTGGAAATGTTCGTTTGCAGCAGCAGTTCTAACTCTCTTTTGAATGATGCATCCTTTTGAGATGCAGATGAGGGCTATGGATAGCCCAGGAAAACATTCATATAGATCAAGAAGCATAAAAAATAACCCCATGGTACAGGGAACCTCACCTCTGGGCCCACAGAAGTGGATCCCAGTTTAAGAAAACCTTAGGTATGAGGGTTCCTTTTCCCCTACAACTTCTCCGACACTTATTACTCGTCCTGTTGACGGCCATTGTAATAGTGTGAGGTGTCTCATTGTGGTTTTGATTTGCGTTTCCTTAATAGCTAATGGAGTTGAGCATCTTTTCATATGTCTGTTGGCCATCTGTATGTCTTCTTGGGAGAAGTGTCTGTTCAGGTCCTCTGCCTATTTTTTAAGTGGACACACAATGCAATCTACATATGATGTATTATTGAATTGTACACTTGATACCTATATAATTTTATTTATGTCACAATAAATTTTTTAAAAAGAAGAAAGAAAAGCATATGTATATCATGCGAAAGTCAAGTTTGTTTGCTTATTTGTCGGTGGGGAGGGGCGAGCAGGCGGGCTCAGTGCGGACGCCAGGTCGCGTGAGTCCTCTGCTTTTCAGGATAAGCAAATCCTCCCCTTCCATGTGGGGCCCAGGACTTGTCACTGGCAGCTGCCAGTTCGCTTTTATAATCACCTCCCATTTATAGCTAGGGACACTGTTTTTCTATTTATGGAAACAATAAACAATTTTTCCTCTTAAATCGATTCTAAGTTTTATTTTTAAGAAAACCAGCTCAAGGAAAGACATGCAGTGACACTTGGGACAGTCGGTAAGTTGTGGAAAAAAAGGTACAAAGAGAGACGTCTCAGACATAATGAAAAGTGCACAGGCTTTCGGGTTCCAAGGGTCAGCCCCTCTATGCCAGCCACCAGATGTGTGATCTCAGGAAACTAAAACGTGCCCCATCTGGCAAATGGCAATAATAAAACTGGGCCTGCAGGGCGGTCTTTCTTCAGGTGTGTTTCCTGTGCCACTCGCATCAGAGTCAGCTGAGGTGCTTGTAAAATGCACTTCCCAGGCTGCCACCCAGAACTTTCTTCATCAGACAGAATCCAAGGGGGCAAAACCTTGAAATCTGCATTTGAAAAAGAGCCGCCATTGATTTTTATGGTGTTCCACGGGCTTCGGAGAAAATGAAATAGGCAAAGCACTTGGCACGCAGGGGCAAGGAACGATGCTGTTGTTCTGAGCTGCCCAGCATCGGAATGTCACCTTTTTTTGACGGGGGTCCCAAGGGCCCTGCTCGGGACTGTCGTGGATGGCTGTGCAAACTGCACACTGCATGAGTCTGATGGCCTCAGAAGAGCTCAGCTGATCCAGACCCTCTTAATTCTCCCCACCCCACCCCCATACACTTTTTTTTTGAGCCTGGTTCTCCCAGACTTCCTTCCGATTCTCAGCCACATGGGAGCCTTCTGGAGAATTCCTTCACCGATCAGGGGGCCTAGAATTGGCTTTTGCTGCTTGTGGTCGAGAAATCTGACCAGGTGAGTGACCAGTGACTGCTTCGTTCCCTCCCATCGAGAGCTGCTCGGCAGCGTACCTGAGATTTGGTGACAGCTGTGGAGCCCTTCCCTGGCTGAGAAGTAGGTAAAGCTAGGATGAGCGTCCCCATCCAAGCTCTGTTCTGTGTCAACCTGTTTTGCAGGTTGGATTTGGGCTCAATGATTTATTTGGAAAAAATGATTCCACTCCATTTATGTCTTCAGTTTGACAGTCGCCACCTGTCATGAAGACACCGAGGAGAGCCTTCGGGGGCAGAAGGTGATGAGGCAGAGTGAGGGCGGAGGAGGGAAGAGCCTCGGGGCCGAGCAGCCCAGGCCATCACTGCAGAAGTAAACACCAGTGCTAAGTGCTGACATCCCATGACCAGCGTGGGGGGACATTTTTGAGGCCTCCCCTGCCCGTGGGAAAACTGACCGTGCCCACTTACGAGAAGACCAAGGAGGTGGTGATGAGATGGGACCCATCACCACGTCAGTCCAAAAGTCCCCTGGCTTCAGGATTTCGGGACAGATAGAAAGTCTTGAAAATTTGAAAGACCACAGCAAGAAAAAGACGCCAAAGGCATTACTGAGGGACCCGTGGAAGAGACGGGGGCACTTGGAACTTATTTTGTCATGGGGACACCAGCCTACGGGAGCGAGGGTGAAGACAGATAAAGGGGTCTGAACGTATCTTGTTCAGCACTCCCCTAGACCTGGAGTGTGAAGGTAGCCACGTTTCTCCTCGCTCTGAAATGTCACATTTACAAGGGAGTCATTACATCATCGTTAAACATGTCCTCTTGGCCCCCAAGGAAGACCGTAGAAATGAGTCTCTCCAACAAAAGACGGTATATTGCACATTCTTACATATATCGTCCCAGCTCATCACTGATCAGATGCCACGGGGCTGCCTTCCGCTTCTTGCTTCTCAATGGGTCACAGTGTCTGTGTCACAGGGTCGTGTTATTCTTTCATCGTTCCGTACCAGGCTCTTCTCCCATTTTACTGATTTCTGCTCTTAATCCCCATACCCCACTCCCACCCCCTTCCTTAACCTTTTTATTCTCATAAAAGGAGGCAGGTAGTTTTATGTTTTGTATAGAATTGAAAAGCTGGATTATAGTGAAACACACACCATATAAGGTTACAGCAGTGTTAGAAAAAAAGTCTGCCTTTATTCAAACACATGACTTTGCAATTTCTGGGGTTCGGGGACCCCTAAGGCCCTCTGTGGACAGCCTTTGAAGCCTAAGTTCTCTACCCCTGTGCGATAAGAAAATTGTGAGAAATAGGAAACTATTTAAATGAACTGTACCTTGTATAATTTCAAAATTTGCTGTGCCGTGCATGATTCCACTATTGGGTTCTTTTGTCTCATTTTCTTTGGTTTGCACTTAAAAAGGAGTCAAAAAAAAAAAAAAAAGACAAGTCCCTGGTATATCTATGATACCTTAATCCTTAAAAAGAAGTTCCCCCTGACTTCTACTCGCTCGCTCATCTCAGAAACTCTTGCCTCTCTCAGGATTGAACAGCCCTGCTTTCCAGAGGTGGGACCAGCTGTTGCTTCTTTATTCCCTAACACCCATCTTCACACATTGCCAATGATTTGCAGGTAGAGTTTGTGTCACACCTTACACTACCTTTACTGAAGGGCACGCGTGCACATCTGAAGCATGCAGTAAATGCCTGCTAAACTGAGCGAAATTCCTACTTTTTCACTGGGAAAAATTGTGATGCAGAAAAAATGAGAAGAGTTTTTAAAGAGACACGTTCCCCACAAGCCAAGTTTGCAACCCGTGATAACATCCTCTTATTTTTGCATTAGATCTTTGTTTGCTTAAAAGAATGAAAATTCCAAGATAATTTTCTTCTCTGGTCTCATTCTCCTCCTGTCTAGTGCAGAAAAAACTATGGTAATTATTTTGGTATGCAGCTTTCTGATTTGTATTTTTATAGTACTTTCACTACCTGTAATTTGAGTATTTTACATGATTTTTAAATGTTTTTACATATCCTGTGTCTTGCTTTTTAAACTCGATGCATTTTCAAGATCTATTCACATTCATGCATATAGATCTAGTTTATCTGCCTGAAATCTGATACAATGTCCCATGATTTGAATATACTACGATGCACTTATCCATACTCAAGTAAGAATCATTTAGGGACTCCCTACCCAACTCTTCATGAAAACAAACAATGCCGTAATAAACTTCCTTATTACAACTGGGTTACTTTTTGTACAAATGTCCTAAAATATCATTGCTAAACAGGAGGAAGGATGTTGAATATAGAAGTCATATTGACTCATACGTGATTTTTTTTTTCCCCGACATGTTACTGTTTCGAAGGGAATGAAAGAGAAAGTCTTAGCACTGAATGCTGACCTGAGCTGAAAATCTACAGACGCCTTTCTTCAGAGCAAACAATGACAGATTAAGTGGCTTCAAGGACCGCTATACCTTCTACTATTAAATGATCTGCTACCACGGGGAGTGCAGATGAAAAAAAAAACAAAGAAATTGGAAATATCTGCCCCTGTGTTAAAACAGTGGACTAATTAAGAAAGCTACCACGAGCGCTGTGTTTTTAATTTTTATGAAAACGGCCTCCACGCCAGGGCGCCCACCCACAAAAAAAACAAACACACAAACAGAAAACGGTCATCTGGGATTCCAGGGGCAAATGACAGCAGTGGATTAACTGTACTATATTTTGTCATGCCTTTAAAAATATTTTCGTTTTTCTTAGTTCTTGTATATCAAAATTCCAGAGTTTTCGAGTGTCTTCCCCAACCCTGGTTTCCCCATAAGGCTTGCTATTTTTAGTGGAGGAATTTTCACTGATTGCCTTAAGTGTCTCAGAGATCCTATGTAGCTAGCAGCGGGACTGCTGTGTCACAGGGTAGGTGCATTTTCAACTCTTCTAGATTTTTTCCAAATTACTCTTCAGTCTGGCTTCACGAATTTACACTCCTATCAGCAGCAGAGGACAGTCCTTATTTTCCGGCTTCCACCCTATTACTTGATGTCGTGAGACTTTATTTTTACCAATATCATGGATGTAAGATGCCTCTTCACGGTTGTTTTAATTTGCATTTCCCCAACTGCTGGCCAAGCTGAGCGCATTTTGATGTGCTTATTGGACATTTCAGCTTCCTCTTCTGGGTATTACCAGTTCAACACTTTGTCAATTTTTAAGCCGAATTGTTTTGTTTTTTCCTTATTGATTTATAGGAATTCTTTACGCATTCTAGACATGAGTCCTTTACCTATTAAATTTCTCCTTTTATGTTCTCCTCCCAATGTCCTCATTCTCCATGTGAGTCTATTTTTTAGATTTCTGTTCGACTATAAACATACAGAGTTTTATTTTTTATTTTTTCCTGGAATATGTCCTAAGTACCTGTGGTTTGGATTATACAATTAAGTTGTACAACTAGAAAAGTTTGAAACTCAGGTGTCTGTGAAGTTTCTGGTTTTATTCTCCATGCTTTATCCATTCTCCTATTTACAGAACCTTTTCTTTGTATGTGAGAGTTTTCGAAGCAGACGAAAGGAGATATCTCTGATCTTCAAAAAACGGCTGACCAAATTTACTTCTTTTGCCAGGTTAATAAGAAAAGATTTTTGTGGGAAAAATTAGAGGAGGTTAAATGTCACATCTGAATTGGATCTTTTGTCAGTGTCTTAAGCCCATGAAAAAACAACACACTTTATTAAATTCCATGATTCTCATTTTTAAAATACTCAATTCACAAGCAATCGATCATGTTTTTCTGATAAATTACCTAAGAAAGACTTCCTTAAAACTAAACAGAATTGAATTTCAGAATAAATTTTAAAAATGACATTCAGATTAAAAAAAAAAAAAAGATACCTAACTCCTAAAAGAAAATACTTAGAGTTTGCCTGGAACTAAAATTTTAGTGTGTAGAAACGTGAGAAAAAGATCTAAGCGTTGGCCAAAGACGCCAATAAAGTAAATGATGTGGTTTTCTCAGGGGTGACTTTAAAACTTGAAACATTCCAAAAACAGTTACTGATCACTAAGTTTCTTTTCGTTACTAGCCTTGAAATACTTGGCATATGTGAAGCTCTTACAGATATTTGGATAAATTAAAATTATATTGACATTTTCTAAAAGTTGGCATAGGTTTTTAGCTGTTTGTGGGCATGTGTCAAACACAGAGCATTCTGAGGTATTTAATTTTCTAACTGTCCCTTCTGACACTATATTCACAAAAGCTGAATCACATTGAGATATAAAATATGTCATTTTTTCTGATCAAAAGCAACAGATTCCTCAAAAATTAAAAGAACTACCTTACAACCCAGCAACTCCACACCTCTGAATATACCCAAAAGAACTGAAAGCAAGGATTTGAACAGATATTTATGCACATTTACAGTGGCTTGTTCCAAACAGTGGACCCAGCCCAAATGTCCATAAACAGATGAAAGAATCTACAAAAGTTGTGGTCTATCCATACAAGAGAATATTATTTAGCCTTTAAAAGGCAGGAAATTCTGACACACGCTACAACATGGATGAACCTTGAAACCATTAGGTTAAGTGAAATCAGCTAGATACAAAAGGAAAAAGAAAACTGTATGATTCATTTCTATGAACTCTCTAGAACAGACAAATTCATGGAGATAGGAAGTAGGTTAAAGCCGCTGGGAGGAGAGGGGAGTGGGCCGTTCTTGCCACATGGGTACAATTTCTGTTTGGGGAAGATGAAAAAGATTTGGAAATAGTGGTGATAGTTGCACAATGTTGTGGATGTAATTAATGTCACTAAATTGTACACTTAAAAATGGTTAAAATGGCAAAATTTATGTTGTGTACATTTTACCATAATAAAAGTTGGAAAAGTTTTCCTCAAGCCCCTCCCCCAATAAAGCTACAAATGTTTACTTAAAAAAAAATTTAAAAAGCACTTGGAAAACCTATAAAGTAAAATAAAATTAAAGCCAGATGTTCTATCACCACACAATGATACCATGTGACACATGAGCTGTGCATTTTCTTTTTTCTGGTTATATATATGTATGTGTGTGCAGATACACACTCAGCGTCATCCAGGAAAGTGGCCTGCTTTTTTTAAAAAATAATCAATAGATTCTAATCTTATTTGTGAGTCTTGATTTATTCAAATCCATCAGTGATTCATGGATATGTAAAATGTTTTCAGTATTTTCTCAATGTGAAATAATTTTGTAGTAAACATCCTTGTATGTACCATTTGTGAATATTCGATTCTTTCCTCAGGATAAATTCTTCAAAGTGAAATTTCTGGGTCAAAGAAGAACTTTTTAAAAACAATTCTCCTAAGGCACGTATACTATTAATTTGCCTTACTATAATGCCATAAATATAATTTATAATTTATATTTTCAGCAGCCAAGTATAAGATTTTATTGCAGCCTCACGAACACTGAGTGTTACATGTTATAAAAGTTCTCTTTGAATTTAATAAGAATAAATTCCATAGGAATGCAGTAATATTGGAGTAATAGTATGGTAGTGATGGTATGAGTGTGGAAAAGAAAATAGATAATTTTGGTATCGTATTGGTGTAGAAAGAAAAGATGAGTTTTATAGATTACTGGTGACAGAATTGATGTAGTAAAGAAAAAAAGATCACTTTTATAGATTAGAAAGGAATGCAAGAAATCAATAGGGACCAGGCACACTGGAATGATAAGCCATTCTCTGCCCCTGTTATCTAGATGGAGACACCCTGATGGCTCTCCTCGCCTAGGAAGTCACATCTGGTGTCACCTGCCCACCACCGGAGGCCCCGCCGGCCACACCCAGGGGCTCGCTTTCCAGCTTCTTGGTCTTTGCGCTCCTGCCATTCTCTTCACCATGAAACATTTTCCTCACCCACTTTCTCAAGTAGAGACCCATTCATTCTCTGAGATCCGTCTTTAACGAACCTCCAGAGGCCAGAGGTGACATGGTCTGGGGCGAGCCTGAGAGGCGCAAATGCAACCCGCAGATGGGAGTGACAGGTCTCCCGGGAGAAGGCATTGAGCGAAGCCCGAGGACTGCCCGCACCACGAATACCATCCGGGACAAGCATGGTGGGGTCGGGGGCTCAGGGTGCTGGGATCTGGGTGGGAGGCAAGCTGGGGGCAAAAAAGCGGGGGTGCGCTGCTGGTTGGCGTCTGTGCCTTCTCTCTTGGGGGTGGGGACAGGAGCAGCAGGGTAGGGTGGGAAGGCAACCCCATCTCCTGGAACACCAGCGCCTTTTACACTGAGAGCGCGAATCTTGAACAACGGTCAGATTTTAAAATATAAGAAATCTTGTCTTCTGGTATTACAAAGTAAGAACTTGAGTTCGTGTAGCGTCTTAACTTTTTCATATGTTCTCTCATTTTTAAAGATCCGTTTTGAGTCTCAGAACCAATGTGTAAAATTGGCAGCGCATGCACCATCGTCGTTAGTGTCATGTTTTGGTGTGGACCCCAAAGGTTCGAGAAGGCTGGACTAAGGAGCGACTCACGCCCAAGACCTCTGCCCCACATCCTGAGCATTCTCCAAGACAGACCAAGCTGCTCTTCAGAAAACATGGCCGAATCTGTCAGATCTGTGACTTTTCTGTTCTGATGATGTCACGTCAAGATGCCAAGTTGAGAAAGAAGGTTTACATTCAAATGACCCTTCTGAAAAGAATATAAGGACTTCGTTTTCTTTTTCAGAAACCAACGGTTTACAATGCACAGAGATGCTGTATGGTAATGCTGTAGAATGACAAATGTGAATGATCTCTCAACAATAAACGGCTTAGGAGATATTTTAATGACATGTTTTAGGATAAATTTTCTTAAGTGCATTTATATCTGTTGTTTGTTTGTTTGTTTGTTTGTTTACTGTTATCTAGCCTATAATTCTCATTCATTCCATTGCTTTCTAATTATCTTAGTATATTTGTTTGGTTGGATTATTTTCATAAATAGTGGTTTATGTACAGGAGGACATGGGGTTGGCTGTGTCACATTGAGATGAAATGCATATGGCCTTTGTCCTTAAAAACTGCGTTAAGCAAGCCAGAATCATGGACCCCTACCATCTCCCAACATGCTCCTGGAATCACACACACACACACACACACACACACACACACACACACACACACCCCAATGAGAGAGTGCTGTGTTTAGACTGAAATGTTTGTTTTACTTTTTAAACAAAATGTCATAACTAAATTTAAATATCACATTCATCAATACCAGAAACAATAATAAAGACACTGGCATATTATAAATACCAATAAGTCAAAGAGATTTGGCCTCAGATTGCTTGAATAACCTACCATTATTCTTTGAGCACTTTTGTCAAGGAGAAAGATCCCCAGGACGTGAATGAGATGTGTGACAATATCTGAAACAATTTTCTTCAGCTTTATCTCGATAAATGGGGTAAACGAACTTCGGACTTCAGTAGTTGGTCTCGCTGAGGTGTGCTTCGAGAAATGCATACTAAAAAGTACATGATTCCCACTCTCGTTCAAAGTTATATCTCTTCTATTTTTTCAACCTAAGATCTCAATTTTATTTGAAAAACAATTTTAAAATAATATTTATTCTTTTTTAAAAAATGATTACTTCCCAAAGTTAGATTTCCTACGGTCACCAAATATTTGACCTTTTTTACCCCTATCTATCTCCTCCCTCCCCCAGTAGTTAAATTCTTCAATCAAGTCATCCAACTATATAATTTTAAGCCTTTTTCTGATTTCGCACTATCTTTATCTGTAGTTTTACACATTTTCATACACTTTTCTGTTCTGCTTTTTTCACTTTTGGTTTTCTACACATTTTTCAACGTAGCTGCAATCACCTATTTTTTTTTTCCTGGAAAGGAGTAGCTTTGAAACTTTCTTTAGTACAATAATTCTTCTATCAAACAAAATCCTATATGGTTTGGTGAGATGCCCAACTAGACTACAACTAACCACCATAATAGTCCCTTTCAAAATTTACAGTTCTCTTTTCCTATACAATTAAATTGTTTTCAGTGTTTAAAAAATTTAAACAATGTTATTTGAAGTATCTTTGTAAATAATCTTTTTAAAATTAATTTTATTCGGATAAATCCTTAAAGGTAAATTTTTCTGAGTAGAACTTTTTTGGTTTGTTTGTGATATGCATTGTCAGATTACTTTTCAGAAGGAATGAGCCAATTTTTATTGCCATCAACAAACGAGAGTCCTCTGTTTCCCCAAATCCCAGCTAGCAATGAGGTTTTTCAATTGCTTTACTTTAACTTAATCTAATGGGTGTGAAATGATGACACATTCATTTAATCTGAATTTCTTTAAATTTTAGAAAAGGTGATTGGTTCACCAGATGCTGGTTTTCTATTAGTGTTATATATTGTTCAAACCATCACTTTTATTTTATTTTAACATTTATCTCTTGAGCACTAGTGTTTGACTCTGTTCTAATGAATCTATATAAATCCTTCATCTATTTTAGATAACATTTGCCTATCATTTATTTCAAATATTTTTATTACCTTATATGACTTTTAGAAATTGAATTCTATCAGTCTATTTTTCTGCCACTTGAATAATCAAAATTATTTTCATATATGATTTTATCCCTTTTTCTCCTAATTTTCCTATTATTATTAGTAGTAGGAGGAGTAGTTTATCATTTAATCCACTCACTGTTTATTATGGTAGTCGAATTGAGGTCTAGGTGTAAGTTAATTTTTTTCTTCGTTTTGATTTCGAATTATCCTCCAAATATTCATTAAACAATTATTAATTCTCCATTTGCTTCATTAATACTTATCATTTATCAAATTTTCATATATGATAGTCTCTTTCTCTATTGTGTTTAAATTTTTTTGTTTTTAAACCAAACTCATAAAGGTTTTGATTTTCTTATTTTCACTATTCTGTTTCCTAAAACTTTCCATAAGCACGCATTTTACTTTTTCATATTTTATAATGAGGAAAAATCTTTAAAACTTGTATTTACCATTCATACATAGTTATTTTTGAGACATGACACTGGAATAATTTTTGTCAGAGTTTTGTAAGTATTTTATAGGTTTAATTGAATGTAAATCAGATCTAAAAATTAGCCTGTGAGAAAACATACTATTTTTTATGTTCAATCACCCATGTATGCAGTTGTCTTCCATTATGTCTCCTGTTAAAGTTTGGTATTTTCCAGTTTTGTTCATGCATCCTGAATTAGGGTAGTTCTGTAATACTATGTATTTTTTTTTAAATATTATGAGAGGGACTATCTCAAACCAATTACCGGTTACTTGTTGGTTTCTACCAGAAATGCTTTGGAGTTTTCTGGATTTTGCCTTTATCTGGGCACCATCACAAAATCTTTTTGTTTCTAATACTTTTAGTTGGGATCCTTGGCTTCTTCAGGTTCAACTTAAAACAGTGATTCTTTTAAAATGTTTATAATATTGATTATCTGCTGCATATTTGAAGTATTGTTAGGATAACAAAAGTCTCCAATCATGTACTACTAAATAATTTTAACAAAAAAAAATTCTTTGTTTTTGCCTATTTTAAAAAAGAATGTTTCAAAATTTCTCTGTTACAAACTGGTAGGTTTTATCATGTTAAAAAAAGTATTTTCATACTTCTATTTTTAAATTTTTACCAGAAAAAAATATAGCATTTTATCAAATATTTTAATCTTTTTAAGGCCATATAAGTTTTGTTCCTGAAGTTATTTAAATTGTGCCTTTTATTCATAACTTTATTTACATTAAACTGGACATACTACTAGGATAAAGCCTACTTGTTGATAGTAAAAATACTTTAAAAATAATGTCATATTCTATTTACAGTTATTTTCACATTTATAGAAGTTTCATCTCGAGAGAGATTTCCTTTGTAGTGTTATCAGGCTTAAGAACAGGATTAATTTTGTCTGCTAGAGTAAACTAAGAAATATTTAATTAAATTTTTTGAGTGATAATTAGTTTTTAGTTAAAATTCTGAAACAATTTCCAGTTAACTCATTGTGTCATCATAGCAAGGAAAGCAGTTTTATTGACTAATAAGAATTTCTTCCTTAACTATTAGTCTATTCACATTCTCAGCCTATCATACCCTTTAAAATGCTGTCACTTTGGTAAAATCATCCATTGTACTTGAATGTACAAATGCATTGCTTTGTAAATGGGCAACATATTCCTTAATGATTTTTTTTTAAATCTCTCTTTATTGTTTTGTTTTGTTTTGTTTTTATTTTTCTGGTTTCTAAAAATTTTTGTCATTGAATTTATGAGTGGATTTTATTTTTTATTTTTATTTTGTCTTTTTCAAAGTTAGAGGTCTCAGCTTTAGTATTTCAGAGAATATTTCTTGTGCCATTTGTTTACTTCTTCATGTATTTTTTCCTGGAGGTTTTTATTTGCTTCTTTTTCTAGAAGCATGTTTCTAGTTTTTGAAATTTTGCTTCTTTTACCAATAAAGGCAATTAAAGCAGTAATTTTCTCTAAACATCTTTTCTTTGAGTTCGAGGATTTAATGGGTACTACCTTTGTTTTCCATATTTTAAAATGATTTGTTATCATATATCAATTTGTTCTCTGACCAGGTCATAGCTCAAATCTTCACTTTATTGGTAGTCAATTATTTTTTTAAATTTTAAATAAAATACTGTTTTCTACAGTGAGATCATACAATGTAGTGTATATGATTTCATTTTTTTCTTTATTGAAATTTCTTAATTTTTTCTGTGAAATTTTTTCATGTTTTGCATTTTTCTTTTACTTTTGCACTATAAAATTACTCATTCTACCTTATTAGTTGTTAGTTTTGCAAATTCTTCTCTTTTTTTCTCCCTACTGCATCTAATTGTTATGGTGGAATAAGGATTTCCGCTATAATTTTTAAAAATATTTTTTTTATTTTTCAGTTACGGTTGATATACAATATTATATTAGTTTCAGGTGTACAACACAGTGATTAAAGATTTACATAACTTAGGAAGTGATCACCCCAATAAATCTAGTACCCATCTGCTATAATTTTGTTTCTTTCAATTTCTTGTATTTCTAACTTTCTTTCACATACTTAGTTACAATATGTTTTAGTTCATATAAACTTAACATTTCTGTTTTCACTGATTATTTTGCCTTTTATTGTCAGTTATTAATAAACTCAATTTTATTGTTTTACACTGTTTGATTTAATTCTGCTTTGATATTATGATATGTTTGATTGATATCTTCTAACTCCCACCAATTGTTTTTACTCTTTCCATATCTACTTTTCAAAGTAGAATATTCTTGGATTTTTTTTTTAAATAGAGGGACGTTTAATTCATTGACATACACTTTTACAATATTTAATATTTAAACCATTGTGACCATATTTTATTTTTATTATTCTTTTATTTTTTTGCGGGGAGAGTCCTATTTCTTTTTTGTTTCTCGACTTGGCAAAGAGTCCTATTTAAGCTTCTTTTCCTTCACTCAATTCTAAAAAAAGAAATAGGAAAACAACTGTATTTTTATAAATATACAGTAGTAACTGTTGAGAAAGATCTGACGCTAAAAATTTTGCACCCTCAACTTTATGCCTTCCCTTTTTCCGTTTCTCTCTCGCATTCCTCACAGCTTGTATATCTCAAAGAAATTGTTTTCTTAAATGTTTGTACTTTTCTGTTCCTGACGCTGACTGTACAATGCCATAACTCTGGAAATGGCGTCCGAAGGGGGGGTGGGGTGTGGTCAGGCTGTTTACACAGGGTTCTCTGCTCTGAGAGCTGGTAGGTAGTCTATGACAAGGTCCTTCATCTTTTCTCTTTTTAGAAACACTCTAGATAGTTTTTCATTGTCTTTGGGGAGGTGACCGTCTCAACTGCTACGTTGGATCTCATCTTAATCGAAAGCACTTTTCAAAAGCAGAAAACCGCCATTCTTGATTACACTTTTAATAAGAACATGAGTAGAACAGGGAAGATGATGTCGGCGGCCGGTATTCATCTCACACTTAAGGTGGAGAAACACTGTGGTTGTGTTTTCTGTTCTCGAGCAGGGAAGCTCAGACTGACCAGCTGGCTGCCTTCCTGTGCTTGTCAGACTCCGTGGGCCCTTGCTGGAAGGAACATGGAGTTTAGAACTCAAAGGGTAGTCAAAGGGGCCGATCTCCGGTGACAGCTCCATTATCCCAGAGTTCCATTCATTTATTTATATAGCGATTGTACGAATTCTCTCTTTATTTATAGCTTGTCTGTTATGTAAGTGCCCCATACAGCTGAGATTCTTTTTTGGAATGAGATGTGGAATATTTGAAATACCTATGAAATCAAGTGAATACTCAACACTGTTTCAGTTTCCGGTCTAAGGTCTTCAAATCAGTTCTCGAAATCCTATTTGCTTAGTTTAAATGACGACCTGGGACACTAAATATTCTCCCTAGGAGAAACAGTATCAGCAAAGGCCACAAGCTGCCTCACTGTCAGGTTTAAAAAACCATAATTTCAACTTGGTATCCCTTGCATTTTTTTTTCCATGATATTCATAAAGAGTTTAATCTTTATCGTACACTTGATTTTGCAGTTTATTTTTAATGATTCGATATTCTGGAGAGTTTTGTCTTTTTTTTCTCCCCTGCTTCTAGTCCTTTCTAGATTGTTCTGTTTAAAGCAATCATACATTTCTGTTTTCCAAACGCTAACAGATTTAGTGGTTGTTCTCTCCCATCTTTGTTTATTTGAGAATGAAGGTCATCTATATTCTGACTGTGATTCTCGTAGTTTTTAGGAAAAGGGGCAGGGGTTTTCACGGTTTTCATGCTATTAACAGTGTGTTCTGAATTCGGTTGTCACTTACGTTTAAAGTTTTTGCTCTTCGTCCTTTTCACATAGCTTCTAAGAAGGCTCGTTTCTTTCTCTCCCAAGCTTTTAGATATTAAACGGGTTTCTAGATTTCTGATGTTTTCATTGGTATCTCAAAGGTCTTAACAGAGGAATTACCCTACAAAGCCACTATCTCAGAATATTCTTCTTTCTAAATGACTTGACTTTACCATAAATGATCTTGTGAAACAACAAATATTGCTTCTAGAACATATAGTTATGTTCTGAACTATATCCTCTAATCTATTGCTCTAAACTCTTGGAAATGGAGAAAACGCCATAACTTATTTCATTCTTTGAATCCTGTAATCTCAGTTTAAAAGTTCTCTTCGCTTGGATGTATTTTGATTTCTGAAGTTTGACCTTTTATTACCAATCAATTTGAAACAATTCTGCTTCTCAGCGAACTCTTTCCCTCTGGGTATATAATCCACTCCCTTACAGAGCTTTTTAGGATTTGTCAATACAGGTAGGTTTTGGGGGGGTGAGAAAAACACTCTGAACAACAACAACACAATTCTTTCTTAAACTGACCAGAAGTGGTTTCGACACTACCACTACTGCCACCTACCTGCCTTCTGCCCAGACCTTTCACCTATTTGTCCCTTAATCACTTTCCCAGGAGTGCACCTGGTAAGTAAATTCAAAATAACGCATGCACAGGGCTCACCAGTGTCCGCTGCTTTATGTTATTTTGTGCTTTGAGAGAGCTGCACCCTCCACCCAAAGAACCCACAAATCTGAGCACTGTCTTTGTGCATTTTTCTTTTAAAAGGCTAAAATAAACACACTGGGGAAGGCAAGGGCTTCTCTCACTCTTGTACAGGGAAAGAAAGCCGGCACCCTGCAGGAGAGCTGTAATTGACCACTTGCACTTGACACGCAAAACACCGCGTTAGTTTGCAAACGGGAGGCTGGATTGCTAGCATTATCCTATTGTACCCCTGCAATACACAGTATTATTCCTTAAAGTTGAGCAAGCATGACATTCTGACTTGCCTCTCCTTTTAAACAGAGAGTCAAATCTATTAACAGTGCCTGGGTAGCATTTAAACATTTCGGAGCATTGCATTTTTGTTAATACGAACGTGCGATCGGAGTCACTCACGCCCATCAATATTTTTCCTCACCATCTGAGCATCTGCAGCCACAAGCATTTCTCAGCTCCCACTGAAAATGGGATACTTTTTAAAATGCTGGGCATTCCAAGGGTGAAAACAAGGGTTGCTAGTCGCGGACCCAGGAATGTATAACACACCTTTTAAACGCCTTCTCCACATCTTCCCGAAGATTCAGCAAAAAAAGAGGTCAGTGTCTCCCAAAGTGGACAACCATTGTACCAAAAGATGTTTTTGTTTTTGTTTTTTTTTGAAAAAGCGTTCTTTTAGTAAATAAGTTTGGGAAGGACCACAAATTATTGCCCTCCTCTAGGAAATTCATGAACATCCAATATTTATTCCACGAATATTTGTTGAGCACGTACCGAGGCTCAGTGTCACTTAAGGGGCCAGGCATTAGGGAACAAATCAAACAGAGCTACAGACCTCCAGGAAACTTGTAATTTTGTCTTAAATGAACACCTTGTGATAGTTTCTTAAGGATGCGATACCACATTACCACAAATTTGGTGACTCAAAATGACAGAAATGCATTCTCTTAGAATTCTGGAGGCCAAAAGTCCGAAACCAGTATCTCTGGGTCACAATCAAGGTATCCATTTTTTAAAAAAAGTGTCTCTAGGGCTGTACTCTAAGGAACATGTGTACCTTGCCTCTCCCAGCTTCTGGTGACTGCTGGCCTTTCTTGCCTTGTGGCAGCATCCCCAATCTCTGCCCCTAGGCACAGTGCCTCCTCCTCTTCCATCTGTGTCAAAGGTCCCTCAGCCTGCCACTACTAAGGACGCTTAGGACTGCATTGCATATAGGACCCGCTGGATAATCTGCCACCTCAAGACCCTTAACTTTGTTACATCTGCAAAGACCCGTTTACAAGACAAATTTCCAGCAATTAGGACCGAATGTCTTTGGGGGCCACCACTCAGCCTAGTACACGCAGAAACAGCTCTGAAGTGTCCTGTGTAGAAACTGCTTTTCTGCTTTGACCTTGAAATCCTCTGTTGGAGAAGCACCTGACGCAACCCAGAGAACCTTCGCCATCAGAACTCACTGTGGAAAATGCTAGGCAAGGGACGGGGACAGCCGGTGAATTCCCTCTGGGATTTTTCCTCTCCACTGGGGTTTGGTCAACTCTGTCTGACTGACCTTGACCTGTCTGTTGTAAGGAAGAGAGTCCTACAGGGTTCCCTGGACATGGGCGGGCTGTGCTCCTAACCCTACCTGCGCAGGGCTCCTGTCTCTTTTTCGTTCCCGGCTCACGTCAGCTCTCGGAATTCTCCCTGTCTTCACTTGGAAAAGGCCAGACAGGATGGGAGCATTTTCAGAAGGAACTATCTTAAAAATTGAGAGAAAACAAGAGACGTAGACCAAGAACGCAGCGAAAGCTGGTTCGCAAAGTACTTCTTCCTGGTTAACGGACGCCTAGGCTCTCATGAGGCTGGCAGCCTTTTTGGCCTCTGGCCTGGCTCTGTCCCCAGCTCCTTGCTGTCTCTCGTCATTTCCAGCAGGTAGCCTCCAGGCTCCTCCAACTCCAGGCCAAGCTTCAACCTCATTTTTCTTATTTCAAGTTTCTGACACTCTCTCTAATCTTCCTATTGACCTCCAGGTCCTGTGTTTAGTCACCCAACGAAAACGTGACGGACACTTATTATATGCCAGGGTGGCCAAATGCCATCTCAATTTCACACCATTTCCCATGGACCTGGGTCCTGGACCTTGCAGCACAAAGCAGGAGGCCCTGAGATAACTCCTTCTTCACCACAAGGGTGGAGCCTGAACTAAAGGGTGCTTTACAGCAGCCGTCCCCAACCTTTGTGGCACCAGTGCTCCTGTGAGAAGACAATGCCTGATGATCTGAGGCGGAGCTGAGGCGGTGATGCTAGTGCTAGGGAGCGGCTATAAATACAGATGGAGTTTCACTCACCTCCTGCTGTGTGGCCCAGTTCCCAACAGGCCACGGACTGGTCCTGGTCCGCAGCCCAGGGGTTGGGGACCTGTTTTATAGAAATCCCAGCCCTGAACTTGCCATAGAATTCATCTGGCAGCATAAATGGGATTGAGATCGGTAGTATTTTAAAAAATAAGGCTTTGGACATTACATGTAGTATAGAAAGTTTCTCTGGAGTTTATCAAAAACTACTAAGAGAGAAAGAAGGGCTCCTGGGGGTGCTATGGAAGCTTCGAGAAGATTTCTGTGAGGACCAATGGTGAGGGGAGAGCATCCCCAGTAACGGCCAGGGCCACACACCACTGAGGAAAGCCTGCAGTGTGACTGTCCCAGTGACAGGTCTCTGAGGGCGGTGACCCTTCCAGCAGAGCTGATGGAAAGTTCTCTCTTGTGCCTCCTTAATGGAAGGGCTCTTAATTTATAATATCGATAATATATTATTATGTAATTGATACTGTTTTATCATTGAAATGATTTTACATAATATGTAATCGGTGATATGCCGATTACAAATGTCGATAATATCGACAGAATATCGATAATTTATAATATTGGTAAGGGGGTCCAGGCACTGTTCTCACTGCCGGGTTACAGCAATGGACACCACAGGGAGTGACCTCCTGCCTTCATGGGGCTGACACACTAATGTGACAATACCAATAGTCAGCACATAAATAAATAACGTGGCACCTTCTCCTTCCTCCTCCAAGCCTGTAAGCCCTCACTCTGGGCACTCCTGAGTCAGAAGCACCATGAAAATGGTGGCCAGGCCTCTGTGGAGAACAGAAGACGAGGCAAGAACAGGGAATGAGAATGTACTTGCATCAAAACCATCTTTGTCCGCATGGCGATGAGTCAGCTGCAAAGCGCTCTTTCTCGACTCGCTCCTGGAACCCTCTCATTGACCGTGACAGAAAACTATCACCTCCATATGTTATCCTCACTTCAGAGATAAAGGTTCGAGGCCCAGACGTGCTCAGGGTTACACAGAGCCTGAACTTGAACTCAGATCCTCTCTTAAATGGGCGCTGTACCCACTGCAGTATGTTAGAGCCTAGTGGGGTTAAGAAGCTCAGCCACAGGAACCAAACGCCTGCATACAAAGAAAGCTGATTCTGCACAGAATCCTTTTTTTCTTTTTTCACTCCCGGGTGGGGAGTTGGAGGCCTCTTCCTGCAGGCTCTGCCCTCTGCCCACCTCAGTGGACACTCCACTGCCACCTGATTTGACTCTGACTCCGAAGGAGGCAGGAAAAACTCACAACCATTCTCTGCGTTAACGGGCGAGGGGGTTCACATCTATTTCTCAAGCTGTCTCTGGCAGTCACGCTGGTGGGCACGCAGTGTGCAACCTGTTGACACAGCTGTGGCTAATGCTCCTCGCAATGGGGACGTGGTCATTGTTTACAGGGCAACGGTCAGTGTTGTATTTAAAAAAAAAATGTTTTCTGAGTTGATGGGATATACTGATAGATTATAACAAAAGCTCCTGCAATTTTCTTTCTCCTCCATCAACCAGTCAATAACAAGAGTCACTGAGAATAGTCAACTGGAAGTGTTTTGGAGTACCTGCTCTACCGCTGGTGATCGCTGCTAGGTCTGTCATGCTATCAGGTGACATTGGTGGGTGGATGGCCCCCCCTTCTTTTCCTGCCTCTGTCCAGCAGGGGAAGTTTTGAGGGGGCGATGACTACAAGAGGGAAATTTAATTTTGGAATTCTGAGTCTGGCTAGATGCATTTTGGGAATTTCAAGCATACACCCAATGGGGCCTCTCTCCAACAGTGAAGAGCGTGTGCCTCGACTTCCCCAGCATGATGCCCAGGAGAGATGACTGGGCATGGGCACATGTTCCATGTGGGCATGCCTGTGCTCCTGCCTCACAGAGAACAAAGGCCTTGCGCCACATTCAGATCAGGTCCTGGGACCCACTGTCCCGGGAAGTCTGGGAGCTGCAGTCAGGGTCCCAGGACTTGGGAGGGACACTCAAGATGAGGACCGAAGGCCACTGCCCGGAACTGGCCTGGACTCCTTGCTAGGGAACCGGTGTGCAAAAAGAAGCAATCAAATAATTATGTCTAGTCCAATAGCAATGCACCATTCAGCTCTTCTCCATGGGGGTCCGGGTGTCACTTTAAAACGGAGGGCCCTGATGACACTTATCAGGCTGCTGGACAGTCCAGCTGTCTAGGTATTCCCATCCTTGTGACCTCAGAAAGCAGGGGAGGGGGAGATGTGATTTGACAGTGCTCAGAAAAAAAACAATTACTGTTTACTTTATTGTAAATATGAGATACCAGCAGAGATATTGTGAGAAATGATAAAATGTCTCTCCCTTCTTCCTCTCTCTTCCTGTGCCTTTTCTTCTCGATTGACTTTCTTTTTAAAAATTTATCATTTTTGTAAAATGATACCTACTCACAGTAAAATATTTGAACAATGCAGTAAAGTAAAAAGGAAAAAAAAAAACAAAGTATTCGAAATCTAACCATCTAAGAGGTAAGTACTGTTAACCGTTTGTAGTAGTGTGTGTGCGCGCGTGTGTAATTTCTAACGCTTTTCTGAGGGTACAACACACTTGGACCAAATTGTCCGTATACAGCAAACTGAACACCGATGTGTGACCAGCTCTCAGCTGTGCCCCTTCTAGCCATTCCCACCCCAACCACGAGCACAGCAAACCGCCACAATCCTAAACACAAAGCCTGTGACAACCATGTCCCCTTAAATCAGAAGTGCAAAAACAGCTCACATTCTACAATTTAACTGGCATCCCCAGCTACATTGGCTGACCCCGCAAAACTCTGCCCAGGCCCCGAGGTCCCCTGGGTGCTGGCCTGCAGCCTGGCTGCCTGTGGGAACCGCCTGAGCAGCTTTGTAACTGCCAATGCCTGGGCTCCTGCTCCAGGAAGCTTCCTTTCATTGGTCCAGGTGGGACATCGGGGTCTATACATTTTTCATCTCTCCAGGTAATCCTAAAGTGCCACCAATGAGGGGCACCTCAGCTCTAGGACCATGTCCCACTGTACAAATGCACTGCAAGTAGGACTCTGTAAGACACTGTGTCAGCCTACCTAACCCCACCATGACCTCTGTAAGACCAGGCAGTGGGCGTCATGCACTTACCACCTGTAAGAAAACTGGGGTTCAGTCGTGGTTCCGTGCCCCGACTATGCACGATGGCGGCAGGAGATGCTGTTGCTGGTCCTCTCAGCCTTGGGCCAGGTCATGGGCACCGACCAAGTTCTCAGAGAGCTGAGGCAGCCTGGGCCAGAGGAAGCACTCCCCGTGTCCGCTCACCCCACATCATCCGCAGTGGGGCGGGACTCAGTCCGCAGCTTAAGTCCAAGGGCCCAACTTTTAGGATTCGCACGCGGGAATACAAGCGCGCATGCGCAGACACGCTCCGGAGGACCAGGCAGGAGGCTGCGCGGGAACTTTCAGGATTCGCTCGCAGGAATCCAAGCCCGTGTGCGCGTGCGCAGACATACTCCGGAGGACCAGGCAGGAGGCTGCGCGGGAACTTTCAGGATTTGCTCCCAGGCATCCAAGCCCGCGTGCGCATGCGCAGACACGCTCCGGAGGACTAGGCAGGAGCTGGCTACGCGGGAACTGGATCTCCTGGGGAGAGGAGACGCAGGTGTACAGAGCCCTTATAATAATTTTTATTATTAAAAATTTTAAATACGTGGAAAAGGAGACAGAATAGAATACATTGCCTTTATTAATAATGAAGATTTAAAAATGAAGACTTTTTTTTTTAAGGCACTAGGAAGGTATTTCTAAACCATTAGCAGCTAAAATTAAGGATGATATTTCACAGGTTTTTTCCCCTGAATTTTATTTCCACCACCTAGAGTTTGCTAAAATAAAAGCTCTGTGAGGGCAGGGATTTTTGTCCCTTTAGCTCACTGCTGCTTCTCCAGTGTGTAAACGGGGCTTGGCACATAATGGACAAGGCCTAAACCTGTCAGAAAGTAAGTAAATGTATGAGTTGAGCATGCATGGCTTTTGGATTTAGGGGGAAAATGGTTATGAGTGTTTCTATAAAAAATAGATACACGGAGAACGGTGTCTTCCTTTTGGCCTGCCACTGAGCAGGGGATGTAATGTGGTGGCCATCTTCCTTCTCTGTGGTCATGTCTAATTTTTTCACGTTGTAAAATTAAGGACTATATGAGTCAAAAGAGGAAACTGTAAGGACGCTTGAAGGATAGGTGATAACCCAGAAAAATCACCATATATATCAGCCATAGAAACTTAATTTATAAGCACACATGCTTAAAAATAATGGGCAGTTGATTCACCAGGGAAAGTATAAACTCAGGTGCCAGGGGGCAGCACCTGGGTCCTGTGAGTTCCTAATTTCTCCAAATTGGGGGACGGTGGGAGTGGGAGTAGAAGGTCTCGTCAACCTCCTGGGGCCATGACCTCATAACCACTCTTGTTTCCTCACCTGGTTGTCACCCAGGGTGGCAGCAGAGAGGGATCTTGCTGTTCTCTTTCTAACAGAATAGAAGAAGCCAGCCAATAGAATGTGAATGGGAGACACAGATGACCTTGGCCTTGGACACTTGGTCTAGACTGTGCTTGTCCCAAGGACTCACCATTTCCAGAAGGAGTTAACATTGCAGGCTCCTGAGACACCCTAAACACGCCTGGCTTTAATACTATTCATGTATGCAATCCTGATTTGTAGAATTCATTCTTGCAAAGCTTCTGCTAATAGGCAAGAACCTAGGGAGATGGTGTCCTGTGCTCTCTGAGGACATAAATATATCCAATCACATCCTTGTAGGCAGGCATCGAGGCAACTGATACATCTCTTCCTCCTGGATGAGGCAAGGTCTGAACCTGGGTCGAGAGGACATGCTCAGTATCACACAGAGTGGGCCCAAAGGTTCAGAACCCCTTGCCTTGGGCTCTTATGTGATCAAATCAGCCAACACCTGGCAACTCTCAAGTGCATATGAATCCAGCCACACTTGTAGAAAGACTTTACAAAAATGATCCTAGTTATCCTCAGGTTTCCTATCTGTATCATTTTTCGGCATTTATCAAAGCTGCTGTCTGTAATTTCTGTATGCCTCACTTACTATTTCAGGATGCGTCTGTCTGCTGATGTTCGATATTCTAATATGAAAGTTATAAAGGCAAAGGTTTTATAAGAAAACAAAAGTATACATGAAAGGACTAATTTGTATGCTCTTCCTGAGTGTTTATCAAGGTTTTCCTTAGCCATTTTGTTATTTCCAAGGGCAAAATGTAGCCAAGTTCTCGTCACAATTATTTGCAAGGAAATATTTATATAGTTGGAGAATAAAGTAAACAATGCATTATATATATGTTTACTATGGATGCAATGTGGAAGCTTTAGATTTGTAGGATTTCGGGCTGTTGGTATAAATCAGGAAAGGGCTTCAAGGGAGAAAAAGAGTAAAAAATGATCAGTAGAAAGCAGACTAGAGGCCAGGTGAGAAGACTGGGGTCTCCTCCAGGGGAACCCAAAAGAGCACATTTGAGGGGGGAGTGACCACCCACAGGAGCCAGCCAGCAGTCTTAAAGATGGAATCCTTGATGGTACGGTGTGTGTGTGGGGGGGGGGGTGTGGGTGTGGGTGTGTGTGCAGAAAAAGATAAAATTGGTGGGTTGAAAGAGAAGGAAAGGGGGTATTATTTCTCATTAAGATTTTTGTTAGTGTTTTAAAACCACTTCAGTAAGCTCAGTCTTTGTAAACATACCTGTATGCCCAATTCTTTCCAGCCCAAGGAATATAGGGGCCTGCTTGTTTTCAGAATTGCTTTTGGCATTTTTCAAAGGGGCCTTAGTTCTGCCCTCCTACTTAAAGCTCTTTCCTGCACATGTGTGCGCATTGTCTGCGCCCCAGGTACTCAGTGGCTTGCAAAAGGTCCTGATCCCTCTGGAAATGAGATTCCATTCCAGTGTTTTGAACTTCGCATATTTAGTTCATGACATAGGGGCTCTAGAAAGGTTAGATATAAAACTTGGTGTGGATTGTCCTTCACAGCCAAGGACTTGGTATAACCCCCCATTCTTTCTGAGCAGCCAGAAGCAACCACAGTCCATCCTCAGCTATAAGTAGGATGATTTCCAGCTTTTAGGCACAAAATATTTGTCAGCATGTATGCTATCTGCATTTATGCAGATCATGTACCTCCGTGATTTTCTCTTTGTTTCCTGTTGTTAAATGTAGTTATTTGTCCATAAATATCCTTTATCTCAATGGAAAATCCATACTCTTCACGCAGTATGTGTGAAGAGGGCATGCAGGGCAAGGCCAGCTAGGAGCCACCAGCTTCATCCAGCTCTCTTCACCACGTTAATCACTTAAAAGACATTTAGTAAGGATGAACTTTGCGCCTCCTGTGGGCCGGGGAGTGTCCATACCTCATCTCTAGGAGACAGGTGTTTTTGTAAGCCTTCAGAGAGGTTAAACACTTTGCCTGAAGTCTCATGTTCTGAGCTAGAATTTGAATCCAGTAGATCCTAATTCAGGAGCCTGGTAGCTTTGGGTTTTAAATAAAAAAAATATATACAACTCAGAGGAAGCAGATGATTTGTCTTTATCATCTAGAGCCCAGATATTCTTTCCCAAGAATGGGCCTGCAGAACTGTGTCCACAGTGATGTCACGCCAGGTAGCCTGAACTTGAATCCTGGCTCTCTTTCTTATCGGCTCTGTGACCTTGACCAACAATTTCTCCTCACTGTCCTCATGTGCAAAATGGGCATGGTGACGATGATAATTCTATCTACAGAGAAAGGTGTTGTCAGGGTCCAATAAGATAATCTATGAAGCATGGTAAGCCCCCAAGTATTATTAGCAACTTGACTAAGATTTTCATATTCAGCCAGAGCTGGAATACCGCGTTAAAGGAATGCTCTTCTTGGAGTAGAATTAAATAAATCCATTTGAAAGCAATAAGACTTTCTTCACCCTTTTTCATGGACTTTCCCAGCAGTCAGATAAGGACCTGGCTCATTCAACAAATGCTTGCAGAGTCCCAATATGATGCCAAATTCTGAGCCGGGCACTAGGGAAATAATAGTAAATAAGACACACTCCCCCATTCCCCAGACTGTGTAGTTCACAGCCTGGTGGGAAAGGCACCAATTATACAATCAGACCTGTGGCAGGTGAAAGTTTGTTCATCAAGCCAGCTCTTACCTAAAGTTTTTTAAAAAATCTTCTACAATTTACACTGAAATATGTTTTCTCTTTTGCCCAAGAAATTGTTGTTGTATGGAATTATACGTTGTATATTTTTATAAATACCTTCATCCAACACATGCTATTATATGTACGCTGAAAGCCTATATGTTTACTTACATTTCTACAAAAAACCTTGTTGACAAACCCTGCTTCATGTTAGTTCCAGGTACAAATGGCAAGTTTAATTCAATGTTTTTCACACAGCAGATATTTAAGTCGTTTTTAAAAAGAAATATCTTAAAATGCCAACTGGAATCTTTTTTGGAGCAAAATGTCATCTTAATGAGAATGTAGAATGTAGCGGTGGATGGAATGTGTTAGGATTTTGAAAAATGTTCGTCTGGTTTTTATAAGGCTATTTGAGAATTCAGAGGTTTCAGACTTTTCCTTTTGGAGGCCATGAGATCCCCGGAAGCACTTCTGGGCGTGTGTCCGGACACATGTCGTCTCTCTGTCCTTTATGATCCGCCCCTGCAGAGCTCATGACAATGGGCTATGAGTCCACGTGAGTCATAGATTCTACTCAGGACACTCTCTGAGGGTGACCGGTACTAAGAAAGTGAAACTTTTAGCAAAGCAGGGTGGCTTGGGACATGGGCTAATGTCTCCTGTGAGGGAGGGTCCATGAGCAGAAGACAGGTGACGGTTTGGTGAGGTGGGACAGGACACCACCAGCCAGGTGGCAGCCGTGCCGAAGACATCAAACTACACATCCACTTCTGATGTCTTGCCAGCAACTAAAGCTTCAGGAACATTCCATGTTAACACAAACCAAAACAGCAGAAATGACAAACTAACCACTTACAGTTTAACCTCTGGGGAGAAAAGCCTCCTTCCCGCCCAGATCCGGTCCCTTTCTGATGCATTCTCAGGGGACTTCAGTGTTTGCTCTTGGTAAGTGAAAAAGTCCGGGAAGAATTGAACATGATGGAAGGAAATATTGTATTATACATATTACATTTAAATAGTTCCCTCTCCATCACTCCCTTTTACACACACACACACACACACACACACACACACACACACACCAGAAGAAAACAGAAAAACTCTCAGGGTCTGTTTGGAAAGCAAAATTTGCCTTTGAAGTACCAGAAGAGACGGGGCATCTTCAGTCCTGGGTGACTGACTGGTAGGCAGCCCTTTAAGGTAACAATAAAACCCCCAACAGCGTAGACAAGGGATACAGAAGGTGTCCTGAGGTCATTTTCCTTTCTGTTACTGTCTCTAACAATTTGGCATATCCACGGCTCAAGACTAAAAAAATAACTTCTTTATTTTCCATGTCCCATGAATGGAGAGAGGCACCTGCTTGTGAAAAATTGGCCAAGGGTGCATTTTCAAGGGTCCCTTGTAGCAATGCCACCAAGGGGTGGCTTGCAGGTGAGGCAGGGAGGAACCTTCCAGAAATTGCATCAGCTCCTCAAAACCATCCCCAAAGAGAGACACCTTCTGAGATGCTCCTCAAAGCGTGGCCTTAGACCAGCAGCAGCGTCTCCTGGGAGCTGATTACAACTACAGAATCACAGAATTTGCAGCATCTCTGGGCCAGAATCAGTATTTTCACAAGATGCACGGGAAAAGGCATGTGTATTAGAATCAGAGAAGTCTGCTCTGAGTCAGTGGTTCTACCCCTGGCTGCGGGTCAGCATCATCTGGAAAACTTTCAGAGGGACCCTGGTAGCTTAAGACCCGCTGATCTAGGTAAGCAATAGCTCTGAGTTCTAGCTCCCTGTGCCAATTAGTAGGTGCGTTAACTCGAGACAGCTCTGTGCTAGCTTCTTGGTCTGTGGCATTGGGAAAACAATTAAAACTATCTCATCAGATTGCTGTGAGAATTAAAAGAGGTGGTGTTCATACTCTATGAGCACAGACAGTCCTCAACACGCAATACCTGTTTATACCTGAATAAGATTTAAGACAAGGAGGACAGAGCCCTCTTCCCACCAGAGACAGTACTGGCCTAAACCTCCTAAACGTAGATGCCATAGAGGAAGTTTCAGATGACACCATCATGCTTGGAGACTCCTCTGAATTATCAGCCACTAAGTGGGCACATTCTGTTGGTCTTCTGTAGTAAGTTAGTTGAGTCTCATCAGCTTATAATTGACACTGGGGAAACATTTCTTGAAATCTATCCACTTATGTCTATGGCCATGCTACCCTGAACAACCCAAATCCCATCTGATCTGAGAAGCTAAGCAGAGTCAGGCCTGGTGGGTACTTGGATGGGAGACTACCTAGGAAGACCAGGTGCTGTAGGCATAAAAAAAAATTAAAAAAATAAATAAAAAATAAGGGATTGTAAGCTGACAAGTTCCCTACAATCTGTGAGGTCAACCGAGGGTTGCCTTGCCTAAAAAAAAAAAAAGAAAGAAAAATCCATCCATTTATAATAGGAACCAAGTTTTATGGCAAATCATGGGAGAAACAAATTTAATTGGAACTTAATGCCAAAGACATAGAGTAAAATTAAACCAAAATTAATTATCCAGGTCATAATGACAGCCACAGGTAGGTTTTTAGAACAAAGCATGACTCAGCTGGCATTTTGGGTGTAAGAGTTTGTCAAAACTGTCCCAAAATGATAGAATAGTGTGATTTTTTTTTTCAATCAGGGATGATCTTTGTGAATTTTTTTTTTTTTACAATTCATATTTTACTTTGTGGCCGATTTATTTTTTATTTGCCTTATATCATTAGATATTTACAGCATTTTCACCCTGACAGAGAGACCGACCCAAAACAACATCCATGTGATCGAAGGCACGAGTAGGCGCTACTCTTAAAAATGGAAGAATGTTCAACTGAGAATAAATATTCTAAGTGATTCGTTTATTACTTAATCTCCATGTGATGATTTTTACTTCTCTTATAACTGTTAGCCACTGGATATAAATATTCACATGGCAGGACCCCTAGTATCTAAATCTGAGAGTTTTTTAAATATACAAATCTGCCAATTCATTTTGAATGGTGTCGCTTTTCTCGGGAACTTCATCTTAACCTCCTTCAAAATAATTCATTTAAATTTTGTGGGGTTGTTAGCTCTGAAAGTAATCTTGGAAATTGTGTGTTTCGATTTGCTTATTTTCCAAAAGGGGAAACTGAGACCTAGAAAAAAAGGAGTGATTTTCCAGAAGCCACCAAGCTGGTGTGACCAGAAGCCAATATTTTGTTCCACACGGACTAACTGTTTCTATTAGGTCCCTGAAGCTTTAGACGAGTAATGTTTGTGTTTCTCATGTCACCAAAATCCCTAGCCCTCAAATACACAAAATCTTACCAGAATTAACTCCCCTTTTGGGGGGTTTCCTTTTCTTATACAATTTTGTGAATATGAGGAGTCGAAAACAGAGCTGGGGAAATAAAATAGAACTTTCTATCATCCAGCCTCTTTCTCACGATGCTCCAGAGGGCTGGCAGGGAGAATGAGGTGGGGAAGTCATGGGGAAAACCAAGTCAGAGTGACTTTAAAGAGAAGTTGATGATTGGAAGGGCCAGACCCAATCCATGGCTGGACCAGAGAGCTGGCTGGGAGTCCAGCGGTGGGTGGGGCGACTGGCCTCCCAGGCTGAAGTCAGTGCTGGGTTGGAACACTAGATCCAGCCGGCTTCCACGGCAAGCCACACTGCCACCTACATCATCTAACCTGGGTGTCCCCAACATCTGCCATCCTTCTCGGGGGGGTGGAGAAGCAAGAGAGAGAGAGAAGACGGTTTTTTTAACCAAATGGTAAAAAGAGTAGCCGACCCATCCCCCAACTGGCTGTCCCTATAACTGGCTGGATGGCCCATGCTGACCGTCCAATTTCTGATGGAGACTCGGGACCCTCCAATGTGCCAGACAATGACAGAACCTAGAAAGCAGTGAACATCTTCAAAATTCACCTCGAGGCAGGGCTGAGTCTGAATCACCAATGGAGTGGAGCATGAACCAAGTCCGCCTCCTTTCAAATGCCATCATGAAAGGTTTCTTTTTTTTTTAATAGTTTTTTTCCCCCCCAAGGAGTATATGGTGCCTTCTCTAAACAGACAGGAGTGCTAACGTTTCTTGCATTGACTTGTCTGCAGGAGTTTGGCAACGCTGTCCTTTGACAGCTCACAACAACAACACAAGGTGGCCATGTTTTCAAGGCCTCACCGATGACAAGGTAAAGGAGGTGGCATTTTCCTGGAGACATTTGTTGAATTAGTGGCTATGGTGATGTGTGGGCTAAACAGACTCAAAAGGGGGAAAGATACAGGGAATGGGACCTGCCTTCTGTGAGCTAAAAGCAGGAGCAAGTAGGAAAGAACATGAGTAAATGAAAAGGTAAACTAATTCTGAGCCAAGAGTCGGACAGGTTCTGGCATAGAAAGAGATGAATTAAGAGAACGAGTCAATGTGTTAATGGCCAAAATATTTGCTTTGAGAAACAGCAAAAGTTATTTCTTTCTCGAGCAGTCATTCACAGCTTCCCCTGTGAGACCAGCAAGTTTGGAGAATCCCAACATGGTTGTAAAGCGTGGCAAGGAGGAAAAATACTCCACAACTAAGGGAGCTCAGAGCTCTTCCCAACAATCAGTTTCTTGGATTTTGTCCACAGCTAGAGACAAAAGAAGCAAGAGCAACTTAAGGCAGGTACAGAGGTACACTGCCATTTGTGGACCATAAGGGACAAGGACATTACGCGAGAACACAAACTTCCTGCATACAAAACACCTCAAGAATGGGCAAAACATGCTGTGTGAGGAGGAACTTTTCTTCTGGTTCCATCTAAACCCAAAAATGCCTCCTGTAGAAACAGCAAAGTCCACAAAGGGAGAAAAATTTTTAGCTAACGTATGCTTTTTATTTTTTTTATTTTTGAGCGAGGCAACTCTTAGTTGACCTCACAGATTGCAAGGAACTTGTCAGCTTACAATCCCTTATTTTTTATGTTTTATGCCCAGCACCTGGTCTCCCATCCAAGTACTAACCAGGCCAGGCCCGACCCTGCTTAGCTTCCGAGATCAGACAGGATAGGGTTTGTTCAGGGTGGCATGGCCGTAGACCTAATGTGTGGTTTTTGAAGCTTGATATTTTTATGTGTGGTACCGAGAAGATTAGAACTTTGTTCTGGAGTCTCTGACAGGGTTTCTCTGACCATCTCCTGGAGCAGGAGAAGGGTGACATCACCTGGGGTCACTGAGCATTGGGAAGCTTTCCGAGTTCAAGTTCATCTGATACGTTTTGTCCCAGGAGTGAAAGGCCTACTCAGTTCAGCAAGTGTGTCCTCAGGATGAGCAAAAGATGCGGGATATGTTGACAACAGGTATTTTTCCAGAACATTAAAAAGAATATTTTTATTCAGAGAGGCAAACACACTGTTTTAATTCAGGTTAGAAAGCACAATCCTAAAATGATATGACTTTTTTAAAATTAAAGTGTTTATTTTGAAATAATTGTAGATCCCTATGCAGTTGTAAGAAATAATCAGAGAAATTCCATATACCCTTTTTTTTCACTTTTCGCCATAGTAACATCTTGCAAAATTATAGTACAATATCACAACCGAGCTATCGATTTCAATACAATCTTGTTCAGCTTTTCCTAGTTTTTCTTGGACTCATTTGTATGTGTGTGTATTTAGTTCTCCACAGCCTTATCACATGTATAGGTTTAAGTACTCATTATCTCGGTCAAGATGCCAAATGTTCTCGTCACCACAAGAATCCCTCGGTTGCCCTATATTAAAGCCACATTCGCTTCACCCTGCCCTCTCCTTTCTCCTTAATCCCTGGCGACCCCTATCTATTCTCCATTTCTGCAATTTTGTCATTTCAAGAATAGTAGAGAAATGGAATCATAAGGAATATAAACGTTGGGGACTGGCTTTTCCACTCAAAGTAATTTTCTTGAGCTCCAAGTTGTCATATGAATCAATAGTTGCTTTTTATTTTGGAGTAGTATTTCATGCTATCAACGTGCTGTAGTTTGTTTAACCATTCACTTTAAAGTGACACAATTTTTAAGACTGAAATATGCTGAATTTTAAAAATAAGATGTATTTTTGAAATGCCCCTTATACAAAAGTCAAACAATTAAATGTGAAAGAAAACTTTGCTTTTAAGGTTGTGTGTGTGCATTTGTGCGTTTTCTCTGATTTTATGTTTTGAAGGAAGTTTTTCTAAATCATGGCAGGATGATACTGATTCTGATAACAAGCTAAAACTAATATCAAACCTCATGAGAAAAAGAGATTGTCTTACTGCCAGATGACAATCATACAGTATTCACACGAGTACTTAAAATAAAAATTCTTTTTTGCCTTTTCTTATATTTTACAAAAACTCTCGACTTTGGATGTTTATTTCCTGTCAATAAATAAGATATCCTAACCTCTCTCTTTAGTTATCCTGTTCACTGTGTCCAGTGAGCATTCCAACAGAGTTTTAAATTATTATGTTTAATAACTACGCTAAAAGAATGTAACCTTTTAAATAAATGAAACACCTCTTTCATAAGTAATGTAGACTTTTTCAGCTTGCTTGCAGGTGGAATAAATTAGCTATTAAATCATTTCTTGTTTTAACAGGAATAACACCCTCTGTTTCTATTAAAATAATTTTAAACCATCAATGGTCATTTCAATAATATAACCCCACCTCAAGTTTTTCTATTTTCATTAATTTGAAATAACACTATTATCCATTTTTGGCAAATTGCAAACATATCCTATGCCTGTAAATACTAGATCTAAAAGAAAGCCATGAAAATAACGAATAATTCTGATTTAAAAACCCCCTTAATATTTCCAGAATTTTTTAAAAATTCAGATCATTTTATATACTAATATTTATATAACCCTTTGGTAACTTTCTTTATTATGCTTATGAGATTAATTTACAATCTTTTCTTTAAGCTTTCAAACACTCTGAGAATTTTCATAATGTGAAACACGATATCTATTTATATCTTCTACAACTAAAATCACTACGAATTCTATCACTTTTTCACATGCCCAAACTACCAGGACAGAAACTCAATGCTACCAGAGAAAAAGCCAAAATCAGAACAAAACACAAACACACGACCATCAAACACAAAACACCACCTGAGGGCCTCCTTATGTTTTCACTAGGGTTTCATCTGAATTTGCAAATCTAAGCAGCTCAGATTCTTCGAGAAGTGTTTGATGAGATATTTGGATATGAATAACTTCTTAATCTCTATGTAAAATATCTACCTATCTGCCGCACAGAACACAATTTCTTTTCTGGAAAACATACCTGAACCTTTGCGTGACCCACTTCTGTGGGACTAAGAACAATTATACTATCCGGCCTCATGCTCTGTTTTTCAAAAGCATAAACTTAAAAAAGAAAAAAAAGTTTAAAATTTCAAGACGAAATCAAACTCAATATTAAAAACAAACATTTCAATGTCTTTCATTTTTAGGGGGAAAAAAAGGTTTGTCTATTCCTAGATGTGAAAACATATACTCCAAACTGGATTACCTCCAGGGAACAGGCCTGGGTAGAGAAACTCTGATTTTCTCATTTTCTATTCATTTAGACCATTTACACCTTTATTAAAATAACGATTAGTATGTTGTTTTTATAACAAATCCTTTTCTTCATTTATTTTCAACCTCTGTACCCATCTACTTTCAGAAAACATGCAGAAAAAACATCAAAGAATTAAAACCACAAGACACCTGAAGGAAACAGAAGATCCAGATGTTCAGGGATGCTTATAGTCAAATAGGCAAAGACTTTGGCTCCAAGCCCCCTGGCAACACTGTGATAACCTAAAAAAGAAAGTTTTTGTCTAGGCTATGGGGCTAAAGAGTCCATTGTTTTGAGAAGAGAGCTTACAAATTAATCCACTTCTAAAAATTTTTCTAGAACTAAACTCAGGCAGGAATTGATCACATAGATCCTTGTAAAAGGGTGAATAAGTGGTCCAGAGAACACTTTCAAGTGTTATTTTATGAGAGAGAAATTTTGTTCAAATAGATCATCCTGAGAATCACCCTCTATAGAAATATCTACATAGTAATTGAATAAAGACATTTCTGAGATTCTGTGTCCTGATGATAAGAGCACATAAAAAAAAAAAGCATCACTTTCTAGAAAACCATTGCAAATTCCTATTGTCTGATACAGTGGCATTTATACATTTTTAAAGATGGAGGGAGGTTCTGGTTAGCTTTCCATCACGTGTCTCATATAGCAGCCCCACTCTCAGTGTTTTGGGTATGGATGGTCCATGGCTATATTTTTGCATTAAAACATGGAGAAGAAAAAGAGATGATGAAAATTAAAAGAGAAAAAGAATTCCCACAATTACTATTTGGAAAAAAGAAAAAAAATGTAAAAAATAATAATGAAATGCCCACAATCACTGTAATCCAGGTGTCTCTTTTTCATCACTTTCTGATACTTACTTTTAAGTTGTTATAATTATTGATACATGCAATTTTGTTTTTGTCTCCAGTGTATATTTTATCAGGAGTGTTTTTCCAGGTTATTGGAGATCCTTTTATGTATGACAAAAGTCTTGCATTTTCCATATTCGTAATCATTGCCTTAAAACTGCAGAATGATGGACATTTTGATGGCTCTTAATATGTATTGATAGATATTGACAGGTTGACTTTCAAAATAAATAATTTTCAAGATGAAATATACTGATTTCATATTTTTAAATGGTTGTTATGGAAAGTACCTAACCCCGATTTGGTTTAAACTGAATTTCTCTGGTTATTAGAGGGTTGAGCAAAAATGCAATGTTTGAGCAAACACTTCTATATTTTCAACTAGAAATATTTCTTTTCCTAGTCATGGAAAATATAGAAATAGAAAGTATTGCCCATTTTATCTTTGGGTGTTTACTGTTGCAGTTATCAATTTTCCTAAGCTCATTATATAATAAAGATATTAACTCTTGCTACACTGCTTGGTCACATGCTACAAATGTTTTCCTCCATTTATTTGCTTGTTTTAAAACATGGCCAAGTTTGAATCTCAAGGCAGTTTCCCCCCATCACAAAACACCCTCTACTTCCCAGCTGGTGAATGCTCAGAAAATGCAAGCTGATTTTTATGTTAGCCGAAGCAAAACATAATTAGGAAGATAAATTTGCCGCCACCTCTAACATACACACAAAAACGACACACCACTTAAAAATCAATGTCAACTCTAAACAGCTTTTGGAATCCCAAGAGAGATACAGTATGAGAGTTGTCCTAAGGACTGAATAAGGGGTGATTCAGTCTTCTTTTCTGTAAAATGGGTGAAGTCATATTATAGTCTCCAGAGAAAATAGCTAACAAGAAAACAATTTGATGATGTTTTCAAAATGTCACATGCAATGCAATGACATTGCTACTTGCAAAACAATAACTATAACAATGAAACTATTTAAGGTGCTAAATAGGATAATTTTATCTTTGCTACCTCTTCCCAATTGTCATGCTTACTTGCAGAAATTGAACCCATAGCACTTAAAAGATGAAGAGGTCCCAGACTCCACGTGACCCATCCTCATTATTTTGATTTAATTTTCATTACAGCTGGGGTCATAGATACACATGGAGAAGAATCTGATTTTCCTACAGAATGTTCCATTTTTAGATAAAAAAATTAGTTGTAGAAATGCAGTAAAATGTAAACAAGGAGAAAAACAACCATCCATAGTACTGTCATTTAGAAATAACATCTATTAATTTTATTCTTTTCCCTTCTTCTTTAGAAGTATATATTGAAATTTATGTCCTGAATCCATAGTGTTAAATCTATAAAATTAGGTTTTGCAATGAGAAAAAATGACAAAGCCACACATCTTTATGCGTTTGGTGAAGGATTTTCCCATGTGTAATAACTTTACATAAGTGTATAATTTTCCAAGGTGTGGCGTGCTTGTAAAATAATATTGAAAAGTGGGACTGTCCTTCGGTGACATTTACGTCCTCTTAAAAACAAAACGAAACGAAATAAATAAAACCAAACCTCGGAGAGCAAAGACAAAAAGGAATCCTCTAAGAAGTAAAAAAGAAGACGCTCCCACACCCCAAAATAAGTGTTTTGTATGGCTGGTGCCCGCGCACGGCTGGTAGGCGGGCAGAACGGCTCTGTGGAGATGGCCAAGGCTCACCTCTTCGTGAAGCATCTTCCAGAAAGCAGGACCTTCTGCCCTGAGCCTGCTGCACGCTTCATCCATACCAACACCTCACTTCCGGTGTCTTGGGCAAGTCACAGTCTCATCCCTTCACAGACATTTTTTGTCAGCCATTAGCTTTTTGGGGTACAGCTGGGGCTATGAAGGCATATGGTATGTCTTCTGTCTTCTAGGGAGCCCCACGTGCTCTAGAGAGACACGCAGTGAAAGTGGCGGCCATCAGCGTGGTGAGTGCGGTAATGTGGTGACAGTGTCTTCCCTTCTCCCCAGCTAGGGCCAGGGTCTGCTCACTCTTCAGCAGTCACCTTTTAATAAAGTTCATCTGGGAAAAATACATCATGAAAATTATTATAAAGAGGCATCGTAAAGAAAAATTAGCATCATTAGAGGTATCGATTTGTAGTAAAGGACTTATCATGCTTCTATTAGTTTTTTTCCTACGTCGTGGATGTTTAAGGATCTCATCGTCTTAGCCTCTTATCAAAGTCGAATCCATAATTCAGTCTTTGATTTGAATTAAAAATAGCAGCTAACATATTTCTAAGCACTAACTATGTATTAGATACTCTGCACGTACTACCTCATTGAACTGTTTTATTTTTTTTTAATTTGTGATCTGCTTTTTATTTATTTATTTTTTTAAGCTAAATAATACTGCATAGCAGTGTTGCAAGTTCACACAGTATGTAGGTACCTGAGCTCAGAACTTTACCCTATTTCTATGGTATGAGAGCCCCTCCCCGGTGGGGACTTCGATAGAAGAAATCTTTACCGAAGATAAAAAGAGACATTTTAATTTCATCATAACCAAAGGAAAGGAAAGAAAAAAATTAAATGAAAGAGATCTTGTTTTGTCATGTGGGAAGCTGTTGCATTTTTTTTTTTTCATTCTGTTTTTTTCAAACTGTCGCATTATTTTGGACTTGGAGATTTCCCCTAATGACACAATAATTACATATCTGTGAAAAAAAGATTATTCTCCCCTTTAGGAGAAATGTCACTTAGTTGTCATTCCAGTAGAATTTAGTCGAAGTCAGGAGGGAAAGTTTAGTGTGTGAGAGATTAATCATAGTTAGCTCTGGTTCTCTGGAGCTCCTGGTGACACATTAGATAATCATGCAGTAACAAAGGCTTTTTTAAAAAAATGATGCCAAGAGTATGGAAACTAGCTATTAATTTGGTATGGCACGGTTTAGCTAATGTAACTTGTTATTCCATTAATATTGTGTCATTAGATGCCAGGAAAAGTACAAGAATTATGGTATTCTCTCTTATAAATTACTTTTGAAGAGAGAGAGAGGATGGGGAGGGGGCGGGGAGAGAAAGACCTCTCTAGTCTTCCCTTATATTATGTATTCTCTTAAGAATACATAAAAACATAATACATAATGTAGTATAATATATAGGACAAAAAAGGAAGTTGAGAGTTATAATTTGAAGAGAATGGAGCAATATCACAATAAGCAATCCAGATTTTAAAAAGTGACTAAAAATACTCTTTCCAATGAAGGTTAAGAATTTTTTAACGCACCTCACCATGACTATAGGCTATTTTAACTCTTTTCGAACACCTAAATTTAGAAAAATTTTATATAGGCTTGATTTGTCTCTGTTACACAGACTTCGTTGCTATGACAGCAACATGATACAATTATTTATTGCCATGACAATCTGCTGTAGGTTTTAAAAATACGTTATCTATTTTTATTAGTGTTTTCAATTGTGCCGGGAAGGGATACGAGCCTATAATGCAGGGAACAAGTGGAAATTATTTTGCAGAAGAGCCAGCGCCCCAGAACGAGCCAAATCCCGTGGAATCCTCACTGACACCATATCCTCCAGTGACAAACAGCATCCTGCTGCAGGGGACATTTGAATGGGGGATGCGGGTTCCATTTATCCTTTCCATGTGGCTTCCACTCTGTCACGTTGGGTCGACATCGGATAGGACTAGAAGCACAGAAAGCCTTGTGTGCATAAGGTATCTGAGTCTTTTGCACCTTTTCAGGAGGAGAGAGTTGTGTGTGCTCAGTGATCAGACTTACGGGGCTAAGTCCTGCTCTGAGGAGATGGCTGTGTTGTTAGTCAACCCCAACTGTGCCAAAATGGTCCTCACTGGTACCCAGTTCTTACCCCACTTCCCTTGTTCCTCTCCTCTCTCTTGTTCTCCCCCACCTGCCTTTCTCATAGAATAATAATAGAAATAAGAATATATTGGGTGCTCAGTGAGTGTTTTGTCCAAGAAAGGAGTGTGGTATTATTTGCATCTGAATCCATAATTGGATCACTCCTTAAGTTGTCCTGGAAAGTTAGTTTTGGTTGCTGGTTCTAAAAGATTAAATTTTTCTTATAAATTGATAAGAGAAAAGGAGTCTGTCACATTCAAGCTGTTGGAATGGTGTTTGACCACTGAACATGCATTGTGTTACACAAACTGCATTACCCATTAGATCGTTTGTTACAGCAATTCCCACAAGAGGTGCTGCTATTACCCCCATTTCACAAATGGAAATGGTTGAGGATGCCCCGAAAAGAGGATTGTCCGGTGTCATCCATCCAGGATGTGGTGGGGTCAGACTGACGCTTCACACCCCTCCTTGAGACTTCGTCACAAGGAGAAAGTGTTCCCACAGAAATAGGGTCATGGGTTTGAGCTGCGCCCTTGGAAGCCATCTGGGTCTTCGCCTGTCCAAGAGGAGGTGAGGGCTGGCCCCCACCCCTTGGAATCCTCCTAGCGAGATGCCAGGGGTTATGACGTGTTGGCTGCAGATTGCTACTGCAAAGTTTTGAGGTTTTTTGTTTATCTATTTCTCAGTGAGTGTTCTCTTTCAAAGACCAGGATGGTATTCACACGGTATAACAAATAATCCGACGATCACCAACCAGCTGGTTCTGTTGTCCTAGATATTTGTCTTTTGCCGCTGTTTGTACAAACTAGGCTTATTTGTGCAAATCAATAAGAAAAAGACAACTCTGCCTTAGAAGACATGGAGAGGTGATCCTCTCTCCCCAAAACACCACACGTACAAATTATCAATGAACATATATTTTAAAATTCAAGCTTACTTGTCATCAAACAGGCAAGTTAAAATAATGGAGTAGTATTTTGTCTTTAACTGTGTCGCTTTAATGATAATATGAAATACTGCTAAGGAAGCCTTCTAAAACACATTTTTACACTATTTACCATAAGTTTTTAAAAGTGAGTATTTTTCATTCCAGAAATTCCACTTTTAGGATGCATTCTGAGTGTATGAGATTTGCTCAAGGTTGTATACAAATGCCACCAAATACAGACAATAATTAGAATGCCTACTGTGTAGATATTAAAACTTATGTTTAGAGTATGTTTAATGATATGAAAAAGCATTGGCGATGCACACAAGCAAAGCAACTTACAAATCAGATTGATGACAGCCATGAAAACGATAATCATCATACATGCTTAAAAAACAGACTGAAGTGACCTCCACGCAAATGTTCACAATTGGCTGTTTCTGGGTGGTGGGATTATGGTAATTTTTATTTTATGATTTATACTTTTGGATTTTTTTTCTAAAATTTCTTCAGTGACATAATTTACCTCTGTAGATGTCCAGCTGACCATGAAACCTACAGGCCATTTATTACAGAGTTCATCAGTAAATAGGAAGAACCATGAGCTCATCCATTACTCACCTCATTTTCGATAAAAATACAATAACTGTGAAAAATTTATAATTCTATAACAGTTTTCAGTTCCTGGGGAGATGAGAAACTTAGGTGTGGTTGGACTCTGTCAATGACCCCAAGCCTGGATGGGTTTTATAAGTAATAACAAGTAAGCAAACTCAGCTAAACAGAGGTATGTAGGTTAAATTTGTGTTATTTTATTTATTTGTAATTTGAAAAAGGAACATTTTCAAAACTCTTTCTGGTTGATATTGTGTAAAGAAGTTCATAAGGGGCTTCCTCGTTTTCATGCATTCATGCATATGTTGTACCCCTACTATTATTTACACTGAGACAACACTGAAATTTATATGCCATTGTTACAATTTTCAACAAAAGAAAGCTTTTTCAACAAGAAAATAATTCCATATTCTAGCTACAGATTTGTATAAACATCAAAAGATGAAATGGCATTGGAAGAAATCAAAACTCCTCTTTATGTAAAATTACTAAGGGATTCTATGAATTGAAATAAGAGGATTATTATTTCTGGAAAATTGTTCCTAAGAACTCTCAATTTTAAATTTTAAAAAATCGAGCTATAGTACAGCAAAATTACCAAATCCTTGTTCTTGAGTAGAAAAAAATTTATTTAAACAAAACAAAAATACGATTTTCATTAAATTGTTATAATAGAAGAAATAAATACACAGAATTATGATTTTTTTTTCGAGATTTTTCCTGTCAGGACCTTGACTTAGTAAAAGTTATATATTTAATAATGTTAAAACCTTGGTAATACACTGTGATGATGAGATAATGATGATAATGATGGTAGTGATGATGATGGTGATGGTGATGATGATGGTGGTGGTGATGGTGATGATGGTGATGATGGTGATGGTGATAATGGTGGTGGTGATGGTGGTGGTGGTGGTGATGGTGGTGGTGATGGTGGTGGTGATAGTGATCATGGTGATGGTAATGATGGTGGTGGTGACAGTGGTGGTGGTGAGGTGATGGTGGTGATGATGGTGATGGTGATGATGGTGGTGATGGTGGTGATGATGGTGATGGTAATAATGGTGGTGGTGATGATGGTGGTAGTGATGATGGTGGTGGTGATGGTGGTGGTGGTGATGGTGGTGGTGATGATGGTGGTGGTGATGGTGATGACAGTGGTGGTGTTGGTGATGATGGTGGTAGTGATGATGGTGGTGGTGATGGTGATGGTGATGGTGATGGTGATGATGGTGGTAGTGATGATGGTGGTGATGGGGGTGGGGGTGATAATGATGATGCTGATGGTGATGGTGATGATGAATGCCTAGTATTGGCAACAAATGTTACAATTTTTAAAGCACTTTCAAACCCAGCATCCTTCCTCTCCCCCGACTCATCCTCAGAACGCTTCCCTCAGAAGTGTTCCTCTCCCCATTTTAGTGAGTGGTCTCATCATTCACACACCTCTGGACAACCCCAAGCTCTTGAGAACCCTTTAGGTTTCTGAATAAATTCCTCCTGCGTATCTAGTTTTCATACATGAAGATAGTATTTCAGGAACGTTTATAGCAAAAGTTACAAAAGGACTGAGAGCTTAGCACATGAGAGAGAAAATACATATTTTTGCGAAGATCAAAATAGAAATATTATTTCTTTTAAATACAAAGTAGAAAAGCCTTCTTGCAGTGTCACAGATTAAAGATATGAAATAAAGTTTTGTGCTAAACTGTCTTTTGAAAAATAAATGCATAGAAATAGCTAATATCTAGAAAACATGTCAATACAATACTTTATCAGGCTCACAATTTAGGCCACCTGTTGAGATAGAGAAACTGGCAAATAAACAATGAGAGACTGACTGATGGAGCAACAGATTACTTAACATTGACAAAGGAGAGAAAGTATGTTTATATATTCATTCATTCATTCATTCATTCATTCATTCAACAAATACTTATTGAGCATTTGCTACATGCAGATCACAAGGCAACAGGGACTATAATCAGGAACAGTACAGGAAGTGGCCCTGTCCTCATGGAACTTAAGGCCTGGGGGGACATAGATGTCCCCTAATGGTTTCACCAGCTATTGAAGACTCTTGCCTAAATCAGCTGTTAGACTATGGTTTGCATGGTGGGAATTTTCTAATTTCACACCTGTACATTACACCTCAGGTGACATTTTTGTTCAAAAAAGAGCTTCCTCTTTTTTTCATATCCACTGACTTCTACTATTCAGCAGTGAATATGCATTCATTCAGTGTTATAATCACCCACAGTCACATTCTTGTGATGTGAAAAGGTGTCCTAAATTTGGCCAGCAGGAATTCATTCAAATTTCTCTTGCGTCTTTTTAACATGATTGCATTAGTCTCCGAGTTTTGCAATAGACCTAGAACAAGCCATTCCTCCCAAAATCCCAGATTCTTTTTAGTGAAAAATGATATTTAGAGCACAATCAGGGCATAAGGGTGCTATTGCCACCTGCTTGTCATTGCTTCCAGGACTTTTAATGGACAGAGCTAGTAAACACATTTTTTTTTTTTGCTCCAAATAGTAGAAATATGAATGAATTATTTTCTCCTTTTTCAGTTTTCTGCATTTTCTAAAATTCTGAAAATATGTATTTTTTATGGTGGTGACCTAAAATTTGCCATTCTAACATTCTAGTTTTAAGTGTACTGTTCAGTGCCATCGAAAGCCTTCCCGTCATCATGCCATGGTCACCTCTGTACAATCAAAATGATGTGCTATAGTCTCGTCAAGTAATTCTTGTCTTTCCATGATTATGCCACCAAAACAACAATCATACAAGTCATTTCCACTTGTTTCCAGTTTCGCGGGACTGATGTTCACCATTTTGATTTAACTTTGTCTTTGAATTATGTAAGATACGTGACTCCAAAATCCTGACTTTATGCCAAGACACATTCATAGTCACACTTTGACCCTCTTGCCTCCTCTTTCCCACAGGAAACCATTTCACTTGTTTTTACTTTATCTCTCTCTTGTTTCTCCTTGAATTCCAGAGCAAGCCCCTCAAAACTGGGCTTTGAGTCCATGAATTGGATGAAATGATTAAATTATTATTAGAGTTGACTGGTTTTTCTATTTGAAGCATCTGATGTCACTGACATAAATCAGGCATCACTTCGGCTATTTGCAAAAATTCCGCTGTTGCCAAAGGAGCCGATTCATTAACAGTCATGTTCGTTTTTCACATGGGCGCAAGAAAATGTATAATCGAAAAAAGTGAAATTAATTTACTAGAAAGACATATGATCTAAATGAAAAGTCATGCTTCCCAGAGTGCTACATAAAACGCTTTCTGCAGTTGCACGCATTAAATGTGACAGATTTTAGTGCTTTTTCAGCAGATTGGTGTCTTTTGGCATTCACGTGATCAATGATATTGCTGCAGGTCCCCCGGCGAATGACAACTGTCAACAAATATTTTGTGCAAGTCATATATCCATCATTTAATCTCTTAAAGAATGAAAACACAGTACGTAACATTTCATTAAACATGCACTTATGTTGATTTCGAGGTCGTTGCCGCTGAAAGGTTTATTACAAATAAAAAGCATTCCCAATTAAATGATAGTTGTAGATTTCCACCATATACTACCATAGCAAAAACTTGCAGGGTGCTCTCTAAATGTTCTCTATCAGGATCACAGCTTCTATTTTCTGCACATGTGTCCCCTCTCACACCTAACCTATTATGTCCCACATTATGCTGACTCCCCAGCGAGGCCTGGCAGCTTTGCGACTCAGCACAGACATGATAAAGCTGGCTGGTATACCAGCAGCACTGACTATTTTCCCATCATTCTTTGAGAATGGAAAGGCCAGCTGTCCCCAAATGCTTGTGTGTGAGCACACTGTTCTATTAGCAACCACCCTGCATGTCATCCCTGAAAGGAAGACGTTAGTTACGTTGTGTCTGAAATGGGTTGGGAAAAAAGTTTCATGCAACTCTGTTTGCTGTGCGTGAGTCTTGCGTGCTTCAAGACCCTGGAAGAACTGAAAAGTACCTAATGGAGATCACCCAAAGCCAGACCAGCTTATTTTCATGCAATTATTACTAATAATACTTTATTAAAAATGGAAAATTCAGGACAAATATGAACAAGGACAGGATGCCAGGACAATAGGCATGAACCAAGAATGTTCCAGGCAACCCCCGACATGTGGTCACTCTGTCCTTAGCTGCCTGAAGGGAAGATGTCTGAGCTTTGATTGACCATTAAAATGTAGGTTTGTCTACTGCTTACGAGTGAGCAGATGAGTATGGGGCCAGCTTTTGGGGGTGCAGACGGTTCTTGAGAGAAAACCAACAGCTATCCATCTGTGATGGCATTTCCACTGGGCAACAAAGGAATCGAAAGATACTTTTTCAGAAGGTACTTCTGGGATTGATCACTGCCCACATGACACAGGGGAGAACACAGGATCAGAATGATTATAATTTATTTTAAATAGAGCCTCGTGCACTTCTGGCCCCCTCCCCAACCTTTGCATTTTGCTGGGTCGAAGCACTGAGCTGGTGTTTCTTTTCTTCCTTCTACATTTTTAACTGCTTTACCTCTGTTGTGTGCAAACTTAAAGCAAGTGTCATCTCCTCAAGCTGGTGTGGGATTGTAATGATGTGGGACTTATTTTTTAATGGGGCTTATTTTTTTAACATCATGCAAAAGCTAGTCATTGAGTCAATGTTCCTCTTCAAAGGCATTTGAAACCTCAGATTGCTACATACTTATTCCAGTGATGATGATGATGAAAATACAAATGATAATAGCTAATACGTATTAAGAACTTACTAGTGCTGGGTGCCTTCTTTGGGTTACTGTATTTCATCCTCACAACAAGTCTGTAAGGTAGGTGCTAATATTATTTTATAGATGAGGAAACTGAGGCCCAGAAAGGATGTTAAAAGTCAAACTTTCAAATGCATTGATAGTATGGACGTGTAAAATGCTTCTTGGTAGTTAAGGCACTCAGCTGAGATTCAGAGCCTGGTCTATTTGTTTTTAAAACCTGGGCTGGTTGTGCTGCTCCATCCTCCCTCCTAACCAGGTTGGAGGAGAAAATATATAGAGAGAAAAACAGAGACAAACACAAAGCAAGATGGAATAAAATGCTAAACAGAACACTGAAACATTTGGTGTAGATAAGAGAATATTAGGATATAGCACATGGTAAATGTGCTTTTACCAATCCTATACAGTAAAACCCAAAGGTTGCTTAAGATTTAACTCTTCTAGTCTGTGGATCTTTAACAAACGTCTAAACATAATTTAGCATATACTTTTAAATACTTCCTTTCCAAATTCCTTCATTAGGTTTGGGATTTTCAAATATGAGTGCAAAAAAAAAAAAAAAAAAAAAAAAGAATATGGCACATGGCTACTTAGAAATGTGTCCAGTGGCTGCCCATCCCCTGGGTGGAATATTCTGGCAAGAACCTGGGTTTGTGTTTCGTCTCAGCAGTGGCTGCCTGTCTGCGGTTACATCATGGCTCACTGACTTGGACTCTGAGCAGTCCTTTTCGATTGCAGGATGAAAAGAGTCATTTGAATGGCACTTTCATTCACGGCTGGGTCCGTCTGCCCGTCAAATCTGAGGATTCGCCAAAGGCTTCCTCTGGGCCCAAGGAGCCATAGGTGGCAATAGAACACCTTCCTTTTCCAGCAATTTCTCTCTTCCTCCTTTTGCAGGACTGTTTAGATTGCAATTTCCTATCCTCTCAACTAAGATCGTTTAGAAATACCATTGCTTTTCCCAATTCTTCATACTTTCATCCTTGAAAAAAAAATGGCTAACAGGCCTGTTGAAATAGCTCAATATTTGTTTTTCAGCTTTAAAACTAACCCAGAAGCCTTCTGGTTTTCTTTTAAAAAAAATAAGTTTAACAATCAATTATTTCCAGAGGATCAGCATTGCTCTGAGGGAGTAAATCATTTTGGAATAATGCTAGTACTTTTAAAACTAAACGATGTCTAAATTACCAAATAAATATCAGATCAAAAACACAGTTGGCTAAAGGTAAAATTTGATGATTTTTAATCCAGTGACATAAAATTTAATTACATCAATTTATTTCTACACAATGAGTTCATTGAACCCTTCAAAATAGATGCCTTTTTAAGGATAGTAAAGTTTCAAGGCAATGTATTTCCTGACCTGGGACCAGTAGGCAGTGTTGTGTGATACAGTACAAGGAAGAAACTCTCTGAGCAAGGCATCAGGATATTCCGTTTGAATTAAAATAAGTAATTAACAAACTGAAAATACTGGAACCAGTTGTGACAGCAATCTCCTCTTGTCCATGGAGGTCCCGGGCACAGGTGCGTGGGAGCTGGGGAATGAGTCAGGAGCAGACCTCTGGCCCAGCTTCCCTCGCCAGGCCCCCCAGTTGGAAGAGGCTTGCTCTTTGCAAAAACAGCTGGGGTGGATCGATTTTAATCTATTGGGAAAGAGCTATATATCAACAGTCACCCTGATAACTGAGATGGGTCCTGAGCACTTATTATCTAGTCATCCCCCCTTTTCTGCAGGGGACACATTCCAGTGGGTTCCTGAAACCACAGATTGTACCAAATCCTATAGATACTGTTTTTCCTATATATATACCCTTATGATAAAGTTTAATTTATAAATTAGGCATAGTGAAAGATTAACAATAATAATAAAATAGACCATAACGATATATTATAAAAGTTATGTGAATGCGCTTTCTCTCTCTGCAGTGAGTTTTACATTTTTTAGTCCAAACCTATTCCTGAATCTGTTTAAACCATTTCTTACTTGCAGTAATAGCTTGCTGTCACTCATTTTGGGATGGAGAGGTGGTCCCTTGCTGACATCTTCATATAGGCGTGATGCTTTCTAGCTAAACATGTTGCTGTCAATAGGAACATGTTTTCTATTCCTCATCTTCCCCCCACAAATTTAATGCCTTTTCCTTCTTAACTAAGAACTTCCATGCACTGTGGCCATAACTTTTACAGTGCGAGGTGCAACAGCAAAATTAGCACAAATTTCTTCTTTCTCCTTCACAATCTCACAGACAGAAGATTCGTTCTTACCATAGAGCTCAGTAACCTCATCTGAAGATACAAAATGCCTTTTTGTTTTACAAAATGTATTTGCTAAATATATTAGGACAGAGGCCCAACTCAACATAGCTCACACATCAAAACGTAATTGCACCCAACTAAAAAGCCCAGGAGTATTATGGCTCCAAGCTCGGGCTTCATCCTGGGGCACAAATGATGACTTTGGATCCCTCTGTCCCCCATCTACACGCTCTTTCCATGTGCCATGGCTCCATTCTGTCTTACTCTAGACAGGCTCCCCCCTGTGGCCAGGTAAGATGACCTCACTTAACAGCTCCAGGAGAAAGCACGCCTCTTTTCAAATTAACGTACATCGATCCCCAAAAGTAAGCTTTTTGCTTTAATTTGGGTCATATGTTCATCCTAGATCCATCACTGTGTCCAGAGGAAGCAGTCTTATGATTGGCCAAGGCTGGGTCACATGTCTACTCCCAGCCAATCACCGTCTCTGCCCTGAGTCATATGCTTATTTTTTTTCAGAGGGAGATGAAAATTCCATGACTGACAGTCCGGCCGGACTGAAAAATGATGGAGGGATGCTCCCCAAATAAAAAGGTGCTAGGCAGACATAAACGACATGGCCATTGCACTTAGGGATTCCATTTTCAGAAATTTATTAGGGAAATTATTTCTGATGCAGCCACCGTGCATGGGGGAAAGTCAATGCAGAAAAGTCACAGAAATTTCAGGAAGAGTTTGTAAAAACTTGCAAAGCAGCACATATGAAAATCTGTCTAAGCCTAGGCTCTCTACTTGGCTCTCATTGGGAGGGTGGGTGTCCCCTGTGTCCACCCTCAGGCATCTCCCCCAGGCTGCAGCGGGCCACAGGGTCACAGCCAGGCCCACCTATGCCTCTGGGGCCACAGTTAAGGACTTCTGCTCCCAGGGCTTTCCTCTGCCTCTCACAAGCACTCAATACACACCTTTTTATCCCCATTTTCCCAAAAAGGCAGCGGACTCTCCTCCCCCACAAAGCAAATAGAAAACAACATATTCTAGGAAGGCCCTCCCTTGCCCATGACATTGCTAAACACTCCTACTTCCAACGGGCAGCCCACCTCTCCTTAATGCCGGTTCTATTTCGGCAGCAGGCCCTCTATAAATCCTTCTGGGCGCTCTACTCTAAATAGGCCTCTTCTCACGCCGAGGCCAGCCTCCTTGCCAGATGCGTAAACACTCCCCAGCTCCTGGGGGAGGGTCTGATGTGCCCAGCCCGGCCTGGGCATTTACGGGGATCATGGCAGCCAGCGACAGTGGAGCTGCCTCCTGCCCAGGGCAGACAGACAGAGAGAAAGAGAGAGAGAGAGAG
>CM053516.1:22091136-22121315 GCA_028627145.1 Eidolon dupreanum | reverse complement strand
TCCTTAAAAGGAGGAAGACTTCTTTTCCTTCCACCTTTATGCTGCCTGGAATGAAACTGTCACGGCTGGAGCCCCTGCAGCCATCTTGGAACAGGAAGTCATGCCTGGCAGTGCGACAAGATAGAAGGGCCTTGGGTCGATGACACCTATAGAGCATCCCTATCACCTCTACACTTTGTTTATAGGTAAGAGAAATTAACTTCTCCCTGTGTCAGCACCATTTTTTTTTTATTTGTAGACAAACAAGATCTTTACTATAAAGAGTATTTTCAAGCTCCTACTTAACTGACTGGTCCATTCTTCTGTCCATCAGACTCCCGTTTTTCCTATAACACAGCTAAGCTGTCACCTAGTCTGGGAAGCCATCCTGGATGCCCTCCCAAAGGCAGGTCCTATGCCCCATCTCTGTCTTCCACAGCCCCTGACGCTGCTGCCTATCATGGCACTGTTAGAGATGAAATCCCTTCCCATTTTACCACCGTCACCAGAGGCCCCAAAGGAGGACCGGGGCTGGCACAATAGGTTCTCAGTATGTTTGCTGGATCAGAAGACGTACTTAACACCCAAGTGACTGACCCAAGGGAGACAATCATGCTGCAACTTTGAAAGGAAGCCAAGAGAGCAATTATTTTCATTTTATATTAACTCCAGCTCTGGATGGATCTGTAAATGACAGGTCTGGATATATTACACACATCGATAATTGTCACAAAAACAATCTGAACTTCACTTGCAATATTAAGAAACATGAGCCATGTTCCTGAATTTGTAAAAAGTTAGAGAAATCAAAATCTTTCTATGAAAATACCTGAGGACACACCAAAGGAGTTACTGACCCAGGAGGAAAATCCTAAGATGAAAGAAAACAAGTGACTACTCTATGACAATAACTGGAAAAAACTCAGAATAAATATTCAGACAAGCACACTGATTTAAAATAGATTCCTATCTAGTTTCAGATGCCACCTATCTGAGGACACGTTAGGCATACAAAAACCTCCGTATGCCTGATTGGGTTTTAAAACTAGGTTTGCGGTTTCATAATCCAACAGAAACTAGGGAAACCGAAGTGGAAATTCAAGATCTTACAGGCCAACTGCGTCTAAGATGGGGGGAGTGGGATTAAAAATAAGAGCAATTATGAAATAACTGAAGGCTGAATCAGAGTCAGGTTGGAGAGAGGAAAAAAAGAAACAATGTGGAGAAGACACCAACTCCAAGAACTAAAATCACCAGCTCCAAACTTGCTCTGTGTCTTGCTATAATTTAGAAGCCTCAGAGGTCATGATGGGGGTTTTCCAGTAAAAGTGACCTCATCTGGCGCGGCCTGCTGGTACCGACGTGCAGTTGGATTACCTGGGAAAGTTCTTCTTCCTCCCCAAACTTCAGCATCCGTGTCAAGAGCGTGAGTGGATGCTTCGCATGTGAGCATACGCTGTGATATTTTAATGCGTCTGAATTCTGATGAGAGGGGATGGTATAGTGGAAGGCCTCCCACCGGGGAACCCCACCCAGGGGAGTTATTAGGAATCTAGCATCTCATTTCACGTGGGAATGTAAATCCCACGCCCTCACGTACCCAGGCTGGTGCTCTGTGTCACCCTGGGTTCTGCATTTCCAAGTTACCACCCTAATGATTTAACTGCTTTTCCTTCCTCCCCCACCGCTTGTACTTCTGTGACTCTCCAAGTAGCCCAGGTCTCTCATGGGGCTTGGAAAAGCAGGTGCAAAGGTGTGACTAGCAGCCCTGTTTGTTGAAAATACAGGGGAAACAGATTCAGCAGTAATATCACCTGTTCAGGGGCTCAGAGCGGGAAACAGTAAGCTTCAGACTGAAGTTTCAAAGATTCATTAATTATCCAGGTATTTGCTCTGGGGCAACCAGGTGGGGGCGGGGAGGGCCTGAGGGGGCAGCTGCAGGAGTAATTTACTTACCACTTACCCCCCAGACCCCAACAATTGAAAACATCAGTTTTTAAAAAGAAGGAGAGATGGGAGGAGTCTGTTCAGTGTACTTCACGAAAGCTCTAGAGTGGAGTCTTGGGTGCTTCTGATTCCTGGGCTGTGACTGTCAGTTTAATCAGACTTATAAACAACCAGCCAGTCCACACACCTCACCTATGTGGACTCATTAGAAGATGCTTCAGAATCACTGAAAGCTTGAGGTATATGTGTCACATATATTTTTTAAAGAAACATTCCCTACACGCTAGGGCAGTGGAAAAATTATTTTGGATTGGAAGTCACGGGTCCTGGGTTTGTGTCCCATCTGCTTTATTATCGTTAGTTTACTCGCTAAATAGCACAGTAGCTTTGACTACTAATCATAATAGCAATAATATGACACATATGCAAGCCTAATCTGAATTATAGGTTTTCATACATCATATATAATTTTCACAATACTGCAGCAAAATAGACTTTGGTCCCATTTCACAGATTAGGAAACAGAGGAAAAATTTAAGAACACATGGCTAACCAGTGGTAAAGCTGGGGTTTGAACTTATTCAAATAGTCGCACCTGCTTACAGGGAAATTGGCCTTCTCAGGTCACCCCACGAAGTCTCCCACCTTGCTGACCTTCGTTCTTACCGGTTAGATGAAGTTTTGACCTGGCCAGTTGCCGGAGATCTCCTCTCGCTATTAAAGACGCGATTTTCAAATTCCTGGAATGAGCCAACCTTGGTTGCTAATTTAAGATGCTCAAAAAGTGTTGTTTCTTTATTCCCAGGGGTGGATGTTATGATTTCTAAGGAACGTGTTTGTTGTTGCGTGCTTCTCAAATGCCAGAGAGTCCCGGAGAAGAGGGTCGGTCCTCCTGACATCTTGTTCGCATTGATAATTTGACAAACCTCCTTTAGCGGAGGACAAAACGTAGCTTGCAACCCCTCCCTGGCGAGGGCATATGTTAATTTAATCATTAAGTACCACTTTTTATTTTCAAAGATCGGTGCCTTTTGGGGTGCTGTCGGTTAATGCAGGGGAGCACTGGACAGAAAGGGGGATTCTGGTAGACTTGGGGAGGCAAAGGGTGGGGCTTGGGCGGGAGGGGACAAGGAAGCTGCAGGGCCTGCAACCCATCTGGCTGGAAACAGCTCGCGGTGCAGCTTCGGGACCCAGAGCAATTACAAGTTTACATAACAGTCAGCGCCGCGGCCGCCCCGCCCCGCCCCGCGCCGCGCGGCGCCGGGAGCTTCGGGGTGCGGAGGACCCGCTTCCTCCGAAACGCACGATGGGTCCATCAAGGACGCAGGGTGTCTCCTCTGGGTTTGCAATTCAGGGCCAACTCCCTGCGTGAGAAACGTCTTGAGCCCCGCCTCCGTGTTCTGCGAACCCCAGGAGGACAGGGAGGCGGGCGCCCCCATCTCGGCCCCGAGCTGAAAGAGGGGGCGTTTTGGGGGCGCGGCGCCCGCGCGGGTCCCCGCGGCGCGGGGCGAACTCCAGGCATTTATGTCACGCCTGCGCTTCCCGGGGGGGAGACCGTGTGATCCACTGAGTCACGGAGTACTGGGGGGAGGGGGGTCGGCGGGGGGGGGGGGACAGCCACCCCCCGCCCACGTGACCTGTCAGATGACTTGCTCTAAGTGCACGGGCTCATTTACCGTAAGGCTGAAGGCTTCTCATCAGCATCCACGATTAGTCATCCCCGAGTGACATTTGATAGGAGCTCAACCCGAGGACACGGCAGCGAGGATGACGACGGGGGTGGGGGGAGGAAGCGCCGCTCCCGCCACCTCTGATTTTGGTTGGAACTGGAGTTCGTGCTGAGTCAAGGAAACCTACTGTTTTGAAAAGTGCCAGGGGAGACGAGTCACTTTGCTGGAGAAAGGCTCTCAAGATCCTTCTGGGCTGCGAAGCAGGGAGTCCAGCAGCAACCGCTCGTGGGACGCCTGGCAGGCCACAGGCCACTCAAGCCGCGCTTCAGATTCGTGGGTTGGTTTTGGAGGTTGAGTGCGCATGCGCCCTCTCGGTGCAAAGTGTATGATTATCCTGTCAATTACCTTTCACTGCTTCGCCAGTCTCCAGGGCTGCCCAGGGACCAGGGCCGCCTCCACGCAGGCCTCCAGGATCTGAATCCCCATTTGAAGGCTCTCCCAGGGGCTGGAGAAGCAGGAATGTAGGCACCACAGGTGTCCTAGCTGCCGAAGACCCCATGGTAGACACTGCAGGGGGGCTCCTGACACAATGGGTGTCTAGGGGAATGAAGCCATGCCCTTTGCCCTTTCCTTAATGCAATAAAGATGCATCAAATGCCTAAATTCTATCCAGAACTGTGAGACAATAAACTTCTGTTGTTTAAAAAAAAAAAAAAAATTCCACATTCTAGAGGCAACCCAGTGGGAATCAAACAAGGCTGAACCTGACACTCCTGCTTAGGCCTCGACCTTGAACTTGCATTGCAAGTACACTCCAGCTTATGTACAACTGATTTGTGAGGAAGGAAGGCGGGAAAGAAGGGAGACACAGTGTTTCTTAACAGTTAAAAGAGAAAAGGAAAGACAACTTGTTGCTTTCCGTGGCAGCCACTAGCTCCACAAGCAATATCTTCACTTAAACGAAAGACAGATGAAGTCAGGGGTATGCGTTTGAAAGATGGAGCAAAGGGTTGCGGTGAGTGGAACCCTGGCTTTCCTTACGGGAGGGCCCTGGTAAGACACTTGCCTTGAGATAAAAGATTTTCTTTTGGGATGATCCCAAAACGACTTTGCTCGATTCAATTAAGCAAGGCCTAATGAAAGAGACATGCTCCAGGATACGCATCTTCTCGCCAGGTGAGTTGTAAATACATTCTGACCAGGTTTGAGAGGCCTTGCTCTTGAAAATTTAATCTATTTTAAAAATGCATATCTTTGCCACAAATTGCTTTGAAGAAGATCACTACGCTGATTGCTGCTGAGATAATTATTCTGTATCACCACTTAGGAAGCAAGATTTTTTGATCAGACTGCAGTGTCAGTCTTTGCTAATGACTTCATTTCCCCTATGGCTGGGGCCAGTTTTATTCTCCTGCCTCTTTTTCCCAAACTCCTTCCTTTCAGACTCAGGCTGTGGGAAGACGGTTGAGTTTTGGGTTATGAACTTTGAACCCTCTTGAGTAAGCTGCGCTCACACGTCAAATCCCCGATTCTCGCATGAAGGTGAGGATCATGGCGAAACCCAAGTTTTCACCCTCTTGACTCTGAGATCCGGCCTCTGAGCCGTGCTCTCCTCCTGCTGCATTCACGCTAGCTCTGCCCGGGTTCTTGGTGCACCCCGAGGTGCACCCCGAGGGCCTAGCTCTCCAGCTCTGGAGAAAAGGGCTGAGGGATCCCACCAGAGACTGAGTCCACGCTATCGCATGTTGATGGGTTTGGATCAGGGGACAGCACTGGGACGTCCCTCTCTTTGAGATAAGAGGGCAGTCCAGGGCCCACCGCGCCTGCTTCCTGTGCGCGCAGGTACGGCTGGTTTCTCACGGTACTCTGTGCCACTGAGACCGGATGTGACCCTTTTAGCACAGAATCACCAATCCTTTCATATAGTCATTCTTTCAATAACTTAGTACATATTAGGAAACCGTTCTACTCCGGGCACTGAAGTGATAAAGAAATAAATGACACATAAATAGTGAGCAAAAGCAATGGTGTATATATGCTATAAATAGATAGAACAGGATCATGGTTACTGATTGGTTAGCGATTAGAAGGGATAACTTTAGATATGATGAGGAGGGCTTCTTTGAGGAGGTAGGTAACACGGGAGTTATTTCAGGAGCTGGTGGGGGGAAGCTGGATGAAAGATGAGTGTGTGCAAAGGTCCTGAGGCAGGAATTAATAGCATGGTCCAGGGCCTAGCCCAGGAGAAAACCCAGAGAACCACCCTGGAAGCTGGGCCTTGCCATTTGAGGTGTTGTCTGCTTGCGATCGCGACTCCTTGGTGACTGGGTGGAAGTGTCAGTTTGACTTGCACATTTGTAGACTGGAGTTCTATGTCTCCACCTGGCTATTAACCTTCACCTGGGCAGTGTTTCTGGTGAAGTTACCATTGGAGGGCATTTCACGGGCAACTTTAGTGTGAATAGCATGTGTGTGAGGAAGAAATATAGTCTAATGGCCAGGAGAGTGGGCTTTGTAGTTAGTAGATTCTGGTTCAGATCCCAGACCCTCCTAATGATGCTCAGACAAATTATTTCAGTCTCTGCATCTCAGCTTTCTCGTGGAGATAAATGGAGATAATGCGATCTATTTCATATGGGTGAAGACAACTTGCTGAATGGCTAAGACACTGGTGAATTCACCAAATTTGCAGTTTACCAAAACCTTGTATTAAAGAGTATTTTCCTGAGTATTTTAAATGAATGTGACTATTTTTCAAAAATATATATCCTTATTATATAGCCAACATACATTTGAAATATTTAGGCATATATTAATATATTACTATTTAATTGAATATTAAATAGTGAATATTACTATTTAATTGAACCAAATAGAGGAAGGAGTATGAAAAATAATTCTCACCTCTATATGACTGAATTATTTTCAGCAATATTCACAAGAACGAAATGAATAACAATAATGGCCAAAAAAGCAATGCAAACACTGAAAATTTCCTCAGAGTAAATATTTGTGTCTGCAATTTGCCATTAAAAAAGGAGAATAAAAATAAAATAGATATTATTGTGCAAAAAAAAGGGAAAAAACAAATCTACCTATTTATTAGTTTTTATACCTAAGATTAAACTTTGATCCCTTGGTTATAGTCTGACATAATCTTATTTTATGTAAATAATCATTTGATGACTAATAAGTGAATTTTAATCAAAGCAAAATGTCTGTAAAAAGTACGATTTAGGGAACTACCACGTGGTACCACTGTGGTGACAATTTATTTCCTTGCTCTGTTCTTTGGTCTAAAACAAACAACGATCAGAAAAGAAGAATGAAATTCAATGTGAAATTCAGTAAAATATTTCACAGAGCAGGAGAACAGCAAAGACGCTCCTAAGACCAGGGTGACAATGACAATAGACAATGATAGAACATGAATGAAAACCCTTCCATGGAGAAGTACGTGAAAGAGAATTATTGTGACATCCCTGTGGCAACAGAAATCTTTTATAGTCCTGTTCTTTCAACAACGACTCGTTTCCCCCCTTCTTTTTGGATATCTGCTTGAGTCTTTAGACAAAGTGACACCCCACAAATGGTTGCAGCCAAGAATCCAGGCCAGCGCTTGATTACAGACTATCTTGGGGTTTTCTCTGGTTTGTCATGCATAGTCATTGCCTCGACAAGCATATTATCCTAAACCCTCGCAGGCAGGCTCTGGTTACCTTCACTCAGGGCTCAACAAATCATTCCTTTGATTGATCTCTAGATGACAACGCATTTTAGGCAGGCATATTCTTGAATTAGGAGGAATCCCATCGGTAATCCCATTTAAGAGAGTCCATGTGGTCTGTTAGCTGCTGACTTAGTTCAGAAATTTCTGCTAAAAACATGTCCTGGGCTGCAGCTGTAAATTAGCTCACGCTCTGGCTTATCCTCAGCCGTCTGTGACATCACCGCCACCTGACGGCTCTGTCTTCGCCATGAGATCTCGCCATATCCCTCCGCCTCCCTTTTAAATCCTGTTTGCAGGATCCTATGAAGCTTAAGACCTTCCTGGGAGGGGTCGGTCGGGTCAGAGAGCCTGTGCTGCATGATGGCGGGGGCGAACAGGCGCCAGGAACATGGGACAGGTGCTTTGACCTCACCTACGGCTACCTGTCGCTTCACGTCAGTGACGACATCATAATCATCACTTGTCGTTTTAGTTTTCTGAAATCCACGTGGCTTCCAGTGTCTACCGGCTCAATGCTACTAACAGGCTCTTCCCATCTCGGAAATGAGGGACAAAAGAGGACCGAGCAGGACAGTCACACGCCTGTCTTTTGCCTTTTGCAGGCAAGAGGATGTAACAGCTGACGTTTGTTTAGGGCGTGGGCACCCTATTATCCTGGAAGCCTCTGATAAAGTAAACCAAAACATTTCATTAAAATTCATTTTCTTTTCTCACATCTTACTGAAAACAGAAAAATATTCCAACCTTGGCATAGCCACTGAATTATTCATCCGAAAATTCAAAACAAAAATCAAAATAACATTTTGATGCAATACGCATTGGATCCCCCTGCCTTTTGCTCCTTACCATCCCTGCCTCTGAAATTCCAGCCACGGCCGGTGCTGAGAGAAGCCTATTCTTTCTTGTCTTCTGATGGGAGGAGACACCTGAATGCCAAGTGTGCTTCCCGGGCCCTGAAGAGCACATGTTGCCATAACCCCGGGCCTGGGGGCGCAGCGTGGGGTACACGGGGAGGTGCAGGCACCAGCTCAAGGAGGAAGCCTCCCTCCTTGACCTTGAAGCAGGGCCCTGGCCAGGAGGGAGGCTCAGAACCTGCCTGTCATTCCTCTGCTATCTCCCAACTCTGCCCTCCATTCTTCCCGGAGACATGTTGAGTGACAGAGAGACCTCGGACGCTTGAACTAGATGTCACATGCCTAGCGGTTTGGGGAGACTCTTAACCGTATTTCCCCCAGGTGCGCTTTGGGACTGCCGCCCTCTCCAGGCCTGGCTGCTCCACAGGTTGTGACCCTTCCTCTGACCTTGGCCAGCACCCCTTCGGACCCCACCTTCCGCTGTGCCTTCTGGTCAGCAGGGGGCTTCCTTCATGAGCCTGGGCTCTATGACAGCCGTATCTTCTGAACCCGACTCAAAACGTGTAGGTTTAAGAATTCTTGGGGGGTTTAGGGATGAAAATCTTGGAATTCGAAGCTGGGGCACACGGTTGGTTGTCCCTCCGCTAGACTGGCCTAGAGCTTTTCACGAATTTCACATTCACTTATCTGAGACTGGAAATGACTTTGTAAACAACGACGAAGCCTTCCCTCAGTAGTGGCCCAGATACCTTGGAAGTGCTGGGTAAACCAGATGGCTCAGACACAAAAAGCCATATCCACACATTCTAAAGAGGAGGGGTACTGAAACCCACCCCTTGTTCTGTTTATGGCACAAATACCCGCCCCTCCCCCGCACACACACACACGCACACACACACACACACACACCAAGAAAATCGTCTAATTATTCCATGTGACTGTCAACGTTAATCAGATTATCCGGAAGATACTCAACATTGCTTCAGTTTGTTGCACAAATACAGCCTCGGGGGAGGGGAGTTTCTGGCTTCCCCTAAAACACTCTCTCACTCGCTGTAAACAGTTTTGAGAGAGGAGTCTTAAAGGGAACACGTGCTCCTTGAAAACTGTGATCGAGGCCAGGTGTGTTGGCATCGGCACCTGGAGGATTTCGGGGAGAACGACCTGGGGTGGCAGGGGGAGAGCAGGTGGGCAGATCAGGGGCGAGTGGGATGGGGCTGGGACGGAGAAAGCCGAGGTGACAAGGCGGACGCAGCCAGCCACTGAGGTGAGGGCTGGGACCAGCCGAACAGCCCTGGCTCCAAACCAGCCAAGGAAATTTGAATGGAATTCTGGTTGTGGCTGTTCACATCCCCACTCCCTCCTCTGTGCTCTTTCTACATCGTCTGGCCCCATGCAGACAATTTGGAGGTGTCAGGGAATGGCAGAACCACAGGATGGAAGGGATGCGGGTCCTTTCTTAAATAGATTAACTTAACAAATCGTTACGAGGGTCCACAAGAGGCTGGACCCTCACAGATGCCAGTGGATCAGAGCGCTTACTCTAGACTGTTAAATAGCCAGAGGAAACGGCTGTCATTGGGTTGCGATGTTAATTCCAGGACCTGCTTCTCCCTGCAGCTAGCACTGACTTAAACGAAAGTCCTCATGCACGTGGGACAGACTGGCCACTGACCTTGAACGGCCCCCAGAGGAATTTCAACAGAGGAAACAAACCACACTTTGTGCACCGTCTGTGATTTCTATAACTCCTATAATTCCTATTTATTAACGGGGATTTCTTGCTAAACACAAGCGTGACAGTTGCCTCGGTCCCTCTAGATGCCTCCCTACCTTTGCTTTTCACTCTTGTTTTGTTCCAGTGTGTATCTGACTTTGATCTTTGCAGTTTCCAACAATTTTCATCTTGCCGGCTTTCACCTTCGGAGTCCCCCAAATGCCACCGATTCCATAGATGCCTTTTGATGTCTCCAGCCCAGGTTACATCAGGGAACTGGCCCTTCCCGCCTATAAGGGTTGGGCACCTTGATATGCAAAAATCCACACTAACCTGACAGATGACTCAATCAGCGACCGGGTGATGACTCACGAGTATCTATTACAGCGGCCTTCTGGCTTGTGGTTTTCCCAGTAGACAATTCAAAAAGCCAATCTTTGCCATTTCTTAGAACTCTGCTTGGCACGCACGTCTGGATTAAAAAATAAATGAACTAACCTGAGCATGACTCTTTCACCTAGTCTTCAATGTTCAAAAATCTTGAATGTGGTCTTGCTAGCGTGACACCCGGCCTGAACCAGAGTGTGGCTCATATCTAGGCCTTATATCTTACCCTTCCTTCAGCTTTTGGGGAGCACGGAAAGGACCTCGGCGCCAGCAGCTTGGACTGAGCTTCTCAGGGATGTCATGACCCTCACCGTGCCATAGGGACAATTGGTGACCTTCACTAGTTTTCTGAACAGCTGCCATGATTAAACCTTAGCTCTTGAGAACTCTCGCCTGGCCCATGAGTGGGAATAAATACCCCTAACTCTAGAAATCTCCCAGGAACCAGACATCACGGAATCCTGGAAGGGCTAAGGGGGTCCTTTAATTCTCTGAGTCAACCAGGAGATCCATGGTCAGAAGCAAACAAGCTGCAAATCAGACCCGAGTTTGAATCGCAACTCTGCCAAGCTACTACATAGATGAGTTTTTCCAAGTTATATCATTCCCTCCAATGCTAAGTTTCTTCCTTGGCAAAAAAAGAAGGGATACTCCTATCCTACGGGGACCAGACACATTGAATGTAAATCCTCCGTAAGTGTAGTTATTTTTGGAAGTGACGAAAGCCATCTGGCCTCACAGGGCTCTGTCTGTCTCGACGCGGGTCTGCGGTTACTCTCATTTGTTCTCCTTCTCCCTCTCACCGTAAGCCTCGCCATTTAAATGAGGTGCGTGGCTTGGAGAACTAATTGACTTCCTTTGCACTATTTCCACATCTTTAACACGGGGATAGTAACATGGCTACCTCACTCCGTGGTGCAAGGACTGAATGTGTTAAAATCCGTGGCACTTGGAGCAGAGCTGAGCACATACAAGTATCCGGTAAATTATTATTATTATCCCAGAAAAGGATGGCTTGCTGGCTCATCTGTCTCCCCAGACCCCTTATTTTTGCACTCTTCTTTCAAAGAACGAAACACAGCCAGATTCCCACAATGATTTTCCCCCCCAGTGTGACGATTAAACATGTTCATTCTCACCATCTCAGATAAGCACCTGGAGCTATCGTTTCTTGGGTTTTGTCATCTTCGAAGAGTCCCCAATATCTAATTATAAGTCAAAAAAGCGATTTAACTGATAGCTGATAGCCATCAAAGGTCACCGAGGAGATTTATCCTCTTTATACTCACTGGGAGAGCAAGCGAACAAGGAGTGAGGAAAAAAACACTAGAAACATCGACACATGTCATTAGATAGCAATGTGACCAGCCTCGATGACAAGTGTCCTCTCTTCAAAAGCACACACTCCACACGTTTGTTAGCCCCGGTAGCTAGCTGACTGAGGCGTCGGGGACTTCATCAAAGCTCACCTGAACAAAAAAGGCAGGGCCACCTACCGTGAAGTTTTCTCTATGACTTCATTCTTTAGCGGTGCTCCCGTGTAAACGAACTTGTTTACCGAGATCAGAATGGTGATGTTAATGAAAGTCTTATTCCCGTCACCACAATGAGAGTAATTTGTACACAGTTGGGCTCAGGAGCGTGGAAGAAATAACCAGGAGAAATGGCATTTCTGTTCTCCAGGTTTCATATAGATGTCTTGGGCCAAAGTTAGCACAGTCAATATTCTCCTTTGCTTTTGATTGTGTGTCCACAGCGGAGAAAAACCTTGCTACTGTGCCTAGCGTGGTGAACAAAATTATACTGTGTGCAACGAGAAGAAAAGTGAAATAAGTAGCATTGATGAATGTACCAACGGGTGTAACCCTGGTGGCCAGTATGTGGTTTTTATGAGCTAAACGCATGAATCTGAGGGCCCTAATTATTGCTTTCTGTTGACAAAGTATGGCAAATACAGAGAAAGTTGCAGCGCAATCCTGGCTTTGACTCAAAGCCTCTTTAGAAGTAAATATAGAAATTCCTGTGTACATAGCATTACATAAAAAAAAAAAAATCATTTTGCCAAGCAAGGCAACTTTCTAATACCCAACAGAGTGGGAGCTGGCGGGTGACTCATTTCGTTTGTTTTTTGTTGTCCGATAGTGAGGATCTACAAACCGCAGCCCGCTGTCTGTTTCTGTTAATAAAGTTTTATAGGAAACAGCTACAATCATTTGTTTAGGTATTGTCTGTGCTGGCTGTCACGCTAAAATAGCAACATTGAGTAGTTAACGACAGAGACCGTCCAGCCCGCAAAGCCCAAAATATTTGTAGGTCGGCCCTTTCTGGAAAGAGTTCGCTGACTCTGTCCTTCTGAAAACAGGTATTTCAGAGAAGGTCCACACCTGTTGGTGAGGCGATGGCCAGATGGAGGGGGAAGAAGTCACATCTCCCCCAAATAATGGGAAAGAAGAAACTAAAGGCGAGATTAAACAGGCGAATCAGGAATTCTGAGATACAAAGGTCCAGGAGAGGCTTCCGTGGGCTGTGATTTCATTCTGTAATAAGCAGTCTATGCAGAGTGTAAATCTAAATGGAAATGCTTGGGTACAAAGAAAAATTAGCACGTAGCTTTTTACGGAGGGATTCAGCATTTTATCACCTCGTGAGATCTCTGACAAACACATAAGTCGCATCGAAATCAGAACTGCAGTACAATGGGACACATCTCTAGAAGCTCAAACGTGGGAAGGGAGGATCCCAACTTCTTCCTGCCGACTGGAGGGGACATTTGAAGCAATTGGGAGCCCTCCCTGTCAAGACAAATGCCACCACCTGGGTCTGTAGTTGCCGTGAGTTAGAAGAAAAGAAACACGGAGTGTTTTTCTATTGCCTAATAGGGCTCAGTGCATTAGGGCAGTGCCTACCTGTTTTATGAATCCGTGTTTGAATTCAGTGGCCCAGTGGGTTCTAAAGCAGGTCCTGGCCATGGATTTTTCTGGGGTTGGGGAGCTCCGAATCCCAAAGGAAGAGGTGTGGGAGTGCTCTTGGCAGACACTAACCATGGAAGGCGGCTATGAATGCAGTAAGAACGTGTTAGCCCAGACAGCCCAATGCCTGGAATGTCTGAGACCCAGGGTGACCTCTAGTTCAAAAAGTCCTGGTAAATTAGCCCGTTGCTTTCCTTCCCTGCCCTCTTGGTGACATGGGACCTTGTGCACAGAGTCCAGCAGCAACAAAAGCCCATGCTTAATGATGACAACACAGCAGCAGAGAGAGAATTTCCCCAAACTAACTCCTTTAGTGCGTACAGCAACTCTGAGAGGCGGCGCTATTAGCAACCCCATTTTACAGATGAGCAAACCGAGGCACAGACAGGATACGTAACTTGCCCCTGATCACACAGCTAGAAAGGAAGGAGCCAGGCAATCTGGCTCGAGCGTCCTCACTTTTAAAATATGTTAAAAATGGACCCCTGGGCACAGAGAGTTGGATTAATTACAATCTTAGGTGATAGGCTCTTCCATTCATGGACCCTCTTTTGATTTATTGAATCAATGAAGTTACAAGCCATTTAAAATGCGCGCGTGCGCGCGCACACACACACACACACACACACACACACAGTCTTCCGCAGCATCTGAGATTAGGATTCTGGGCAGGGGGCTTATTAGAAAGCGCAAAGAAATCAGCCAGAAGGTGGAAAATGAGGCAGGAAGAGGAGGCAGTAGATAAAGGGGCTGATCTTGGACAATAGCCACAGAGGGTGACTGGATCTTACGCTGTGGGCACACTGGAAGCACCCGATGTCCCCCAGGGGTGAGGGAGGGTGGCGGTCACACGCCAACCCCAGCCTGTCAGCGTGGAGCGGGGGCGGGGCGGAAGCCTCCGAAGGCGGAAAAATGTACATCTAGGTGGTTTAGCAGGTACCTGGGCCTGTGAAAAAGCAGGTCCAAAGCAATGTTTCTCAATTCTTAAAAAAATCATTGCACCCCTAAGGAGCCTTTTAAAGCATATTTTTTTTGTAATTTCCCTGCCCCCAAGAAATTTGAATACCACAGATATATTATTGGATATGTTTGTGTACTGTGGTCCTTTGTGTGTGTGGGGGTCCCAAACCATTAAAATATTCAAGACGTTCCCACTCCCCCCCATATTAGTGAGGGTTCTCCAAAGAAACAGAACCAATAAGATGTGTAAGATATGTGTGTAGATATATATATGAGATTTCATTTATATATACACATATATATACATATATGTATATATATATATATATACATATTCACATACACACACAGATAGAGAGAGACTGGTGGGTTTACAGGATTCCTGAAAAAGGAACATACATACATGTATTCATACATACATATATACATACATACATATAATATATATAAATATATAAGAATAGAAGAATATATATTTACAATTTAAATTTTATATATTTAATATATAAATAAAATGAAATATATTTATGTATAAATATATAAGTATATATAAGAATAAATATATATGTAGTGAATAAATATATATTTTATATATAGATATATCACCGCGCTAGTACCATTTTCTCCCAGGTGGGGGCGATATTGCCCCTGCTGAGGATGCGCTGCCCAAGTGCCCCAGGTACAGACAGGTACAGGCAGAGAGTCTGGTAAAGACACGCCAGGCCCAGCGCACCCCCCTCGCTGAGGTGACCCATCACGGCGCTGGAGTGGCAGGTGAATCCACAGGGACAGAGAGCAGGGAAACCCACATCATGTCACTTTTTCCAGACGGCGAGGGTAGGACCCCTTCGAAGCGAGCGATTAGCTTAGAGCATCATCCGTCGCAGTAGAAGTGCGGCTCTGGTTTCTGTGATTTTCCAGGATTCCTACGCAGTTTCCTTGTGTCCAAAGCGGCCCTGGCACGCAGCGTTCAGGCCCTGCCTTGGGATTTGGCTGCTGTTGAAACCGGAGCTTAGAGATGGTGCGAACATCCCTCTCTGAGCCCGAGCCCCGTCACCATCTCGCGCCAATGTCAAGCTAACTTCTCATGTTTCTGAGTCGAGAAGCATCTGAACAGATGGTGGCTGACACCTTTCTCAGGAATCCTGGAAACCCAGCCGTCTGCCCACGGAGGTATGAAAAAAAAGGGGGGATCCGAAAATGTGGTGTAGAGAGAAAAACGATGGGAAGTGGGGTGAGCCCAAGAGAAGACGGTTCTGCCTGGAGTGATGGAAGACCAATCCCCGCCACAAGCCAGGGTGGGACAGAGGTCCTCTCTAAGAATAGACTGGCCACTGCAGCCAGAGGCCATCCAGCATCCTGCCTATTCACTGGTGACACTTTCTCCAGAGGTTCTGAAGATGAGTTAGAGAACAACGTTCCAGTTTTTTACGCTTGCCTTAAAATCTCAGAGTTTCTTTCAGATTCTACGTGGAAGCTTAAGTCGTGAAAACGTATCACAGAAAATGTGGAGAGAAGTGGAAAAGCAGTACAATATGGCACACACCTACTTTTTCTTTGAAAAAGCCTAATTCGCTATATAATATATAGTGAATATAATATATAGTGAATATAATATATAATATAATATAATATATGATGTATAATATAATATATTATATAATATATAATGTATAATATAATATATATTATATAATATATAATGTATAATATATAAGGTGTAATATATAATATATATAATATATATTATATATAATAATACAACATCCAGACTTCAGCACTGAAGGGCAAGCAGGACATTTACTCTGCTGTTTCATTGATAAGATTCAAGAAAAAAATAAATAAATCTAAGCAAAGACTGTCTTTTGGGGGGAAGAAGACAATAGCAGCATTAATCAGGCAGTAATACCTTGGTGAGGTGTATATACCTGCTTTTATGCCAAACGATTTGAGATTTTTTAAATAAATGGGGCAATGATTGTTGCCTATAATCCAAGACACTGTGCCAAATTCTTTCCCCTTTTATTAAACTTGAGATGTGATATCTATATTACACATGTCCTGGTAGCAAATTCATCTTTCAGTCTCAGTGACAATTTTGGGGGCTGACCACAGAAAATTTACTAGAAATTAAACTACTTTGGCAGAGTTGCCCTGATTTTTCAGTTTCTGCCAAGTTAAGGCATTATAGACATGCTTATAGGAACAGGAGAGAATCCTATCTGATGGAACATATCACTGTTTTCGGCCTAGAATCTTCAAAAGCATCATCACACAAATCACTTCCTTCACTTTACAGAAGTGGGAATTGCATCTGGACAGGTTGAATAATTTACGGACGGTTACCAGCTGGCTGGCCACAGACGTGTGGGAAGAAACCAGACTTCCTGCCTCAGAGTGGGCCCGCTTACTCCCCCTAACACAAAATGATCTTTAAGTTTCTAAAATGCCAATCTATAGCCGTTCATTTCCATTTAGAGGATTTTTTCAATGAAATTGTGGGTAGTTTTCTTGTATACTTTTTGCTGTATCCCCATGAGACAGAAGGGGTGAGGGATTCTCTGGAGTCTCTTTTACGAGGGCACTAATCATATCCACAGTGGGGAGAGCTCTTTGACCTTGTCACCTGCCCCACAGTGCCACCACTTTGGCCGTTAGGATTTCAACACATGAGTTTTGGGAGGACACAAACATTCGGTCTATAGCATCCCACTTTGTCCTAAACATCAGGAAAATAAACTTCACCTAAAACGTAGCAACAGAAAAAAACAGGAAGATCAAATTCTGTACAAAGTTCGAATTTTACAGAAGAAAATAAGGAATGAAGATATTTAAAACACTCAAAAAGACATGCCTACAAAATAGGTAAAAATGTAAGCGATTTCCAAATGAGCTTGGAAAATTAAGAAAACGAAAAAAGATATGGAAATATTTGAGAATTATAAAAACTTAGAAATGAGGTGACAGGAATAATTAAGAATAAAAGAGTCATTTCAGAAATGAAGACTAAACTAGAAGGAACATGAAAAGGAATCAACAAAATATAATGTCTTAAGTAGAAGGTGAAAAAAAAGAAAACGTCAAAAAGGAGGTGAAGAAAAGGGACAAAAAGATCTGGGAGAAAGTGGCAAATGGTAAAGGTGGCAAAGCAGACTAAAGGTATGGATGATAAAGAGTCAAAGAAGGAAATCGTGCAAGGGAATAAAACAAATACTAAAGACTATGATCCAAAAAAAATTAGAAAAAAAATGAAATTACACATCAAAAGAGGACGCCATGTACCTATAAATATCAACCAAAAGAAACTAACACTTAGAGATATTCTACCATAATTACAGGCCTTAAAAAAAAAGATTAAACATTAAACATTATTTGAGCAGAAAAAAGAAAAAGGATCTTTTAAGTAAAAAATACTAGACTAGCATCAGACGTCCTGACACAAAGATTCACGCCAGAAAAAAGATGCGGTCATGTGTTTAAGAAAATATGCACCCAGGTTTAATATCCAAGAAAACTGAATTTGAAGTATAAAAAGCAATGATCAGCATGTAACATTTCAAGGAATAGTGTTCCAATTTTGGGAAAAATTTACTAGAGAATAAGCTTCTGATGACCAAAAGTTACCTTCACTGATATGAGGGCAGATGGTGAGGGTTATATTTACAGTAACCTGCAGAAATTGGACACAGGCACAATACATGGTATGACTATGAAAAAATGGAGAGAAGATGGGGGGGCATATGCAAAAAGATTTATCTTAATGTTTCAAATAATCACATTGGGAGCGCATGAGAATTTTAGGTTTTTTTTTATTAGCATTTTTATTCTAAGTCCATCACGTGTGGAATAAAAAATTTACTAATTATCGGAAGTACTAATTTTATTCCTTGTATTCTTTAAAATTGAGATTCACGGTGTACAGGGAAGGAGTTACAAGTGTAATACAGAAGAAGTTAAATGACATCTTCGTAGTTTTGAATTAGATTAGAAGGACCAATGTTGACTCCTAAGATACTTTATCTTTAAATATATATTTGTATACATATGTACAAGACATGGGAAGAATGATATACATCAGATTTAGAAAAATTCTGAGATGTATATGTATGTGTGTTTAGCTCCACTGAAAAGAAAACAATGGCTAGTTGTGAGCAATGACTGTGGCCTCGAAGTACGCTTCCTCACTAAGGGGGACCAGGACATCCTGCAGAATTGCCTGGATCCAGGTCGAATGCAGGAAATGTACAAGGTGAGCCTGGGACATCCTGTCACCTTGGAAAGCAAGGAAGCTATTAGAGACTCATTAGGTCATATCAGAAGGACACAGGAACCAACCTGTGGTAAAAATAACTTTTAAATTCATGAGTTTATAATGACATTGAGGGGAGAAAAAGAATGGTCACCCTCAGAGGATGACAGAGAACTAATTTATGATCTTGAAACGTACTAAGTAAAGGAAAACATTTCAGCATTGATCCTGTCTCCTATATGAACTGTTCCACTGCATAATCAGATAGCAGACGGAGGAGTGTCTTCTTATAATGGTATTACAACTATTCGATAACAATAAAAAAGATAGACTATCTCCACTTAGCAATTTCCAATGAATGAACAGATGTAGGCATTAAGCATCAATGACCACTGACGGCAAAAAGAGTGACAACTGGACATTATGTGCCTCCTATGGTCTTGTCGGACTATAGGAGGTAGGGGAGCGACAAAGGGATCAACTCCGAATCTGATCCAGCTTCTGGATCCCAATTTTCTGGAAATATAGAAGGCAGAGAAATACACCGCTTCATGAGGATATAATTTTAAAAATCCAGGTGGTGGGAAATTAAACTTCTCATCATACCATCCAGGTCCTTCAAGACAAGGATGAAAAGAGAACTTTAGATTAAAAGAGATGTAAAAGAAATACCAACAAATTTTATTGGACAATGCAATGCTATAGTGTCTAGGGGTGTACATTTGGTTGATAAAACGATTTTTTAAAGAAACATAAGAAAAGTAGAAGTATAGAAATCAAGGGAGTGATTACTTAAGGGATGAGGAGGAGGTCGTAATTGGGAAGAAGGATATGAAGGTGCTTCTGGGGTGGCTAGCAAAATTTTATTTCTGACCTGAATGGTGTTTCTCTTAAAACCTTTTATTAAGCCATACATTTGGTTGACGTGGCTTTCTGCCTTCTGGTTTTATTTCACAATAAAAAGATTGTTTAAAAGACAGGTTGAAATACATGGTGATAATATTACATAATGTCGAGTGAATAGCAAGTGAATTTAAAGTGGTCTAAGGTTCTTCTATTGTTTGGGAGAGGGTATATGGTTAACTTTACACTTTAGGTTACATATTGAAATGTCTAGACGAGAAATAGAATATAACATAGATTATAATAGAATAGAATATAAAACTTTTAATATAGTAGAAAAAAAAATCGGGATGAATGAAATAATTCGAAAGTAGACAAGAAAGGAGAGGAAAGGAGGCATGGAACAGGTATGTTCTGGGTTAAACTGCCTTCTCCCAAAAGATACGCTGAAAACCTAAATACTAGTCCCTGCGAACATGACCTCATTTGGAAATAAAGTCTTCACAGATGTAATTAAGACGAGGCCATAACTGAAGTAAGATGGGCTCTCATCCAATATGGCTGTGTCCTTTTATTGAAGAGACTCAGACTCAGGATGGACAGGCCACGAAATGACAGAGGCAGAGATTAGGGTGATGAACAGCTACAAGCCAAGAAACGCTGATGATCAACGGCTGCCACCAGAAGTTAGAAAGGAAAAAAAACAACAACAATGAATAAATTCTAAAAGTAACTTAGGTAGTAAAGGTTCTACCAAGAGTCTCAGAGGGAGTGTGACATTGCCTCCTTGATCCCAGACTTCTGGTCTCCAGGTGGATGAGAAAGAACCTTATTTCCTACCTCAAAAAATTAACGTGGGAAGGATCCCAGAGCTAGAAATAAGATAGATCTCTTAAATAGTACCCAAAAGGCTATCCACGAAATAAAATAATTGATACAGTGGATTTCGTCAAAAATTTTAAATTGCCCCATCGAAAGACATCATTAAGGAAGTGAAGAGCACCATAAAATAATTAATTAATTCAAAATAAAAAATAACATTAATTAATTAATTATTTTTTAAAAAAGGAAATGAAGAGGCAAACCACAGAATGGGGGGGAAAATTGCAGTAAATTCTAACAAAGAACTCAGATCCATAAGATATAAAGAATGCCGACAAGTCAATAACAAAAAGGCAACCGATTTTTTAAATGGAAAAAATATGTGAACAAGCACTTCACACGAGAAGGCATGCAAACAATTAATAAATATACGCGCCATTACTACTCATCAGCAAAATGCAAGTTAAACCACAATGTGATATCGGTAGACAGCAACCCGAATGGTTAAAATGGAAAAGACCAAGGTCAAGTGTTGGCAGGGATCAGAGCAACAGAACTCTCATCCATTTCTGTGCGAGTGTAAACGGGAAAGTTGTTTGGTGTCATCGAATAAAATTAAACAATACCTACTCTACGTAACTTGCACAAGAACTTCTATAGCAAATTTATTTATAATTTCTCCAAACTGGAAGCAATCCAAAAATCCACCAGTAGGAGAATGACTAAACAAATTCTGGTGTATTCATATATTTGTATACTGGAAATATACTGCATAGAAATGACAGAGAAAGAAGTATTGATACATACAACAACCTGGATTTATCTCAAAAACACTGAGCAACAGAAGGTAGACATAGAAGAGATACGATTCCATTTATATAGCGTTCAAGAACAGGCAATACTAATTCATGGTGGTAAATGTCAGGATGATTACTGCTGTAGGTTTGGACCAGAAAGGGAAGTAGTGGAGCTTTTTGGGGTTCAGGAAATGTTTTGTATCTTAATTTGGGTCACGACTACACAGGTGAATACATAGGTAAAAATTCACTGGACTGTGTACCTAACGCTTGCGTGTTTTAGTAAATACAAAACAAACAGCTAGAACAGGAAGACAAACTTCTATAATTTTCCCAGCAATCTTTAATGAAATACTCCATCCAAACTTTAAAATATTTCATTAGGTGTAATGATAAATGTTTAGAAGCCTCATCTAAGGTTTTTGGTGCAAAAGGCCAAAACTCACATGCCATTTATGAATATTTGTTCTTCTTGTCACATAAATATAGCAAAACTAATATAGAGAAAAAAATAAAGACAAACTGAAATGCAATTCATTTGTCAGCAAGTACTGCTGAAAGATAGAACGTATTGCTGAAGATTTGAAAATACAAGCATTAGAAAAATACGCAATATGGGCAGTTGCTGTACAGTTGAATGGAAGTACCATTTTCTTCTACATGTATCAGTTTATGGCATTCGCCAAATTTTCTTTCAATGATGAAAATGTAAAGAATTTGGTTGTTTGGAAGGGAAGACATACAGTAGATGATGATGGCGATGATAATCATTATCATTAAAGATGATGTTTTGTGGATGTTTTATGGACAAACGGTGTAGATGTAACCACAGCAGGGATGGTTGTGTTGATTGTAATTTTTTACAAAAGTTTTAGAGTCTGGGTTTCAGACAGCAAGCATAACAAACGCAGACCATTCACTGCATCATTTGCAGGCAAAGCACCGAATGAGAGAATTAAAAAGCAAAAATACACCAAGTGACACAAGGTGTCATCAGTGTGGTTAACTTTATGAAAACAAGTAGTTTAAAATATACTCAAATCTTTATGCAACATTATAATGCCAGGTGGTGACCTTAAGAAACAGGTGTCTTTTTTGACAAAAAGAAAAATGCTCCATATTTTCTGACCTTTTCTGAGAAAAGTGGCTTTCAATAAGATATGTATATAGCAGATAAAATTGAAGAAAGAAACAGATTTCATCTGTACCTTCAAATAAAGGTGCTGCTTGGAACAATGAATTAGAAACTAATTGCTTTTTAGGAAAAAAAATGTTCCAGAGAGATCATTTTAAAACATCTGTGATTTGGATTTCAACATGTGATTTGGATTTCATTACAGAAAAAAGAAAAAAAAAGATGTGTATGGTCACAATACACTCCTCGAGGTACATATTTTAAAATTTAGAAATGCAACGTTTATTTTCCGAATGAAATATTTAATTGGGTTTGTGACCAATTATTAAAAATATAAAACTGCATCATTGTTAAATGGGTGTAAAGTTTCAGTTTCACAAGGTGAAAAAGTTCTGGAGATTGGTTGCAAAAAGATGTGGATGTATTTAACACAACTTGAAATGGTTAAGAAGGTGAATTTTATGTCATGTGTATTTTATTACAATTAAAACATTTCGGTGTCAAGAATAACTGATTCACATCAAAGGAGATACAGATTCATTACATTTCATCTAAAATGTTTGGCTCACTTCTGAACCCCATTCTTGGGTGCCTAGCAAGTAGCACCTTGGTTCTGAGCAGGATGTGTCTTGGTGTCCTAGCTCTTGGCCACATGAGATGGCAGGAAGTGACACCCTGGGGTCTGTCCAGTGAGCATTCTCAACCCTGAGTATTCAAGAAGTGGCCAACCGTCCACGGCATCTGGCAATCTGCCAATTTGCTGGGGCACCAGTTTGATTATGTCGGATGGGTGAGGGGAATACATCGTCATGCAGCTTGTGACCAAACCTGGTCCACAGCCCAGCATCCACCTTCCGTGTGGATTCGTAACATTTCATTTATAGTTGTGTGTGTGGTGACTCTCATGAAGGGCCTACGAGGATCTTTAGTAAATTCAGTAGGACTTTACTCATTTTACATTAATTTATATACTTATTATAGTCTATATGTAAATGTATCCACTTGTACATATCTCTGTATATGTTTACATGGTTATAGCTTTTTGTTACGTGTTGTATTTGTATGTATTATATTGTGAAAGCATTTTGCTACAGTAGCACACTAAAGATTTCTAAAGACCACCAAACAATCCTTAAGATATTGAGATTGCACTCCATCGCTTAGCTTAGAATGACACAGCCTGACTAGAAACAGGAGGATCCAGGGTCCTCCTGGGTCCCCTGTGTGACCGAAAACACTTCTAGCTACCCCTCTCCTGCCTGCTTGACTCATGAGTGTCCTTTGTGGCACAAATGCTCACCATCAAAGTTTTTGCTCCACCATCTTTCTGACTGATGATGCTGCACAGGCAGCGGGATGTAGATCCCGTTATTTTTGCCTGACCAGCATCGTTAGCCTCTTTTAACAAAGAAAACCATGATTTTTCATTTAGGGACCCAAATTTTCCTAGGCTTGACCAAAAAAGGCCCGAAAAGAGTCAGTGAGAGAGCCAGTGTGAGAACAAAGTCAACGTGGAGGAAACCAAATTGAGATAATGGATCAGGCCAAGTGCATAGAATCTTGTCGAACTCCTGGATCACGCCATGCCTGAGGCTGCCCCTTTCCACAATCAGTTTCATGAGCCAATTATATCTCCTTTTTCGCATGAACCAGTTTGGGTTGAGTTTCTGTCTCTTGCAAAAACAAAACGAATGCTGACCAGTATGTAGAGCCGTCTTTAACCTGGGCTTAAAAGAGTCCCATCAGGCTTCGGGAAGTTAGGCAGCTGACAATCAGGAGACCCAAAGGTGGCTACTGTCTACTGGTTCTTAAATCTACACGTAAAATCAGCCTTACATCACTCTCTTCCACAGCCACCCCAAAGGCACAGGGATAATAGAAAGTCACTCATACTGAGTCAGTTATAACTCTGCAGACCCCTCAGCTCACCATATACAACTGTTTATAATTTCTTCTTTCCCCCCAGGTTGCCCATAATCAAAAGGACACACTCTCTGGAGTCACACAGATCCTGGCCCTGCCACATACTAGCTGTGTGACTCTGGGTAATTTCATTGACTCACCTGATTCTGAATTCCCTGTATGCGCAATAGTCTTATCTCCACGCTAAGTTTTGCATGAAGATTCAAGTTCATATGTGAAGAGCCTGACCCTTAGAAAGAGGAAGACCTTTCTAGGTGCCGGGCCCCAGGCTAAGGGTTCACAGGTACCATTTCATTAACTTCTCCCAACAACCTTGGAAGGCACACTCTACTGTGCTTCCCATGGGCCAGACACTGTTTTAAGTCCTTCATATCTGAAGAAATCATTAAACCCTCACACAGGCTGGAGCACAGAGGTTAAGGAGCGTGACCCAGGCTGAATAGCTCCATTCCGCTGGGTGGCTGGTTGCCACTGTCCCTCCCAAAAGGGTAGTTTCTAAGATGATGGTGATGTAACGCTGTGTGCCTTGGGCTCCACCTGCCTCGGACACAATCAGAGAGCAGAATCCGGGCAGCCAAGTGGAAGGAAATCAAAATTTGGGGATGTTTAGGGTGGGGAGAGCTGAAGGATGAAATGCAGTGAGGACTTAGAAGACACCCCTCTGGTTTGCCGGCACATCTGGGAAGGGACAAGGTAGCAGGGACAAGGACCCTCTGGCTTCTGGGGCAGGGGGGACCTGAGCCCTGGAATGCCCCCACAAACCTGGGCAGTGTTTGTTCTCACTGAGGCTGGGAACCAGCCAGACAGTGATGGAAAGCCATGATTTACATGATAGCCTTGCTATAATTTTTCCACAGAAATAGAGTTTGTAGCAAGCTAAATACATTCTCGGAAACCTGGAACCCCCCCAAAACTGATAGAAGTGCTTTTTTTTTTTTTACTATTTCACAAAAAAGAGAGAGGAAAAACATATTTCTTGGATTTAACTTTTGTTCACGCAAAATTTCTTTTTTAAAAGGAAAACTGGCATTGTTTCAAGGAACCACGAAACTGTCACTCCAGCAATTCTTTTTAAAAGTTGTCTTTAACCGAGTGGCTTGGAAAATTAATTTTATTTTTCCAGATGAAGAAGCCTGAAACAGGTCTTCCAAGTGAAAATTATCGCACCCCTCCCCAAGAGGCAGATGAGACAGGGGAAAGGGTAGGGAGGCATGTGGGACACCCAGCCAAACCAGAGGGTTGCCTGCAACTTGCCTAAAATACAAAATAAAAGTTAGCGACGGGCTTCCTGCCTGGCCAGCCCCTCTTTAGAGGTCTGCGCGACATCAAGGCCACGCAGGATGCTGCCCCGGAGCCTCGGAGAAGGACACGCGCCCGGGGGGCCACTTCCAGCAGAAGCCAAGCCCCCTGTCCTCCCTGCCTTGGGGCCTCGTTCTCACCTGGGGGACCAGGTCCACCCATGGGACTCGCCTCTGCTCCCCAGTGACATCTGCTTTGCTCTGCTAAAGAAAATTCGCATCACGGTCATGTCTGGCTCTTTTTCCAGATCTTTGAAGAACGACACATATCACAGGAGTTTCAGCCGAAGGCGTCGGTGGCGAGGGCAATGTGCCTGGGCTTTGCGGTGTGAAGCACGCGGGTTCAAATCCCAGCTTTGCCACTAAAGTGTCCCCGTGACCTCAGCCTGTCAGCTGCGTGTAAAATGGCGAAGAGGGTCCCCACGTCGCTGGCAGGGTGGGCGGGGCCGGGCTGCAGCAGGTGAGGGCGGAGGAACCCTGTGTCATCGCTCTCCGGCCACGGGAGGGCGCGCGGCTGGCGCCACCTCGGGGCTCACCTGCGAGGCTGGCGGAGGCGCGCGGAGCGGGAGGGGGGAAGGGAAGGACACCCCGCGAGCTGGCACTGTCCTCACACGGCACCTTATTCATGTTCCTCAAGGAATCCGCCTCCCACTCACCGTGCAAATGACGCCCGCGCCCCCTCGCGCCCTCGCAAAGGGTTCGCGCGACAACGACACGGCCGAGTCGCGCGCGCCCCGCAACCGAAGCCGAGCTTCCGATTTCGAAAGCTTGCGGATCGCACCGAAAAGGATGTTTTCTCCTCTTCCCGCTCTCCTGCCTTCCTCGGCCGCCCCCCCGCCCCGCCCCATGTCGCTCCCAGGACGGCGGGACCCGAGCGCGCGGGCGGCGGCGCCACCCAGCGACGGGAGACGGCGCTGCGCCCGGACGCGGGCCAGCCCCCGAGGGCCGATGACCCAACGCCGCAGGCATCTGAGGATAACCTTTCCCCCTTCTCTCCAACACCAAATAAGGGGGCTCTTGCCTCTGCGCGCCGGCCCGCGGCGGTTAGGCCTGGGGGCGTGGAAAGCGGGATCTGGGGACCAGGCTGACGGGCGGCGGAACAACCGACCGCATTGTTCTCATCCCTCCTCCCTGCAGCCGCGGACTTGGGAGTGGCGTGCCAGCGGGCAGGGCCGCCGTCCGAGGTCCCCCCCAGCCCATCCGCAGCGCCACCGACCCTCCTCATCCCCAAGAAGTGGAAGCGCAAGGCCCCCTCGAAGCGATCCCCACGGACCCTCCAGGCCAGCGGGCGGGGGGGCGCAACTGGAGGGCAGCCAGGCCCGGCTGCCAGGCCTTGGAACCCTGGCATCGCCCCCGAGGGAGGGCGTCACTGGCGGTTGACAGTGTTTGGTAACCACAGAAACCGAGATTTGACCTATATTTTCGAGGATGGCCTCAACTCTAATTCTCCTTCTAGAAATCAAAGCGAGAGCGCCTGACCTGGCTGTCAATTTTCCTGCTGCTTTATAGGCCAGAGTGCCACCCAGAAGGCTGGGCCAGTCCGACGACCTCGCCGGCTGGCTGGCGGGCTTGTAGGGGTCCCCTGCGCTCCAGGCCAGGAGCAGCGGCTGTCGCCTCGCAAGGCCTCTTGACGGACACAGATCCTCCCGCCCACCAACCGAGGGAAGGAAATCGCACTATATTTATCGAGATTTTAAATGTTTACTGGTGGCCCTTTCATTCCACTTCTAAGCCTTATCCTAAGTAGGTGACGGGGAGTATGTATTCAGATGCTGATCACAGTCCTGCTTGTGACGGCTCGCCTTAGCCTAGAAACTGTTATAAATGTTTTCCGAATATCTACTCGCAACATCCCTATGCGTGGGGATCATTAATACTCCTACTTCATAGCGGATGAACCTGCGCTCACAGGTTAGGCTTCCGCTCGATTACCCAGCCGGCCAGTGGCAGAGCCAGGACATATACTTGGACCCTGGAGCTCCTGTCTGTGCCCTTGACCACAACCCTGAATGTTTATTGATGGGGGTTTGATTAATTCAGAGTCCACCCGTATAATGGGAGACTCTCCAGCCGCTGAAACCATGATGTAGATTGGGAATAATTGGCCTGAAAAAGAAAAAAAATGTCCACGACGTGGTGGTGAAGGAAAACAGCCGGTTATACAAACAGCACGCAAAACAGGATCCCGCAGCTGCGCAGAAGGGAGCTCGCGGCTGCGCGGGCTGCGGTCACCTCGAGGTGCTAGGATTTTAGGTGGCTCATTTCACGGGTATATTTTCTGTATTGGCGAAAGCTTCTCGGAAGTGAATGTATACTATTTTCTGATAAAAATCTATTTTTTTAAACGGCATGAAGGAAATAACATTTCTCTGTGATACACATGTATTTTATATGTAGATACCGGTATCATTACATATAATGTTTTTAATCACTGTCAAGTCTGTGCCCAAATCCTGCTTTCTCCACAAACTTTCCCTGATCCCTAAAATTGGAAGGTACAGCTCCCCATGCTTCTTACAAGTGAGAACTTGTATCTGCAGAGACAGCTAGGCGAGCACAGGTCCGTGTCACCAGCTACACTGTAAACTCGGGGAGGGTGACACAGATGAACTGTTTTCAGGACAGCACTTTTGCCCATTGCAGGGTTCAAATCTGTATCAGTGGATTGGTACAGACTCATAACGATGGAATGGCCCACAGAAGAGTCACTGGTGTCACTAGTTGTTTGGCACCTGCCTTCCATTAGTCAGGTAATTTCATACAGTTCCCAGGAGCTTCTAGAAATAAGAGCCAAAGGAGGGTGAGTGGTGGAAGTTAAGAAGGTGGGGGCAGGCCGGTGCGGGGCAGTGGTGGCCAGTGGGCGAGGTCCGGGTTTAGATCTGTGTCGCCATTGTACTCCTGCCGGCATCCTCCCAGGACTGAGACCCAGCCCGGAACTGTCCAATAAGTAGCCACGAAGCAGTGAGCCTTCTCCAGGAGAGACTGACCCCCTTTCACCAGGTGTCAAGTCCAAGGGCAAGAATAATTACAGCGCTGGCTACGGTGATGGGCACAGAGCTTCGCACCTGTGCCTGACACTGTGCTAAAGACTTTGCCTAGGTAGCTCTTCTAAGGAGAGATTGGTAATAGACAGTCCCACTGGGATTTGAACCCAGGAGCTCTGATGTCGGACTCACGTTCTTGATCACCAAGCCATCCTGAGTGGCCCATTCGTGGCTATTTGCTGTTAACTTTGAATGACCCACAAGTCATGCCTGCATTTGGGAAAATAGAGGTCCATTTAAAACCCTGGGGCTTACAGATATGAGACTACAGAGATGGTATGGTCACACCAACCTAGAGTACTCTCTCAGGTGGGCCCCTGGCCAGCTTCCTCCCACGTGAAAAGGGATGCAGTGGGACGCAGTACCGCGTAGCAGGGCGAAAGTGCCATGTGACATCTCATGCGTCATGGGCCCTCCGTAAACGTCGCTATGGATTTTCTGATGATAATCTGCTTAAGTCGAACTTAATATCAACATTTATTTACTTATTTATGATTTTACAAATCATCTCTCGAACATCCCTCCACGATTTGGGGGTGAAGACGTCATACGTGGGCAACTGGCTCGTCAAGCAGACAGCGCGGTTTTTGTCTCACATTTCCCCGGGAATGTCTGCCAGGATGTCTTTCCTAGTTCTGGAGGAAGTCTCGGGTCAGCCCCGTGGCTTATCTGGTCCCTCCCGGGGACACAGAGTGGCCTAGGTGATGACGGCACAGACGGTCTTGATTCTAGAAAGAGCATGCGCAGTGCCTCCCAGTCTCCATCTTCGTTCGGGATGACGGCGCCTTTCTCACCTGTGGGGCGTCCTGCAGCGCGAGCCAGCTGCCCAGGAAGGGGGGGCGAGTGCTCCCAGTTTTCCTCCCTAGTCCTCCCCCGCAGCCTGAAAATGACGAAGTCCGACTCTTCCGGGCCAAAGTGAAATTCACGACATTCGGTACCCATCAGGGCAATGACCCATTAGAAGCGACACCTGGCGTTGGCCTGGTCTCTGTGGATGGAGTAGGGCTGGGAAGGCGGGAGAAGGACGGGGGGCAGCAAGTCCCCGCTCACTCGCTACTTCCCCAGGGGAAGTATCTGACAGCACGTCTTGTCACCGGAGCCGTGCCTTTCCCCCACGGGGCCTTCCACTTCATACAGACTCCTGTTGGGATCTTAATACTACGAGGCCATGCCTGGTCCATGGCAAAGAGTCACACATCCTGGTCCCAACGAATTGGAGTGGAGGCCAGCCCGCTGCAGCCGCCTCTCCACTAGTCAGCCCCTGCCTCGTTTTCAAGGTTTCCTGTGCAGCCATCAGACACCGGTCCACCGGGTCCCCTTCACGGCAAGGGACACACGTCAAGCTCCCCACGTTGTCTCTTCAAAACCCTCTCGGGTGGGGGCTGGACCCGTAGCTCAGTCTTCCACGAAGACCTGCTCTTTACAGATCTTCTCCAACACCCAAGAAAGCCATCCTTCTCGACCCTCCAGTGGGCCCTGGTTTCAAGAATCACGTGACCGGTTTTGCACTTGCTCAGTCTCCAGAAAGCAGCGTCCGTGGGCCTCGCTGCCTCCGCCCTAAGTTCCAATTCAGCATCCTGCGAGAATTTACCAACTGACTGATCACGCTTGGCCTGATGATAATTCGCAGAATCATACACTTAGGACGTCAGCATCTTCCTCTAAGTGTGTTTACAAAAACACAGACCCAAAATGTTGAGAATTCTGTATATTTGCTACTGTGCGAGAAACAAAAGGCACTGGCAGAGGGAGAAATGGGTTGTTTCTTCTTCGGGGAGAACAAGTCTCAGCAGTGCTGCCTGTGGGGTTCGGGCATAGTCCTCGGACAAATAGTGCAAGAGATGTCAAAGCTAGT
>CM053516.1:22075354-22090636 GCA_028627145.1 Eidolon dupreanum | reverse complement strand
TTCCTCTAAGTGTGTTTACAAAAACACAGACCCAAAATGTTGAGAATTCTGTATATTTGCTACTGTGCGAGAAACAAAAGGCACTGGCAGAGGGAGAAATGGGTTGTTTCTTCTTCGGGGAGAACAAGTCTCAGCAGTGCTGCCTGTGGGGTTCGGGCATAGTCCTCGGACAAATAGTGCAAGAGATGTCAAAGCTAGTTTTAATTGTGATCCGGGATCGTAGGAGGTTAACGCGTTCTTGCATTGGGGGAGGGGGCCGATGTGAGTCGGGGCGGGTGGGTGGACCCCAAGGATGGGGAACTGTCACACTGGCTGGTGAGGAGGTCCGATCAAAAAAAGCTACACTTTGGCCACCCTCTGCCCTCCGGCCACACCAAGTCCTCTAAATTCTCCCCACCAGAGCAGTGACTATTGAAATGGCCCCCAGGACATAGCTTGGCAGAGGAACCATGAGCGGCAATGTCGCCAGCTCTGTGGCAGAGGGAGAGTCAGCATGGTAACAGGACACAGGCTCTTAAGCTTCCACACGCGTCATTTGTAACTCATATTTTATTGGCCGAAGCACATCCATCTCACTCACATCGTACTGTCCATAGCTAACCGCACCTCCCATGGTGGGTCACAAGGTCAACCCCGATCTTGCCATTAAAGAATGGATGAAGAATGGGAAATAGTTGATGACCAGCACTAAAGACTTCCTGGGGACACTTCTCTGAGCCCTGTCACACTCACTCAGATGACAGCTGTCTAGGCAAGCATCAGCTGGTCAAAAGGGACAAGTGACCCATCAAAACTCAGTGGTCCAGAGTGCAGAATATTTGCCTCTGGACCACTGTGTTTTCATAAACAGATATTTAGACAGTAGCTGCTGTACCATGATCACGTGAAGAAAAGTTGTCCAAAGTCAACTCACCTCTTGACCTCTGCTGCTGGCTGAGCCTCATATGTGTGCTCCTTCCTGGTCACCAGCAAATGGCTAGCATGTATAGATGGACCACACTCTGTGTCCCCCCAATTCACCCATTTTTGTATGTGCAAGACCCAGAGTGTTTAGAGAGTAATAAAAGAATATGGAAATAACCAGTGCCTCATCCTGTGCTTGATGCCATCTTTTGCTCTAGAGAGAAGAGATGGAAAAATGGCTTGCTCCTCTCTCCTCAGGAACAGAGACATTCCTTAAGGACTTACCATGTCTGAAGTCCCCATGGTAGAGAGAATCGGTCCCCTTGTGTCTGCCAGACCTAGCGAGAGCTTCCCCTGGCTGCTGCTACGAATCCACCTGAAATGAATTAATTTGTCTGCGTTAGTTATAGACACATCACGAAGCCCCATCTTTTAAAGTGGCAGCAAATGTCTTGTAATATTAATAAGGAAGACTCTGAAAAAAAATGTCTCTGCAAAGGTTTTCTGAGCTGCTAGATGTGAGGCTCTCCGCGTCTCGTCACCCAGGTCTCCATGTGATTAAAACCCAGCTGGTTTCATGGTCAAGCATGGCTCTGTGTTTAAACCACACATAAGTAATTATGCAAGGGCTGGAGTTGGAACTGGGGTCAGATTGGGTGGAAAAGAATCCACCAGCTCCATTTGGAGAAACCCACACGGAAAAATAAATGGCACCAAGAAACTGTCAGTCATGTGACATGTCAATGCATCCTCGAGGAGTATTTTCAGTCACGTTTCTCAAAATCATTTTCCCCGTTCAGCTGCTACTAGAAAATGAAGGTATTCGTGTCAAATGGGATCCTCTGGAGAAGGGCGGGTGGGCACACCCCGTCTCCTGAGACGCTCACCGGCATTTGGGAACGCTAATGAATTATGTGACACGTGGCTCTCTGGAGATGCTATTATTACACTTACGTTACAGATGAGAGACTGAATCATCAAAAAAATAAATAAAACTTTTCAGTGATCGGTCTGGTGTCACTGGTTTTGAAGGATCCTGCTGCTTTATTCTGGCTGACAGTGAAATCATGGTTACTCTCCGCCAAGGATTACTTCCGAAACTCTCTGCGGTCCCCATGTCTCATGGGAGAGACCAGGGGATGGGGAAAGAATTCAGCAGCCTGAGCTGCGTACTCCTGCTGCTGGCCGACAGATGGCGATGATGGCCACATTGCAAGTGGACCAGCGGCGGCGGCAGGAGCCGCTCCCTCGAAGTTGTCTTAAAAGCCTACATCTACCAAACAGCAGCCCTAAGAGAAGTGTCAGCTCCTGTCCTGAGCAAGGCCAGGAGCCTGGGACAAGCTTGCTTCTCCCAGAGGCTGCAAGGAGACACTGCTCCCACTGGTCTGAGCTCAGTCTGAGGCCAAAGTCCGGGCAGCTTTCAGAGGGGGTAGGTCCTGAAGACTGTGCCGCGTCTAAAGCAGGAGGGTACGTCTCTGGGAAGAGGCGTCCTAGGTTCTGAAAAAGCCGCCCAGAAACCCAAACGTTCAGTGATGCGAATGTCTGAACATCTATCTGCTCCATCCAAGTTCAGAGTCTGGAAAACAGAAGACTACGGACCGTAGCCTGCATCCCACTTTCTCATATGACCTGTTTGGCCTAAACGGTGTTTTAAAATGAATTCACATTTTAAGATCTGAATCTTCTACTTCTGAGAGAGAGAGAGAGAGAGAGAGAGAGAGAGAGAGAGAGAGAGAGAGAGGGAGGGAGAGGAAGGAAGGAAGGAAGGAAGGAAGGAAGGAAGGAAGGAAGGAAGAAAAAGAAAATCACTAGCACCACTATCCCCGCCTTTGCGAATGGCCTCCACCTGCCCCTTCTGAGGGGACATGCACTCCACTCCCCATAGCACCCACAGTCCCCAGAGTCCCCAACATGGAAGCTGAGCATCAGCTGTCATTTGTCTCCATTTGTACCATTGGTTTTTAATAAAAGACCTTTTTCTTTGTACCTAGCGTCCATCAAACGTGAAAGAAATGAAAACTAAACATGTCAATGCCAGTCGCTGGCATCTGGGGACATTTGGGCTCACGCCCCTTGCTAGAGAAGATTGTCTCCCTGGAGGCTGTATGCCAGCGACGTTTCCTTTGGATGACATTTTTCCTCAGGCTGGATCTGGGCCACCTGCGGCATCCAACTGTTGTTCGTTATTGGAGAAATATTAATAATAAAGTGAATATTTATTGAGCACTTACTCTGTGCCTGGCCATTTCCCAAGCTCTTACAGTAATTAACCTATGTAATTCTCACAAGAAACGCAGTAAATATACTTATGACAACTTTGTAGATGAAGAAACAGAGGCACAGAGAGCTTCAGCAACTTGCTCAGTGTCTCTTGGGGAGAAAGTGGTAGAGTCAGGATTCAAACACCAGCCAGCGGGCTCCAGAGACAGCTCAGTCAGCCACTGGGCCACTCTGCCTGTGGCTTCTGGCTGTGTCTCTCCTGGAGAAGCTTTCCCAGGTTTAACCGTCAGAATTGTCTAGATCACTCTACAGTGGTAACCCCCAAATTTCAGTGTCTTGAAATAACAAAGGTTTATTTCTTGCTTATGCTGCATGATTATTAATAGCTGGCAGATGTGTCACTGTCACCCCGGACAGATAGAGCTGACCCACCTGGAATGCCGCCAGCTGTCATGGCAGAGGGGAAGAAGCAGAGCATCAGCTCTAGATGGCTTCCTCTAGGGAGTGGACTTTATCACTCCTGCTCGCATTTCATTGGCTAAAGCAAGTCACGTGCCCACGCCCAACTCTTAGGGGGCTGGGGAAGTGCAAAGAGAGGGGGTATGGTCAGGGCACAGGCGGCATTTGCTTCACTAAGAAAGAGTAGATTCACCCTTGTTTTGCCCATGGCATCTTCTGTAATTGTGAGATCTTAGGCTCTGTTCCCAGGTCCTCAAAATGCACTTCACATTCTCTGGCCCCCTGGGAGTGGGCTAGGAAGTCCTTGCCCTAGTCTCAGGCTTGTCTTGTTAGGATTTGTTTATGGCTTGGCTGCATCTCTGCTACTCTTGCATTCATCATTCTCCATTTCCTTTAAAAGACCCTCAAACATTTATTGGGTCTTTTCCGCTTGGCAGGCACTGAGCTAGAGGCTGGGGTACCAAATCAGGTAAAACGCAGTCTCTACTCTGAAGCACTTAATAAACCAGTATTCTAGTATTGGGAGAAGTACTAAATGCCAAGCAAGATATCATGTTAAGTAAGTTTGCAAAACTTTGCAAAGTATCACCTCTTTCTGAATCATCACAAAACACACTGCTGTAGCAAAAAGGCTCTGAGAAGGACTGCAGAAGGAAATCTGTTTATTTTACCCAGGATTTTCCAAACTTATTTGACATCAGAACCCTTTTAAACCAAATCGCCTGTAATAACATCCCAGGAAACTAGAATTCCATGGAACACGTCAAAAAAGCTATTGGATGAAAATGGCAGGTCTGAACAGAACAAAAAGGCTGGGTAAGGAAGAATTTTCTCTGACAGTCTTTGAGCTGAATCTTCCTCTGCCCAGGGGCTCAGACTGGGCCAGTAATTTACACCACTGGCTCTCCTGGGTCGCCGGCGTGCTAACTGCAGATCGTGGGACCTCTCCATTCCCACATTGGTGGAGGAATTTGTCATAAAGAATTGCCACCTCCTTATGATAAATCATACACAGTCATGTGCCACTGAACGACAGGGGCACGTTCTGAGAAATGCATCGTTGGGCGATGTCATCGCTGTGCGAACACCAAGGTACAGGTACTCGTGGACAGCATACACCTTGGCTGCGTGGTGCAGCCTGCCGCTCCGACGCTATACGCATGCGCAGCATGTTGCTCTTCAAAACACCACGAAATGCAGTCAAGCGCATTAGGAAATGATGTCATCAAGAGATGTGGTAAACACGAGATGGACGAGGCTGCTGCTGGCACAACACGGCTCCTGTTTTACGACAAACTTTCTTTTCAGAAGTAGAAAGAGTACACTCTGCCCCAACCATCAGAAGTGTAGTGCAGTAAATACATAAACCGGCATTTCGTTTATTTTGAGATCGATGGGGTCTCGAGAATTGTGAATGGTACATAATTGTATGAGCTGTCCTTTCACACGACTGGCAGTGCAATAGGCTCATTGACACCAGTGTCACCATGGACACGTGAGTAATGTATCATGGCCGACATTGTTACGGCTGCGACGTCACTAGACAGGAATTTTTTTGAGCTCCGTTATAATTTCACGGGACCGCTGTCATCTATGGGACCTGTCATTGACCAAAAGGTTGTTATGCGGCGCACAACAGTGTAGGTGTGTGTCTGTTCTGTTTCTCTGGAGATTTTGGCACAGACTTGTGGCACCTCACGGTTCACAGACTGCTTCGTGGATGAATAGCTGTGACGGAAATCTCAAGTCCTTCCCATTAATTCCTGCTCTGGGATACAGCCACCATCTCATTCTTTGGTGAGTTGGCGTTCTTTGAAAACATGGAAATTGTACCTTCACTAAAAACGTTGTTTACAAATTCCAACGGGAAAACGTCCAAAAAGTGGAAATACTGATACAGTAATTATGCTCAGTTCTGAGGCTAATTTTATTGTGAAATTTTCCTTAAATTATGTTTCTTGACTTGGCCCATAATCGTTAGGAGTTAAGCACTTACAGGAAACCAGCATATGGCTTTTTAATGAATCAATGGTGCATGACCAAGACGTGTGGAGGTTGGTGTTTATTTTGAGATCAAAGGGAGAAAAATCAAGCCCAGAGGTACTTGTTTTCTGGAAGAAAAATCTCACTCTTATGTGTTAAGGGGACAGGAATCTTTTTAAATTTAACTGTTTTCTCTGACTTACTACCACCACTAATCCGAATCTATCAATAGGGTTTAAATATTGGCTTCCTGGCTATTTACTGCACAATCAATTATGTACTTTTAATTAAGAAATTTCCTAAGAGTCTCCTCCCATTTCACCCTTACAGCCAAACAGCAGAGGGTGTGGCCTCTCCACAAAGAATGATTTTCTGTAATTTATGTCTAGGAAAAGAGAGAAACGGGAAGAATCTAAAGGGCTGTGCGTCTCTGATTTGAGGGAAAGTCGAGCTTGCAAGATGATGAGAATTTCTTCTTAGAACTTAAAAAAGATGTCTTCTAACTACATAATACAGTGTGAGGCTGAAAGCCTGACCAAATACCTGGACACGTCCTGCTTAGCTTACAGTTTTGCAAAACCCTAGATGCTGAATCCTTGTAATGTGGACAGTGCTCCATCTAGTGGTCAACAGGATAATTGCAAAAATAGCTTCACAGGTCACCTACCAAACTATTCCAAAATTGGTCTTCGAACCTAAGTTATTTATGCCAGTCTTTGCTACACATTGAAATCGTCTGGGGAGCTTGTAAAAATCTGATGCCCAGGCCACATCCCATACCGATGAAGTCAGAATCTCCTGGAGGGCAGCTCAGGCACTGGAGTTTTTTAAAAACTCCCAGATGGTTCCAGTGAGAACCAATGATCTTTACAACCAAAATAATGCGTTCAACACATTGAAATTACTCCCACAGTTATTTCATATTGCGCATATCATAAAAATAATTGTATGTATACAGGTTTATTTTTTCCTTCTTTTTAAAAATTGGATCATTTTTTAAAAATGGGATCAACACACAGAATACCAGAGAAGTTATAAACACAGACTTGAACCAGAGTGTGTGAGTCCCAGTCCCCATCACTGGTCCTGATGTTTTTGTAAGTAAATACCTGTGAATCTCTTAGAACTGACCATACTGCATAATGAATGTGATTTAAATCTATGTTATTAAGTCTATAACATTACTTTGCAACTTGCTCTTTCAACTTAAATATGTCATACACATCTCAAATAGTCCATACGATAGATCTAATTCATTTATCAATAGCTGGCCCAAAGCCACCTGTGAATAGATGTCCTTTGAAGTACAACATCCGCCAAATGGATTTGCTGGGTTAAATGGTATACCGTTTGACATTTTAACTGATACCATCAGTCAATTTCCTTTATCAACAGGACGTAATTCCTTCTCCCGCTAGCATCATATGATATGGTCTGCTTTCTCCACCTTCCTAAGCACTGAATGTACTTTTAAAGTCTTTTAACTCTTGCCAGCGTGATTGGTGAAACATGCTATCATGTTGATATACGTCATCATAGTTCCTATTGAATAGAGAGTCTGGAGATTTTTAAACATTTGTTGGCCATTTTCATTTCCTCTTCCATGTCTTGCCCAGCCGTACACTTTGCTCACATTTCTATTGGTTGTTCTTATCAGTCACAAGGGTTCCTTGTATATAAGAGAAAATAACTTCTCTGTCCAGAATATTGCAAATATTTTTTGCAGTATGTTTTTGTATTTTAACTTTTTATGGTCAAATGTGTTAGTCTTCCCCCTTATGGAGTCTAGATTCCTCGGATTGCATGAGTTCCCATCCCCAATCTTGAAGTTATGCAAGTTTTCTCCTAAGCTTATTCTATTACTTTTCACTTTATGTTTTTCATTTTGAGTTTTAATGCATTCATAATAATTTTATTCATGGTTGAACTTTTGGTATTTTTGTAAGTAAATAATCAATTATGCCAATAACATTAAATAGGCCATCTTTTCCCCATTGACTAGAAATGCTGTCTTTATCATGTATTAAATTTGAATATGTACTCAGATTTTTTGACTCTCTGGCCTTATGATCTGTAAGCTTATTTAAGATCCAAAATGATATAATTATTAAAAATGATTACATTAGCATCGTGGAAAGTTTTAATGTCTGGTAAGGCAATGGTACCTCAATATTCTTTTTCAAAACTGAAGATTTTGGGTGTCAATTCTAAAACATTTAGAATTTCTTCAATATAAATACTAAAATTCTTTTTGTACAACTCTAGAAAAACACCATTGAGATTCTGATTGGAATTAGTATGAGGTAAATATTTATATGGGAATCATTGACATTTTTATGTGCCTTTCATTTGTTCGAATATTGTTTTTATGGCTTTCTTCAAGAAAGTCTTATAATTTTTGGAAAATTTTTATAGTGAAATAAGATAATACCCATAAAGCACTTAGTCTACATATCTAGCATATAATAAGTATTAAAAATGTTAGCTATTACTATTATGTTGTTATTTTATTATCTTGAATTTATTCTCATTAGATAAAATCATAGCAAAGACAAGGCTTAAAAACTTACTGATAAACTCACATGAATCCTCAATGATATAAAAATATCAATTCTCTCCATTGATCTATAGGCCCAATACGATCGCAATAAAAATTCCAGATTTTGCTTGTGTGCATATATGTGTCTGTGTGTATATAAATTCACAAGCTGATCATAAAGTTTATACAGCCAAATGACGTGCCAAAAATAGGAAAGCTGATTTTGAAGAAAAAGCATGGAGTAGGAGGAATTACACTCCATGACATTGACACTCGCTATAAAGCTCAATCATTAAGACAACGTGGAGCAAGATCAGATACCTGATCAGTGGAACAGAATAAAGAGTCTGGAAGTACACATACGTGTTCAGTTTAAGACAAGGGTGACACTTTTATCATCAGAGCAATGGGAAAGGATGATCTCTTCGGTAAAAAGTGCTGGGTCAATTGCAAATCAATATTGACAACATTTATGTTGATCTCTATAAATGCTCTACACAAAAATCAATTCCAGACGGATGGTAGGTCTAAATGTGAACAATAAAACAACAAAGCACATAAAAGATAATACAGGAGACTGCCGTCATGTCCTTGGGATAAACAAAGGTTTCTTACACAGGACACAAAAAACATGAAACCTAAAGTAAAAGGTGGATAAATTGATCTATATTAAGATTAAGAAATTCTGTCATCAAAGGACACTATTATCTGCTTCAACATAAGAAAATCAATAAATGTACTAACTCATATTAATAGAAGATAAAACACACATCATCTCAATAGATGCAGAAAAGCACCTGACAAAATTCAACACCCTTTCATGATAAAAACAGTCAACAAACTAGGGATAGAAGAAAATTTCTTTTATCTGATAAAGGGCATCTATGAAAACCCCACATTTAACATGATGTAGAAAGACCTAGTGATGAAATGGCAAAAGAGCTAAGATTATCCTAAGATCAGGAACAAGACAGGGATGTCCGCCCTCACCACTTTTATTCAACACTGTTCTGATGGTTCTAGCCAGGACAGTTAGGCAAGATAGAAAAATAAAGGAAGAAGTAAATTACCTTTTTTTAGATGATATGATCTTATACACAGATAATCTTAAGGAATCCATACCAAAGGAACCTATTAGAGATCATGAGTTTAGCAATTTGCAGGATATAAGATCAATATATAAAAATCTGTTTTTTATTTCTAGGTATTAGCAACCACTAACCTGGAAATGAAATTATTCATCAAGAAAACAATTCTATGTACAAGAGCATCGCAAGGAATAACATACTTGGGAATATATTTAACAAAAGAAATGCAAAAATTGTATACTGAAAGCTACAAAATGTCATTGAAAGAAATTAAAGAAATGAAAAAACATTCATGTTCATGGATTGGAAGACTTAATATTGTTAAGACGGCAATATTCCTCGAATTGATCAACAGGTTCAACACAATCCCTACCAAGATCCCAGCTGCCATTTTTACAGAAATTGATAAGCTGATCTCAAAATTTATACAGATATGCAGCGGACCCAGAATAGGCTGAACAGTCTTGATAGAGAAGGACAAAGTTGGAAGATGCATACTTGCTAGTTTCAAAACTTACTACAAAGCTACAGCAACCAAGACAGCATAGTATTGACATAAGGATAGCTATATAGATCAATGGATCTATGGAACTGAGAATCTAGAAATAAACCCTTACATTTATAGTCAACTAATTTTGACAAGGATGTCAAGACAATTCAATGGGAGAAAAAAAAATTCTTTCAATAAACAGTGCTGGGACAACTGAATACATGAGAAGATATAAAATTGGACTCCCTCCCACTATATCTCAAAGTTTGCTCAAAATGGATCATAGAGCAAAGCCAAAATTCTAAAACTCTTAGAAGAAAACACAGGTACAAACCTTTCTGATTAGGCAATGGTTTCTTAGATATGACATCAAAACACAAGCAACTAAAGAAAAAATGGATAAGTTAGACTTCGTAAAAATTTTTAATTTGTGCTTCAAAAGATGCTATCAAGATAACCCACAGAATGGGAGAAAATATTTGCGAATCATATATGTGATAAGGGACTTGTATCCAGAATATATAAATAACTATTACAATTCAACGATGAAAAAAAAATAATTAAAACATGGACAAAGGATTTGAACAAACATCTCTCTAAGGAAGATATACAAAAGGCCGATAAGCACACGAAAAGACGTCAAATATTAGTCATCAGGAAAATGCAAATAAAAACCACCGTGAAATGCCACTTCATAATCTCTGGGATGGTGTAACTAAAATGACAGATGACAAGCAGGAGTGTGGAGAAATTGGAACCTCATATCTTGCTAGTGGGGACATAATAACATGGTCAGACAGTTTCTGAGAAGTCTAGCTATTCTTCAAAATTTTAAACACAGAGTTAGCATGTAACCTGGCAATTCCACTCCTTTTTAATCCAAGAACTGAAAAGATGTTCACACAAAAACTCAAACACATGAATGTTCACAGCAGCATTATTCATAATGGCTAAAACGTGGAAACTCAAGTGTCCATCAGCGAACTGAAAAATAAAATCTGTTATAGCCATACGATGGAATAGTATTCAGCCATAGAAAGGAAGAAATCACTGACACAATCCATGTGGCTACAACATGATAAAACTTGAGAACGTGCTAAATGGTAGAAACCAGACAGAAAAGAACACACATGGCATGATTCTATTTATATGAAGTGTTCAGCAGAGGCAAATCCATAGAGACCAAAAAAGTAGATTAGTGGTTGCCAGGGATGAGACAGGGAAAAAATGAGAAGTGACAGCTAATGGGAATGGGGTTTCACTTGGGGCTGATAAAGATATTCTAGAATTAGATAGTGGTGATGAATATACTAGCAAGGGACCGCAATGTGCACTTTATATAGATGTATTTTATGGTATGTGAATTACATTTTAGTTTTAAAAAGACACCATTAAGAGAAAATGCAAGACTTTCAGTGGGAGAAGATATTCACAATGCCTGTAACTACAGAGATAGTAACCAGATGCAAGAAAGGACTTGTAGGCGGAATACGTAAAAAAAAATTAAAAAATAAAAAAAATAAAAATAAAAATAAAAACCCAAAAAACAAACAAAAAAAAGCAAGCAAACAAACAAACAAAAACACTGGGCAAAAGACAGAGCCATACAGAAAAATGGGCAAAAGACGTGAACAGACATGTCCCAAACGAGTAGCCAATAAATACATGCAAAAATGTTCGACCTCATTATTAATAAGAACAATGGAAAACCCCAACCCTAAATAAACCCTGTGAAACACCTGTTATAACGGCGACATTGAAAAAACTGAAGAAACCCCTGGACTTTACACTTTCCATCATCCGTAATGGGAGCCCACAGCTCCCACTTCCGACTTAGTTTTTGTTTGTTTTTGAATGGTATATTCTTTTGAGCCTGGCTTCTTTCAACCTCACATTTGTGAAATTAATTCATGTTGATGCTTGTAGCAACAGGTCATCCACCTGGGTTGCTGCATTGTATTACAGTGTATGAATGGGTGACAATTTACTTAGTTATGTCTGTTACTGAGCATTTTGGTTGTTTCCAGCTCTTGGCTCTTACAAAAACCACTGCTAGGTTTAATGAAAGAAGTCAGATACATAGAATGCACATTGTGTCATTCCATCAAACTGGCTATACCAGCCTGTGGCTTTAAAGGATGCTGGACGAGTCTGCGAGCCTGTCCCAGGTCTCTGCCTGGATTCACTGCACAACCACACTTTTCCTATGGAATGTGACCCTCTGCGCCCTCTATTTCCCTCTTAGCCTCCTGTTTATGAGACTGTGGTCTCATTTTAAGCCGAAAGTGTCTTCTTGTCCTGTCCAAAGTCTTTTCTTGGTCTGGGCTGACATGATAGCCTCACTGCCCAGCCAAGCTATTTTTCTGGAGATGACTTAGCACTTTTCATTCTCCTTTGTCACCGCTGCCCTGTCTTAGGGCCCCTTGGGATTTCACGGGGCCCTGTGGTCTCCTGGGAAGATATTTATAAGTGTCACCACTGCTCAAGACAAATTTCTCACAATGAAGCTGGGGCGAAACAAAGCAAGCCTGTGCGTCATTTTTATTCACCACTGAAGAAATGCAAATGTGCAAACATTTGCATTTTTCCAATCACCTAATTTATCTGGATTTCCACCTTCCTTTGTGAAATAAAGGGTTCAGCGAAGCAAAATTAACAAAGCTTTGAGAACTCTTATAAACACAAATAAAATAAACATTGTTACTCCAAAATATATTTTGGCATATTTTGTATTATCTCTTTATGGATTCCAGCTAGGGCGGGAGAGGAGAGATAAACAATTGTTATAAATCAGGCTTTCTCTATCTCAAGGTTTTTAGGCTTATAGGATTTTAAAGCCAGAAATGGTCTATATTAGTTAACAATTGATGCCTAACAGGTGATCTCAAATCAACAAACATTTGTGGTCTCCCAGTCTTTCTGAGGGTCAGGAGTCAGGAGTCGCTTAGGTGGGCTGTTCTGGCTTCTGCTCTTTCATAAGGTGGCGGACAAGCTGTAGGCTGGGCTGCAGTCAGCCATCTCAGGATTGACAGGTCCAAGTTCACTCCCATGGTTATCGGCAGCCCTAGGTTTCTCAGATGGGTCTGAGGCTTCATTTCTGCATTGCCTAGGTCTCTCTGAAGGGCGGCTCATCACATGGCACCTGACCCCTCCCTGAGTGAGTGCTCCACAGGAGAGAGAAAGGGTGACAAAGAAGGAAGCCCCAGTGGCTTTTCATAACCCAAACTCCAGATGTTATGTCAACACTCTCTGGCACATTGAAGGAGGGAGTGACAGGAGGTGTAATTACTGGCTCCCACAAAGCCCTCGCAATGACATAGTCTGGGTCCCTCAGTGACAGCCAAGGATGCTGCGGCCTGGAGACGTGACGTGAACTGGCCAAGTTCACACCACTGATAACACCCAAACCGGATTCCCGTATTTTAGGGTGTTTCGATTTGGTGCCAAATAACACCTCCCTCCCCAATTCACACAATGTAGCCTTGGTAGAAAGGGACAGAATTTGAAAAATATAAATTTCTACCACCCGCAAAATGGGGTCTGTGATATGAGGTCTCCAGTAAAACAAAGTCCCACTCTAACCTATTCGGGGTTGGACTGCCATGCCTGTCACAAGGGACAGTCCCTGGACTGACTTGCTGACCAATCTGATTTTCCAGCCGTCTGCAAAACACACTCATTGGTGGCACTGTGGAGCAGCCCCCTGGCTGGTGGGTGCGTCTGCAGACCTCCCCTGGGCACTCCTGGCTCCGCTAATGCAGGGACACCTCAACCAAGGGCCAGCCGTGTTTGTTCCTGTGCCCCTTAATGCCACTTGTATGGTTATGTCATTTGTGACTTAAATAACTGTCACAAACATTAATGACATGCAAGTATGCAAAAGAGAGCTGTGGTTTCTGTGAGTTAAATTGAGGCACCATGTTGGGAAAGAGCTATCCCGTCAGGCATGGGGTGACAACTGTTAACTTTGGGGCGATGTGGGGTGCCCAGGAAAATTCACTCCAAAGGAAAGAACTGACGTGGAAAGGGCAGACTAAGTCCCCTGCGGGTCGTTTATATAAAAAGGAAAACATGGAACCCCGGTCAACTCGTGTCAGAAGAAAAGCCTCGCCTGAGTTGCAACACTCGCAAATGGACATGGGTTTATATTTTAAGTTAAAATAGGATATTGAATGCACACGCGTGTATATGTATATGTGTATTCAATAGATACATGTAGATATAAAATATATGTATATGTGTATATATAACATATGCATATTATATGTGTATATATATAAAATTTGAAAAAATAGAAAAACTTACGATCTCCAGGGCCTCCGATGACCGGCTTCGCAACGCCTCAGCGTCTCAGGTAGTGGCGGCTTCTAATGTCCGTCCACAAACGGCAGGACACTTGGGTGCCCGAGGCGCGCGTGACGCGGCAGCCTTCGCCCGCACCCCTTCCTGGAGGCCGGCGCAGCCACCTCGCCGCCGTGCGCTGTCAGCCGACAGCCGGCGACGCCGACCCGGGCCGCCGGGGCGCTGGGCACTCCGGCAGGGGGCGCCGAGCGCCCGCGGTGGCCGCGCCGGGCCGCGCTCTGATTGGCTGGGGGCCGTGGCCCGCGCCCCGCCCGCGCGCCCCGCGCGCTAAGAGCCGCGGCTCCGCCGCTCTCGCAGCAGTCTGCGGGCCTCCCGGGCGGCGGTGGGGCCGGAGGGGCGCGGCGGAGGGGACAAGACCAGGGCAGGAGGGGACCAGCCGGCCGGCAGCGCCGCGAGCACCCAGCACGATGCTGTCCCGGTGGCTGCACACGGGCCCCGAGAAGGCCGAGCTGCAGGAGCTCAACGCCCGGCTCTGCGACTACGTGTGCCGGGTGCGGGAGCTGGAGCGCGAAAACCTGCTCCTGGAGGAGGAGCTGCGCGGCCGGCGCTGGCAGCAGGGCCTGGGGGCCGAGGGCCAGGCGCGCCGGGCGGAGGAGGCGCGCCGCCTGCGGCAGCAGCTGGACGAACTGAGCTGGGCCACGGCGCTGGCGGAGGGCGAGCGCGACGCGCTGCGGCGCGAGCTGCGGGGACTGCAGCTGCTGGGCGAGGAGGCGCGCGCCGCCCGCGGCCTCCTGGACGCCGAGCTGGGTGCGCAGCGGCGCGAGCTGCAGGAGGCGCTGGGCGCGCGCGCCGCCCTCGAGGCGCTGCTGGGCCGGCTGCAGGCCGAGCGCCGCGGCCTGGACGCGGCCCACGAGCGCGAAGTGCGGGAGCTGCGCGCGCGCACCGCCGGCCTGACCCTGCGCTACCGCGCCCGCGCCTCCGGCCCCGCGGCGCCCTCGCCGCACCTGCAGGAGGTGCACGATCGCTACGCGCTGCTGGTGGCCGAGTCGTGGCGGGAGACGGTGCAGCTGTACGAGGACGAGGTGCGCGAGCTGGAGGCGGCGCTGCGGCTCGGCGAGGAGAGCCGGCGCCAGGCGGAGGAGGAGACGCGGCTGTGCGCGCAGGAGGCGGAGGCGCTGCAGCGGCAGGCGCTGGAGATGGAGCAGCTGCGCGCGCTGCTGGAGGACGAGCTGCTGCGGATGCGCGAGGCCTACGAGCTGCAAGCCAAGGAGCGGCAGGTCCGTGCGCAGGGACCGTCC
>CM053516.1:22024829-22074854 GCA_028627145.1 Eidolon dupreanum | reverse complement strand
GGTCGTTCTATCTTCATCGTTTCATTTTAAATCCGATCCTTCAGTTGTGTGCTGTGTGACTAACTGCTATGTGGAGGATGTTTTTTCTAGAGGTGGGGGATGTACGAGGGAGGCACAGGCCATGCCCCTCACTGTCTCCCTGCCAGGGAGAGAGGGACAGATGTAACTGAGCAGGCACGAAGCGCTGGGGAGTCACGTGACCACGTATGGAGCGAGTGCTTGTTAACCGCGCCCAAAAGTCAGAAAAGAAGATCCATACCCGGGTCTGAATTTTGACATTTATGCCCAGAATGTATTCCCGTCTCACTAATTAATGCGGCTTTTCTCCCCAGATGATTTTTAAAGTCGCTTTTCTACGTGAAATGAATAACCCCGTATGTTATTCATTTCATGCCTAGTACTGGGGATACCACCCGCATGGGAGAAATTCTCTTCCAAATCGGAGTGACTTCTGTTTTAAATACTGTAAAACCCCTGCTTTCTGGTTTGGGTTTATTTTCAGTAGCATCTTAGTTGGCTGTTTGGATGCACTGACTTTTCTAAGCGGTTGATGCCCACACTAGAGATGCTTTAAATAAACTCTTAAGCGTTCTTTATTATTAGTGAGTATAAACAGGGAAGCCAGTGTCCTATTAAAAATCTTCCCTACACTCTGTAGAAACTTCCACGTGGAAGAAATGCAGACTGTAAAATCACCCTTGCGACGACCGCCTCTTTCATAAAGCTGGAGGTTTTCCTTTTGTGTCCAGAACTGTTGGTACCTTCAGTTCAACCCAGCGAAGCTCCCGACCTCTGACCTCACAGCCGTCTGTTCCTTTTAGAGCGCGATTGCCTGCCTGGAGGATGAGAAGGCGGCTCTCACCTTGGCCATGGCCGACCGGCTGCGGGACTATCAGGAGCTCGTGCACGTGAAGACCGGCCTCAGCCTGGAAGTGGCGACCTATAGGTAAGGACGCCATGCAGGGTCTGGCTGGAGGAAGCGGGCAGCGTGACACCGCTATGGCCTCCGCCGAGTGCCTGTGACTTTGTAACAGAGCGAGGGAGAGCGACAGCGAGCCGCGCTTGGCATGGCCAGGCGAGGAGCCCAGGGCCTGAGGGGGGAGGAGGAGCCGATCACAGAGCCGCCTCCCCTTGGTGACCGGAGTAGCCGAGCTTTGCACAGACGATGTCTGCGTGTCCTGAGCATCGTCAAAGAGCTTCGCCCTTAGGTCAGCTCTGGGCATCCTCGGGATGAAGGTCTGTGTTTACAGATGAATAGATTCGCGCAGGGAAGTCCCAGAGCTAGAGAGCGGAGGCCCGAGTCCCCGGCTGCTTCAAACTCCAGGGCTCTGGGTCTGTCCCAGGCTTTGGCCTTGAAGAATGACCGGTCTGCCCAAAGCTTAGCATGGTGCTCCAGGGACGTGGCTTTGTTCAACAAGCTGTTGACTCGAATTTGGGGTGACCAACCCAGATGAACAAGTCGCGAAGCCCTCCAACAAAGCCCTCCGAAGGGCTGAGTGCCAGGCGGGAAGGAGAGCATAGTCCGGTGTCCCCCGGGTGGCCTGTGGGCTAGCAGAGTGACGCTTCCTCTTGACGCTCCCGGTCCTGTCCTTGTGTGGTGGGTGGTCTTCGGTTGCGGTGGCGCCCCCTTCTTTCCTGCAGCTTCTGTGCCCTGTGAGGACTGGTACAGAGGGGCCCAGATCTCAGACGTTTACAATTAGGGACCGGCTTCCCCACCTGTGGGAGCCAGCGCAGTAGCCGACATGATTGCGTCCTCACTGCCCGCCAGACCCAGCGCTAAGTCCTCTGCAGCTGCTCGCTGCCCACAGTCACCTGTCCACTGGGGATTCCAAATCACCCCCTCTCCTGGGGGAGGGGCCCAGAAGGTGGGGACCCAGGCTGGTGGGGGACCCTCACCCACCGAACCAGCCGAAGTGGACACGACGCCCCCTCTGTTCACGGCATCTCTGAGAGCGTGAACCCGCCGATCACGTGCCTGAACAAGTCTTGGGAGCTCTGCTTGTGAGTGGAAGGCGCGGTGGCCGACACCTTCCAACCAAGGTTCCCTCCCCCGGCAGGGCAGAGTGGGACAGAGGCCGGCCCCGTTCAGCACTCCCTGGGGGCTACCTGACGGTCTTCTGATCAGGGCTTTGACACAGTGGCCTGGCTGCTGTGATGTGCGTTACGAGGACGTGTCTGGCTGGTGTGTGCTGGTGTCTGTCTGCCTCACCGCCTTTACTGTGAGGACACTCGCCCCAGCCAGCCTTTTACCAGGGCCCTTTCTTCCCATCGGTGAAGGGGGGGTGGGTTCTCGGGCAGCCTCTGGCCTGGGCCCATGGTGGCCGCTCAGGGGTGAGGCCCACCCAGGGACACGGCACCCCTTGGAGGAGCCTACAGCTGAATTGAGTTGTCCTGAGGCCAAACCAGTGGGGACTTTGCCGCGTCCCCCCTCTGAGAGCCATGCCGTGGCTGCGTCCTACAGCGGGGGTGGCGGTCAGGGCTTAGAGAGCAGGGAGCGGAGGCATTGGCCAGCCTGTCCTTCCTCCCAAGGTCCATCTCCTGCAGTCCCCTGGGACATCTCGTGGGGTGAACAATCGCAGAATTAAACAGCTGGGGTATGCAAACAACTGCTGAGTCAGATGAATCTCAAGTTCACAAATGAGGAAACTTTATCTGGGAGAAGGAAGCATTAATCTGAATGGTTTTTTTTTCACTCACAAGTGACAGCAACCTTTCTCAGCGGGGCTCAAGCCCAAAAAGACATAGAATCCTCATCTAACTGGGAAGGTCCTTAGTTGGAGACGGGATGGATCCAGGTGTTGGGCAAGGTTGTCAGCGATTGGTCTCTGCCTCCTCTGGGCTCCGCCCACACTGTGGCGGGCCAGGCTCCAAGCAGCTGCAGGCTTTTGTCCCAGGATGGGGCTTTTCCCCAAACACCACGCAGAACTCCCAGGCCCAGCTCTCTGGTTCTGTTGGTTCACATGCCCGTCCCTGGAGGGTGGACAGGGTCAGCTTTTCATGAGCTCCGTGGGCTGAGACTGGAGTGTGGGGTACCCCAAACCTGGCTCTATTCTAGGGCGGATGCTGGGCCAGCCCCGAAAACCCACACCTGTGCCTGTATTGGGTAACACCTAACGCCAGGTGAGGCTTCTCCCTACAGGGGCAGTCGGACTGTCCTGTATTCACTCTGTGATGGTCGTCTGGGTTGAGATCTGGATACTCTGATCTTGTGCTTTGCCCCTGGGATTTCCTTCCTCGCTTTGTCCTGCCCCCAGGTGGGCATCTTCCCTGAGAGGGCCTCACCTTTTTGGTAGGTGCCCTCATCCCTACCAGCTTAGCTTTTCCCAAAGGCCTTGGTCAGGAGCCTTGTTAGCCCCTGGCAGCAGGCCGACCTCTCGGTGCGGACCGAAGGCACAGTGGCTGGCAATTTGCAACCCAGTTTGGGGTTGACTTGGCCGCCTCCTAGGAATTTCGGAGGCATCAGGACTTTCGTGGAAGCAAGTGACGGATCACACTGGACGTCTTTCTGAAGGCCAAGTTCGCATGGTGAAAACAAGGAGCCTGGCCCCGGAGCCCGTGTGCCCGGCCCTGCCCAGCCGCCGACACCCACCTCAGTGGTCAGGGTCGTCTCCCACGGCTTGAGGTCTGAAAGACCCACAGGCGGTTGAATACACCCCGTTTCCTCGTAGAAGCCGAAAGCCTAGCATTTTTATCACTGATGCGTGTTCCGCAGGTAAGTCCTTGTCATCTCTTAGGTGACGCTGTCAGTATTGTGTGCTGCGGCCCCAATTTTGAGCACAGGTACGAAAATTCACATTTGGGTTAATGCCCTTCTGTGCTTCTGACACTTTTGCAAGTGCCCACTACATCTGTACACGCCTGACCCACTGCCCGACCGCAGGCAGCGGGGAGAGTCGACCCTGTGGAGACACAGCCCAGGGGCCCGTGCTGTGTGACCCCTCATCAGCCCTGGCCAGCGAGGCTGAGGGCGGCCGACACAGCAGCTGGTGTTGCTCGTCTCTTGGGCTGATGTCACGTGGATTTTCCAGTTTCCCCGTGGTGGCCATTCTCGCAGCCCTGTCATCATCCTTTCTAAACATGGCATATGTCAGGGCTGTGGCCCTTTAAAGCTGCAAGCAGATTGCAGTCCAGCCGGAATTTGTCACCTGTGCCGAGGCCAGCTCTCAAGTGTCCTGAACGCTTCCGAACCCAGATATGCGGCCTTTCTGTTAGGAAATAGAACGATCGTAAACACAGACTTACGGTTTGTAAGTACGTAATTTAATAAACTAATAAAATTAAAACAAAGCAAACTCCAGAGTCGAAGACTTAAAGATCAAACTTAGTTGGCTGTTGGTGTCCGGGAAAGACCCTGGCGCCTGACCTGGGAGGTGACCAGGAGGATGAGCCCTTTCCTCCTGCCCTGCGGGTGACGACGGGCAGCAGCAGCCGTGGGGCGGGGCTGGGGCTGGAGATGCTGAGAGAGGACAGTGCAGGAGATGGGCTGGCCCGGGGCTGTGCTCGCTCTCGTCTGCCTGTCGCCATGACGTCGTGTGGGGCTGGTGACGCTCGTCCTGCTCGTCCCCCTGGGCCCAGTGCTCTATATTCCGGTTAGGCTGGCGCAGGGCGGCCCCGGCGTGGTCGGGGTTTAAGGCCCCCAGGGCGGTGGTCAGGGGCTGCCAGGGCCCCCTGCTCACGGTGTCAGCATCTGAGGCATCTCGTGTGTGTTGGAAACACGGACACTCAGGCCCACCTGGACCTGCGGACTCAAGCCGGCCTTGCGACCAGATCCCACGCGACTCGTGTGCACACTGCTGTTCGCAGAGCAGCCGGGGGATGCCCAGAAAGCACCAAGGTCATCTCACAGCTGCCTAGAGGACGAGACAGAGGACGGGCAGGCCCAGTGACGTGCCGCGTGCCGTGGGGGCTGATGGGGCGGGCAGTGGGCTTCCTGGAGGAGGCGGTGCTTGGGTCTGGCGGGAGGGGAAGCCGGATAAAGACTGTGTGGGACAGGCTTTCTGGGCAGAGGGGACAGCTTGGGCGAAGACTCGAGGACTGAGCTAGTGTGGTGTCTGTGGCAGTGCCACGCATTTGGGTGCCCCTGGTCAGCTTGGCTTTGGAAGCCTGCCAAGTGTGGTGATGGGCAAGAATGACGCCCACGAAGCCACGTGCTCTGGTCCGTGAGCCGGGGTCTGCTCTCAGGCTGCTTCAGGGCGTGATGCCTGCCCGGGAGACCCACGCAAGTGTAGCCAGTGTGGCCTTGGTGTTAAGGGTTGTTTTCTATGGATCAGGCTATGTGGACTGACGTAGCCTCCTACGCCACAGGAAACAGGAAATGCCCCAGTGACACACAGCGCGGGGTTTCCAGAGAGCGGAAGGGAGTCGTGAGAATCTGGGAAGGCTTCAAGAGGAAGGTGAGAGTAACCTGTCCTGAAGGATGGCGGAGATTTGAATAGACACATAGGAGAGGGGGAGGTGGGGAGGAGAGGTGGCCTGGGAGGAGAAGACGTTAAAAATAATACACGTTCCACGAAAATACTGTAGGTGGCTTATTGCCAAATAAAGTCACATAAAGATGGTTCAAGGGAGGGAGAGAGAACTTCCAGCCGAGGTGATTAGGTGAGATTTTCAAGGGATGCGGGATTTGAGTTGGGCCTTGGAGGGGTGGAAGAAGCGGGGAGGGGGTAGGAACTGTACTGGTAGGAAGGCATCGGGGGAGAGCAGGGGTCTCAAATGCCAGGTGGCCGAGGCAGACTTTCTGTGGCAAGCAGAGGGGCCGGCCCAGGCCGGTGCCATGCAGAGGGGAGACGGCCACTGGCAGGAGGCGTGAGAGAGGGTGCTGAGGAGGAAGGCGTGCGTGTCTGGGCAGATGCAGAAGGCCTCGGGAGGGCCCTATAGTCATCGGAGAGTCAGGTGGTGAGGACCCGGGGAGGTGGCCAAGGGAGCGTCAGAGCCCAGCTGGTACAGGCAGTGACCGGGGCTGGCAGTGGGAGGTCTCTGGGTGAGGACCTGGGAGAGGTGTGCTGTTTGTCACGTGTTCTCACAGACAAGACCTGCCCCACCCCCCACCCCCAGCACGGAGCCCTCTCCACGACGCAGCTGCTTATTCAGAAGTAGCCGATTATCTGAAGATGGTGAAAACTACGGAACTTTCCAGAACCCGCAGCGTCCTAAACCCCTCCACCACTGACCCAAAGATCTGACCCCAAAGCTAGATGCTAGATTGAGAATTTGTAGAAGCTCAGTTAGAAAATAAATAGGCCCCCACGCCCAAAGAGAACCGAACCCAACTGTCAGGAATGAGCTGTTGGAAAATATAATGGAAAAAAATCTTCAAAATGGAAGCAAAAAGTGCAAAACTCCCCAGGAATAAACTGCGTCCAGAAACCACAAAACCAAGGGATATGGAAACTTCATGCATAAGAAGAGGCCTGTCTCGAATTCCTCATCCTGGGTACAGATGATGAAATCTCTATCAACATTGAAAACGAGCCTTTTTTTATGTTTTGCGGACAAAGGCTATATAACAACAGTTCTAAATTTTACTTAAAAAAAAAAAGAAAAATGGACTGCAGGGCCAAATGATTTTTCAGAAGAAAAGTACTGAAGAGATTCTTTCCTGGCCAGATATGAAAATGTAGTGCAGAGATTTCCCGTCTAGGCCCCTTACAGCAAAAACCCTTTTAGAAAGTGATGGAAGCAATTTTTAGAAAATGTTCTTTGTATGTCTATGCAGGGGGAGGGCAGGCGAGCTTCCTGTTTTTTCTTTCTGGCTGCGGTGGGCAGACGCAGTGTGTTTTAACTGAGGAAAATACCGTCTTTAGATGTAGACTAATGAAGCAGTGCAGGTCACTCCTAATGTTCTTAATTTCAGCATTTTAATGGTATTTCTGGTTGCTTCATTTTTTTTTTTTTTTTCTGAACCACCTATACCTTTTCAAAAAAAAAAATCCTGGGGACTCTCTCAGGATCTTAGGAGAAATACATGTTTTTTAAAATTCAGTCCTACTTTTTGGAGAACGTAGAACTGTGTTGACACTGGGACTCATCTCGTTAAGAGGTGAAATATTTGAAATGGTAAAAGCTTGTGGTTTCAAGGGTAAGCAAGAGGACCATCCCACATGTGTGGCTGCTCACATTCCCCCACATCACTGTGTAAATGAAAAAACCCTCGGTCAACCATGATTTTAGGTTATCCGGACTCTCTTCCCCTCCACGATGACTTCAGTTAACTGAAAATCAGCTTTTTTTCTGAGGTCGGTAGAAGATGATGTTGATGAAAACTAACATTTATCCAACACTCACTCAGGGACAGTTATTGTGATAGTTTGCCAATTACCTAATCAGTTACCACCAGAAACCTGTGCCTGCTCCCAATTTCAGAAATGGGGAAACTGAGTCACAGAGGGTTTCAGTGCCTTGACCAAGGTCACAGAACTAGGGAGTGTTAGGGCCCAGAGCCTGGCCAGAGGCCACATGGTAGCTCACGTCCGCTTTGTGGATTTGTCCCTATTGCTTACGAGGGCAGGGACTTGATTTTCGGGCACGTGTTCACTTATCTTGCTGCTTAAGAGGCTGGATCTCTGTGGGGCGGTGGGAATGTCCCCTGACAGCCGTGAGCGGGCGCATTGGCATCGCGAGTCACCGGGACTTGATGGCAGTTCCCCTCCGCTCTCAAAATAACCCGAGGACGCTCTCCCCACTTTTCAGAGGGGTACTCGTCTCTTTAAAATGGGCCTCAGAGAGGTTTCGAGGAAATGGCACGTTTCTGGCCTCTCATCTTGGGTTCATTTTCCGCCTGGGCCGTGAGTCTCGTGAGCTGCGATGGTGGCGGACAGGGCTCGCGTGTCGTGAGGGCTGTGTGCATGACTTAAGGCACTAATTAGATGACAGGTGCCTTGACCGAGCCTGTAAGGCCCTGGGCGGGTGCTCTGGAGGAGAAGGTGGCACACACTCCTGCTTCCTGGGAGCCAGCCATTGAGGGGGGACCCCGTGCTTTGTGGGAGAGCCCCGTAGGACCTTTTGATTGACACCACCAAACTGTCCAATAGGCTTCGCTCCTCGGGTCTGGGTGGGGCGCTGGGCCCTACCCGGGAGCGGTGCGCCTTTGGCCAGGACGCCGACGCTGTGCACCTGCAGAGCCAGGATGCTCGTCACCGGCCCTGCGCGTGGGGTTGCCAGGGGGACTCTGCAGGTGACAGACAGGAGGGTCGGAGCCTGCCTGCGCTCAGTGTGAGGCAGGGCTAGCAGAGGCTCCGGGGGTGTTTTGTTTGCGCTGCATCTGTGACCTGCACGCGACCACACGAGCCCCGTGGGGACTTGGTGGCCCCCTTGGGTACCATAGCACCCGATTCTCGGGGTCCTGAACATGGGAGACTTCGGGTGCTGGTTTGGATTTTCCTTGAAAAAGGAACAAAACCATTCCGCTTTGAGGGGTGAGAGAAGATGTTTTCCCGCAAGGGAATCTGAACCGTCGCCCCCGCCCCGCCCCCTGCCACGTGCACCTGTCACTGGCTCGTCTGCTGGCCTGGACTCCTGAAGCCCTTTCCGTCCTGACCCGGCCAGCTCCTGCCCAGCAGGCTGAGGAAAGGTCTGGAACGGAACGCGCCCTTCTCACCAAGCCCCCCGGCCTCAGCGTCCGATGCCACCTCTTCCGTGGCGGTGACGCTGGGCGCCCACCCTGGGCGTCTGACTTGTACCCTGCACGGTCCTCTCATCACATGCAGGCCTCGGAATTTTCTAGGCGATGGAAGCTATTTCTGTTCCTGGCACGTAAAATGCATGGTCATGAGGGTGTGAGATTACCCGGCCGTGTCCCTGGCGTCGGGCCCGGGCGGCAGGGTGGGGCTCTGGGCCCCTCATCTGCGCACGCGTGCACGTCTGTCACTGCGCACACCTGGGGATGTCGTCTTCGCTCCTTTGCTTTCTCCCAGCCGCCCGCAGGGTGACACGTCTGGGGGAATCCTCACATTCGAATCAGTGGGAAGGGACCTGGCACCACTTTGCCCCGACCCCTGCATCCCTGCCCTGCTCGGCATCCCTCCGTTGTCATGCCCAGCTCTCAGTGGTGACAATAGCATTTCCCAGTGGCCTGCGTCTGATGTCCCTTCACCCGCAGCAGCCAGTGTCCCAGGGGTCTCTGAATGAGGGACATCCCAGTGCTGACCCAGCTCCCACATGCCTGGTGGGGGCCTGCCGTGTCCCCTCTCCTCACGCCTCTGAGCTGTCGATGTGAATCACAACACAGTGACAGCTTAGGTTTTAGGCGTTTGGAGCTAGAGAAATCACGTGGTCCAGCGCTTTTTGGGGTTTTGTTAGAAGCAAAACAGGACGCTCCTTTGGGTGAAATGAGGCCTCTGGGGGTGGGGGGGGTAGGGGTCTCAGTTCTTCCTTCTCCTCTTTTCTCGTACCCCTCCCTCCATTTCTCCTGTGTTTCTTCGTTAACGTCTTCACTGCATCGCGGTGAATCCCAGTTTGAAAACCACAGGGGCCGTGGCTGCCTTGTTTACAAACTTCAGTCCCTGCACTGCTCCGGGTCAGCCCCTGACCTGTGACTCCAGAACGACCCACGGATGTCATTGTTCTGGGGCCCTCTAGCCTGGGGTGACGTGCCTAAGGGAGCCCCTCCCTGCTTCCCAGAGAAGCCAGACCCCGGACCTCCCCTCCTCTTACATCTCCTGTCTCCTCCTCTCCTGGCCCTGGGTTTCGAAGGGCTTTCTAGAAGACTCTCCAGGAGTTCCGAAGCCCTAGACCCTTATTTTCTTCTCTCAGCTGGATGGATGCTCTATCCAGTCAGGCCCGCTGAGGCCGGCTTGCATCCCTTCTTCAGACATGAGTCCTAAAACACAGGACACTTTGACACTGTGGTCATTAGCCAAATACTCCAGCCTACAGCATATAGGGGCACTTATTGCTCTTTTGTTGCCTAATGAATTTTTTTTTTCCTACAGAGCCTTACTGGAGGGAGAAAGTAACCCAGAGATATTGATCTTGACTGAGCGCATTGAAAACCTGCCACAAGGTAAAAATAGGAGGAGCCAGATCTTTAGTTTTAAAGTACTTTCCATCCAAACTCGTTCAGTCTGTGGACAAATAGGAAAGCACCTGTTACCTGGAAGAATTGGGGTTAGATGTGATTTTTCAGATACCTGCCGTTAACCCCTCCCTTAAGTATCAAGTAGATTTTATTTAGTGGGTCATAGTTTAAATGATAACATAAATAGGAATGTGTTGGAAAGTGCTTGATAAACTTTTTTGTTCACCCAGCCAATATTTTAGGGTGCTTCCTGCCTGACGTGGTGAAGGGGGAGAGGGGCTGATGGGGAGCAGGAAAGAGTGACGAGAAGGTGACATGGACTTGCTTATCACACCCTGTGATACACTCTTTCCAGACCAAAGACTTCTGTTCTTAACACAAGCAAAGGGAGGTGTCACTTTGTACAGCAGGCAATTAATACTCTGAAGTTTGCTCCCCCACCGGGGACAGCAGTGGGAAGGATAATTACATCATTTCTGTCTCCGCCGTTGGTTAGTGGGCAGCTCAGGTTGATACCCGTGACAGGTGTCATTGCTGCCCTAAGCCAGGTCTCTCTTGCTTCAGGCCAACTACTGCAGAACAAAGCCCATATTTTCTGCAGCCACAGACTGACATAAGAGAGTTAGTGTTCATTAGAGATACCCTAAAAACTTGTAGGGTACTTTAAAAAACTTTTAATGCCCTGTGGAATCTTAAAGTACTTTCTGGCTAAGCAAGGGCAGATTAAATTCCTCATAGTATGTTGACAGCACACCTTACACAGCCTCGTTCCAGTCTGCACGAGTGTGACATAGTCAGTGTCATGGCAAATTAGGAGTGTGTGTATCTGGTGCCTCTGTCAAGACAATGTTTGATTAACAGCCAATCTTAACTTTTTAAAAACAATATCGTCCCTATCAGGCATTTCACAGATTCAACAGGCCACTGGGTTCAGAATACCCATCCTGGTTCTAGCCATCTGTGTCTGGAAGCAATTTGGTCTTAGACTATCAGGAATTTGGTCCAGCAAATTTGCTTTCTAATTTCAAGAGTAAGTTTGGGAAGAGCAAAGATGTCCACAGCAGTGCCCATTAGTCAGTCTGCCTGGCACCAGTTAACATAATGACATCTATAAAATAAGAATTCTTCACTCACCAGATTTCAAGGTTTACTTAGTCACCTCGTTTTGTTTGTTTGTTTGTTTGTTTGTTTATGTATGGATATGTAAGTCTGGAAATCTGCCACATAACCTAGGAGGAAAGGAGAGAGAAAATGAGAAAGAAGCTTCCAGGATGACCAACAGCCTCCGTCTGGGCTCACTGATCTTTTTTTTTTTTTTTTTTTCCTCCACTGTCTTATACTAGCTGTGATTATGGAGCTCAGGAAAAGGCATACTGGGTATCTCTGTTAACTTGTTTCATTCATTCATTCATTCATTCACTTATTCAGCTTCTTAAAGGATATACAGTATTTGTAAACTAAATTTGTTTTAGCAATTACATATTATGCCAAAAGGAAGTAAGTATTAGAATGAGAGAATATCGATTATAAACTCTTTATTCGGCTTTGATCTTCTAAATAGTTGTGTGTTCTGTACGATAGGTGCCCACTAACTGTTCACTGAATAGATAGTGAGTTTATCAATGCTTATTAATGCACTCACGTGTCTTTTGTAATATCATACAAAATGATGTCGGCCACTTGCCCCCAAGATGATAGGCCTAAAACCAGTCTGTGATCGTCCATGTTTCTCGTTGAACTTGAATTGAAAAACCAGGTCTTCCCTGCAGTTTTCTGGGTCCATCTTCTGGGACTTCTCAGTTTAGGATCAGTATATTGGCCCCAAAAGAGAAAGCTTTGTAGAAAATGCCCTGGTCTCCCTCCTGTATCCTGGGATCTGTCCTAAAGAGGCCGCTGGCCTTGGCCACCCTGAGGGAGGTCAAGTGTGAGGAGGAGGTTCTGCCCAGCACTGCAGAAGGGGGGTGGGCCGGCACAGGGTGGACGGCACCCCCGGTCACCGTCTGACCACCAGCCACCAGGCAGAGGGCCCTTGGACCGCCTCCCAGCCCCCAGGGTCCTGGCATTACTGCAGATGGGACTGTGGGCGACCAATGAGCTTCCTGCTCTGCTGCCTTTTTATGTGAGAGTTCGTAAAAATAAAAGTGTGAAAGTAGAAGAAGTTAGGAATGTTCAAAAAAAACATTAAATTCTTCAATACTTGTTGGCCCAACATAGAAATCAATGAAAAGTAAGAGCATATTAAATGGTGGAGGGGTAATTCCCGTTAGTGTTTATTAATTATGTAAATTATGAAGCTCTTCTCTGCTGTGATAAATACACTTAACTGTGTAGAAATGATGGATTCCAAATTATCATAATATTGTGAAAGTTTGGCCACAAAAATGAGCACCCCAGCCTCTCTGGTGCATGTGTCATGCTTTACACATTCGATATATTTCTTAAGGCGGATGAATAATTTAACATCAGTAACTAGAGAAAGTACTGAGCTGAAGCATGCGTAGTGCTATTTTATTGTAACAGGATTTTTAAAACTACCAAAAAAATAATTTAGGGATCGAAAAAATCTTTCACAATGACTTTTCAGGTTTATATTATGACGGGATGGGATTTGACCTATGGCGATGCTTTTTAGGTGAAAACCCATAATGACGACAATCATTTTAATGCATTGCTCATTTTCTACAGAATTCAGAAACACGTCTTATCAATATACCGACTCGGCATTACGGAGGGAAAATGAAAGAAACCTGTTTTTGAGGCAGAAAGCATCGTCGGGGAGCCTTCACCGCGGCCAGGCGCTGCGCCCTAATGTGTGGGCGCCCGGCATCCCGCAGACAGGAGTTGGGGGCGCTGCCGGGAGGGGCCTCCTGGGCTCCCCGCACCCGCCCTTCGCCGCCACCGTCCGGCGGGAAATCACTGATGAGAAAACGACCCAGAGTCGCACCAGCTTCAGAACCTTCCCTCCCACCCCTGGGCTCTTAAGAAACACTGAAGTTCAAGTGCACACGTTCCCGGGTCGGCCAAGAACTGGAGGCATGAAGGACGCCCCCGCTGGCGTAGCCGGGGAGTCCACGCTTGGCCGGGACACTTGGTCGCATGAGAGGACTGTCATTTGGGGCGAGAAGACAGAGGCGGAGGCCGCGAGGGAGCAGGAGAGCGGCGGACGGGGGACCGTCCGAGCCAAGCGGGAGGAGAAGATGTTCGATTCCAAGGAGAAGGCGTCGGAGGAGAGGAACCTCCGGTGGGAGGAGCTAACGAAGCTCGACAAGGAGGCGCGCGAGCGAGGGCGCCAGCAGGAGCGGGTGACAGCGGACGAGCGAGGGCGCCAGCAGGAGCGGGTGACAGCGGACGAGCGAGGGCGCCAGCAGGAGCAGGTGACAGCGGACGAGAAGGGGCCGCCGGGGCAGTGCAGCGCGGGACAGAGGCAGACGCCGGCCCGCGTGGAAGCGCCGCAGAGCAGCAGGCCCGAGGGCGCCCCCAGGGGCGCCCAGACGCCCCCGGAGAAGGACGGGGGTGCCGGTCCCGGCAGAAGGCTGCAGCGGAGAGAGGCGGGGTTCAGGCTGGGCGCCGGGGACACCGGCGACTCCGTGACCGAGAGCATCGCAGACAACATCGTGTCCGGCGTCCTGCGGCAGTTCACCCAGTCCCCGGGCGGGGACGCGCCCGCCGAGGCCTTTCCGGACACCAAAGTCACCTACGTGAGCCGGAAAGAGCTGCCCGATGACCGGAAGACGACGACCGAGATAGTCGTGGAGTCGAGGCTGACCGAGGACTTCGACGTGTCGGACGCAGCTGGCCTGGACCAGCTCCTGCGCGAGGACGTGCAGGGCACGGCGCGGCGGACGGGAAAGGCCACCGAGCAGGTGGTCAGGGATGTCCTCCATCTCGGTCTGAAGGGACGAGAGGGCAGAGCCAGGGTGGTCAGCGTGGAGGTGGTCGAGGAGCCCCTGAGCTGCGTGGGCGGCGAGACGGCGGACGAGGGTCCCACGCCGTTCCACGTGGAGGAGGCGGAGGACGCGTCGCCGGCCTCCCAGGGCCCGGCCGAGGGCGCGGGGTTCGCGGAGGCGGAGGTCACGTTCAGCCGCCGTGGGGAGCCGCCCCGCGGGAACGTGACTCACGTGGAGGAAGTGACGGAGGCAGGTGACTCGGAGGGGGAGCAGAGCTACTTCGTGTCCACCCCGGAGGAGAGCCCCGAGCACGACGTGGGGCGGGACAGGGACGAGGGCTCGGTGTACGGGCAGATCCACGTCGAGGAGGAGTCCACGGTCAGGTACTCCTGGCAAGACGAGATCGTGCCAGGCTCGCGCAGGAGAGCGAGGAGAGACGACGCGTGGGGAGAGAAGGTCGTGAAGCCCCTGGACGTTCCAGAGCCTTCTCTGGAGGGGGACATGGGGCCTCCCTGGAAGGAACAAGCTGGAAGCGGCGAGTTCCACTCCGAAACCACCGTCGTGGAGAAGGAGATTAAAATCCGGCCGGCGCTGCACTCGGCCATCAGGAGGGGCGACGGGGGGCCCAGGCAGCAGCTGGCCGAGGTCCTCGGGCAGCTGGAGGAGAGCCTCCCGCAGCGCGTCAAGGAGGAGCTGTCGGCCGTCACCCGCGAGGGCCGGGGCGGCCCGGGGACCGTGTCCGTGGACGTGAAGAAAGTCCAGGCCGCGGGCGGCGGCGGGGCCGTGACCTTGGTCGCCCAAGTCAACCTCTCGGAAACGGTGGATGCTGATCGGTTGGACCTGGAGGAGCTGAGCAAAAATGAAGCCGGTGAGATAGAGAAAGCTGTGGAGTCGGTGGTGCGGGACACTCTGGCCCGGCGACAGGGTCCAGCGCCTGGAAGCCCGGACAGGGAAGCCCCAGTGGCAGTCTCGGCGTCTGGCTTCGGCTTCAAGCGCTGGGCCACCCAGGAACTGTACAGCCCCGCTGGTGACGACGGTGGTGACGACGGCGACGGTGGCCGGGCCTCTCGCAGCACGCACAGGGCCACGTCCCAGGGCCCGGTGTCGGCCACCGTGGAGGTCACCAGCCCTCGGGGCTTCGCCCAGGCTCACGTGCTAGAGGACGTAAGCCAGTCCGTGCGACACATTAGACTAGGCCCCTCGGGAACGTGGAGGACTGAACGGGGCCCACCCGAGGGACACACTGCGCAGGTGCTGGAGGTGAGTCGCGGAGGCCGCTGGGACCCGCGGGGGGCTCGGGGCGGCCAGCTGGTCCGTGGGCACTTGACGTTGGGCCCTGATCCAGGTCAAGTGTCCAAAGACATCTTCCAAGGGCCTGGCGGGGGGCCCAGCGGGTTTGGGACACGCACGGGTCGGGGGCCCCAGCGGGTTCGGCTCCGAACAGCCTCACGCGCAAAGGGCAGCGGTTTTCCAGGCCCCCACTGCGGGGCAGGGAAGGGCGGTGAGCATTCTCCAGCCGAAGAGCCAGTGGCCGCCCCGACTTCCGCAGCGCCCCTTCAGTTAGGCCTAGAATGGGGTGCAGCGAGCAGAGGCGATTCCCAGCCCCCTCGCAGACACCGTGGGGTCGGGGGGCCCCGCGCCTCTGCGCGCTCGGGAGTGGCGCGGGCGTAGGGCACGTCGCCATCGGGCCTCGGAGGCTTCACACCACCGAGCAGATCGGTGCCACCCACTGTATTTAGCGACCAGAAAGCAGGGGCCATGGCGAGGGCTCCACAGACGTGACCCCGGCCACTGTCACACCGCGGGTGGGGACGTCCTGGTGAGTGAGAAGAGCACCTGCCAAGGGGCCATTTCCGAACCGCCCTAAGGGCGCAGCGGGGGGACACGCCAGGGGCGGAAGCGACAGTGGGGCGTTCGGGTGGGTCCTGCGGCACCCCGAGCCCCCGAACACGCCGCCCCCACAGCGGGCAGCAGCGGGTGGCGCAGGCAGGCAGCACTGGGGCCCAAAGAAACTTCGTTTACCTTCCAGGAGGACGTGAGTCACACAGAGGCGACGCCCAGCTGGACCCAAGAGACCACAGCCGTGTTCCCCGCAGGGACAGAGGCCGAAGCTCATGGCGTGTCTGACAGTGGCACGTGGAGAGAAGCCAGCAGTAGGGGTGACCCGGGGGCCAGCGTGAGCATTCAGGGCCAGGCGCAGGCTGAGTTTGACAAGACCGTGCAGCTCCAGAGGATGGTGGACCAGCGGTCGGTGGTGTCGGACGAAAAGAAAGTGGCCGTTCTTTATCTAGACAATCAGGGGGAGGATGAGGAGGGAGACTGGTTTTGATAACTTGTTTTAAATGGCATCTTATTTGGTGAGATAACACACAAAGGCCTTTGCTTATTGTAAGGGGGGAGGCTCACTCTTTATTAAAACCTCCACCTTATAACTTTCTCCAAAGAGTGCTCCAGGCAATGTCAATTTATTTTATAATCTGTAAAGGTTTCAAATTAATTCATGCCTTAAAAAGCATTGGAACTTTATTTTTGAGTCGGGACTTTTACAAAAAAACACTTATCTTTTTAGTCTTAAAAGTTCCTTTTTCTGGAGTTTAAAACTCCTAGAGATTATTTTTACCAGTTTGCAGTGGCCATAGAGATGCCTCACATCTGTTTGAAGCCAGAATTAACTATCTTTAGTTAAAATGCCTAAATGGTAATCAGATTAAAGTAATATATTTAAGAGTAAATTTTATTTGCATGTGCTAATAAATAGTAAGCTAACCTTTTAAGGGAAGAAAAAAATCACTACATTTTTCTCTTTCCAAAGTCTTTTCAAAAAGAATCACAGGAAATAAGCAGATTGTTTAGATTAAAAAAAAAAATCTGAAGATTTCATCTTTAGGAAAAAGTTATTCATTGTAGAGTTAAATTCATTTTAAGGCTTGAATTTATGTGCAGCACTTTTAAATATATTTTATTGTTGGAGCGGACAGCTCCAGCCGATTGCGATATTTCAAAATTGATGTACTTGCTGTGGACCCATGTGTGAGAGGAGCGATTATTACAAGTCGCCTACAGTACCATTTCTTTTTTGTGGCACCAGGTCATTAGTGACACGCAGTCCAAATGCTCTTTTTTGTTACGACCTGAGTCCGGGAGTGGCCAGCTCTTGTCAGAGTGTACTTGAACCTCTGTACTTCGGCTGTCAGCACTTAAACATTTATTCCACTGGTGGGGGTAGACCCTGCAGACCATGGCTGGGCTGGCCAGGTGGCCATGCGCAGTCAAGTCGGAAGCTGGAGGTGGGCCGTGCTCCTAACCAGCCCTTCTCCACCCACCGCGACCGGGGCGGAGGTCTTTCTGAGCTCAGAGAGTTGGAGATGAAAAATGATAGCCAACCTCATGAAAGGGTTCGCACTTTCAACACATTGCCTTGGGGGTGTTTTGTTTAGGGAAAAACCAGTCATGTGTTGGCTAGAATCGGATGCGTTGGGGAAGGAACTGGGTGCCTCTCCCATTGCCTGGCACAGAAGCATCCGGAAGGGCCCCGGGGGGATCGCAGAGAGCGGCCCATCTCTGACGATCCACAGAATGTGGGCGGGCAGATTTGCATCACCAAGTTCAAGTGTGCTCTAATGGATCCATTTTATTTTGCACAAAGGTATTTTGGTTTTAAAGCTTTTTAAGGCATAGCATCACATTAAAACTAGCATCTCTAGCAGCATGGCGTTTTAATCCAAACTAGTTTCTTTCACATAGCAGTTGTCTAAACTGTACTTTCCCTAATGCAGTATCAGAACTGCCTGCAGTGTTCTGGGGATGATGATCTAAGGTGACGTCACCCTCACGTGGGTTATGATGAGGTGGGGGGGCGGAGAGTAAGGCATTTGAGGGTCTTCCCTCTGGGTTTCACACGATGGCCCTCAGACCCCCAAGACACACGTCTCCCCTGCTTCCAGAAATGGCTACAGCAGGTAGTGTAGGGAGAGCGCCTCATTTGCTTCACTGCCGAGTTGGGAAGAAACACAAAGCTTTCAGGATGGTTTATTTGAAAAACACTGTGAGTCAGGGAATAGGAAGAAAGTCGATTTGACTTGCAAGTTTAAGCCTTTGGTATATGCCAAATAAACTAGTGATTGCCACAGACTTCTTGTTTCCAACAAAGAGATGGGCTGATTTTCTGTGGCATTGGTATTTGTAAAAGTAATTTATTGATCAGAATTTGGTCAGGGTGACAGCCTACTGTTTTGATGGCAGAACTGATGATGAGGACTCTATTGTGTGAGTCCAAGTGGCTTAGTTTGATGTCGCTGTTGTGGCTCATGACCTTGTAAATGGGTGCTAACCTGCAGAGATTGTGAAGTGTGTGACCCACGTCCATTTGAGAAATAAATATCTGAGATCTTCATTCTTTTCTCCATGTTAGAATGATTATCTTTGAGAAATATCCCACCATGAGTTCTTACCCGTATGGAGTCATGAGCTGTCGTAGGTTACCACGTCTCTGAGTCACATGAGAGCAGGGTGTGCCCTGGTCACCCTACAGCTTCCTGTCCTTTAAAACCGGTCACTCCAGAGACAGTAGAAATCACCTTTGTGGTTGGATGGGGTGAGGACACAGTCTTTTCCTATTGTTGTTCAGACAAAGTGTTAATGGAATGTTATGTACCTTCCCACTGGTTGTTTGATATTGTTATTTTAAATGTATATTTAGAATGGAATCATCTAAAAGGCTGATCTTGCTAACTTCCCATTCCCTGTGAAGGGAAATATCACAAGAATGTGCAAAAATAAAAATCTGAGGGAAAAAACGCCACATGGCTCCGAAAGAGAATGTTTTCCAGTAGGTGACTTTTGTGTTTTCTATGTAAACTCTAGTTAAAGCACACGTGTTTACACACATGTTGTCTACTGTGGCACACAATCACTGGGGAGATCGGACATCGACTGGACAGTTTGTGGTAAGAATGTCGTCATCACAGCCTGGAAGGCTGGCACCAACGGGGCGACCAGCCATCCCGTTTTACTTGGGATGAAAGGGTCTTTGCCTGGGACACAGGACTTTTCAGAGCTAAAACCAGGACACTCGCTGGGCACATCAAGGTGGCTAATGACCTTACGTGCAAATTGAGATGGTTAGGTAACCATGGCTGTTTCCTAGGAGCTTGAAAAAAATTGAGGTAGTTTGTGATAAAGGAATAATTAGGTACTGTTACCTGTTTGTAGCCTTTCTCTCTCTCTCTCTCTCTCTCTCTCTCTCTCACACACACACACACACACACACACACCCTCATGAATAGCTATAGACTTCCCCTCATATCACAGTTTAATAGATGGGAGGCATTTGGTAGACTATTCCAAAATTCATTCTTTCCTAGGATGGTGGCTAAGTTTTTCAAAATGTGTTTTAGTTTATGTGGATTCCAAAGTATTATCTTCCAAGAAATACAGAAAGGAAAGAAAAGGTATGATTGGAATTCACATTTCCCCCCCAAAACCCAGCATGGCCTCTCTTGCTGAGCTCACACTGCTGTTAACAGAAACCACAGATGGGGAGGCTCAAACATGGACGTTTATGTCCCAAAGTTCTGGGGGTGAGGAGAAGTCCGACATGAGGGTGCTGCTGGACTCGGTTCTCGGTGGGGGCTCTTTGTGGTTTGCTGATGGCCACCTTCTTGCTGTGTCCTGATGTGGTGGAGAGAGAGAGAGAGAGAGAGAGAGAGAGAGAGAGAGAGAGAGAGAGAGAGAGACCAACTCTCTCTCTCCTGTCTCCTCTTGTATGGCCATTAATCCCATTCATGGGGCCCCACCCTTGTGTCCTAATTACTTCCCAGAGACCCAGAGATCACAATGGGGATCGGGGCTCCAGCATAGGGATCTTGGGAGGACACGAGCATTCAGTCACTCCTCGGCAGACACCAGTGTGGTATGTGTATGAAACGCTTCATCCAGCCACCCACGTCGAAAGTGACGCCCTCAGTGAGATGGGACACTTGGTGAGGAGTGGCCCCATCACACACCTTCGCACACTGCCTTCATCCCCCAGGCCTGGCTGGGATGGGAGGGTCCGAGCAGGGAGGCCTGTGTGGCTGCTGTCGCACACCTGAGGAAGACAAGGGACCCTGCCTCTCTCCACCCTGTCCTGGATATTTGCGGTTGATTTTCCCCATCAGTTTTTGAGGCAGCCCCTGCACAGTGGAGCCGGAGTGGTTTCGGATCCCCACGGGGCGTTGGAGGGGAAGGTCCCCACACTGCTTCCTGCTGCCATCTTAGTGCCAGCCCACAGCCTTGCTGGGCCACAGCCCGTGGGATGGGGAGGGGGAGGCGGGACAGCTTGTCCGCACCCCACTCTTGCCCCCTCCAAGCTCCATCCCCCTCATTCCAGCACTGATCTCGTCCCTCTGCCCTCCCTGCCCCCACACGCTGAACCCGGGAACGCAGGGGGAGAGCAGAGAGAGGGGACCCAGGGCTGTGCCAACTCAAAAACGTAGCTCCAGTGTGGCAGCCACGTTCATCCTGCCCAGAGCAGGCAGCAGGGGGTGGGCACCCCTCCCTCGGCACCTGCTCCGGGCCAGACCCCCCCCGGCTCACCTCTCCTCCTTCCTCCCACCTGCCTCCCCTGACCTCGAGGCCAAGTCAGGTCCATCCATCAGCCACCCTGTTTCACTCGGCTGTTCCTCTCGTCAATTCCGCCCTCGTATGTGTGTAACTGACACCCATGTTGGGGTGAAGCTCCGAGAGCATGGGGACAGTGTGCCCCAGTTCTTAGCTCACACCTGATACGTCACTGGGTGGTCAACCCCATCCAGTGGGCGACTGGCTCGCGGGTGAGGGGAGCTTCTTGGGGGGTCCGAGGGCTCTGAGCGTCATCGGGGACACATGCTCACCCAACACTTACACGTGTCCTTTTGTTAGCATTTTATTCTCAATCCCTAATACCTTCCTGTAGGAAAGGGCTTTCTCCACAATTTTATGGCTCCACATCGGACAAATCTGACTCCAGGTCTGTGTGAGGCGCTGGGTCCTCTTTCCTGCACAGGCGTTTTGAATGTTTGAAGAGAAGCTTTTCGGCCACAGAGTAGGAGAAATTTTGTTGGCAAGAAAAAGCACTTAGGCGGTAAAAAGAAAAATGCCGTATAGAAGCACCAGATCACCCCGAAAGGCGTCCACTGTCAGATGCGGCCACGGGAGGTGGCTGGTGTCACCGCTGGGTGTCAGAGCAAACACCTGGCCTTGGAAATCGGGACAGTGACCACTGAATTCCATCTTCTGGCTGGGGACAGACTGACGTGGCACCCCGATGTCAGCGCCGGGCATGGCCGAAGCTGTCGCTGGGGGTGGCTGGTTCTCAGTCCCCTGCGTGTGGGTGCGGCCTCGCCCTCCCCGTCACAGTGTGCGGGAGCACACCCGTGCAGGAGGCCGGCTTGCATTTCAGGGCCTGTTTCGGCTTCACAGCCATCTCGGAGGCCCTGCGGACAAGCAGAAGGGGTGAGCGTGGCGCCCTCGGAGCCCTGCCCGGTGTCCCCCAGCCTTGGCTGCTGTGCAGACAAGCCCAGCAGTGGCCAAGCTACGTTTCAGCAGGGAGCCTCGGGGGAGAACGAGAATGAGAGGAGAATCGTGTGGCACAGGACCAAAAAACATGAGGGTTTTCTCCTTTCTAAATCCTCGCCACCTCTCTCGCTGAGCTGAGAGGATCGAATAATGAGCAGAATAGGAAGAGGAAGGCTGGGCTGGAGGCCTGGGTGGCTCGCTTTCCCCTTGGGAAAGGGCCTGGGTGCAGGGGTCGGCTCCAAGACAGTGCCCCCTGCTGGCTGTGTCCGCATCTGCAGCGCTACCGAGAGCACGGGCTTGGCAGTGGGCGGGCTGCTCTCTGGGGCACAGGCTCATCAGGTGGGGGGGGACAGCCTTCCAGGTGGGGTCAAAGGCCCCTAGAGGCAGGCTCCAGCGGGCCAAGGCAGTGCTGGTCCCCCTCGTCCCCCAGCAGGACGAGATGACCCGCGGGCAGCCGGTCTGCAGGAGGACACAAGTCCCGGCCCATGTTTCCGGCGTTATCCCAGAGCTAATTTCCTCCTAACATCCGGGCAAGGAAGATATTTTACTGGTCGTGCATCGTCTGCGTCATAGGAAGTCAGTACAGCTTTCCATGGAAATTTCCACAGAACCAGCTTCCTCTGAGATTCTGGATGGTGGCAGAGGGGGACACGCAGGGAGACCGTGCGAGGGAGGCCGACTCACTTGGACAGGGCGTCCATGGACTGCTGGGTGGCCAGTGTCCTCTTGTCCTGCGGTCCGTACAAGAAGGTCTGAATCTGAAGGCACTGCAGAACACCAAACAGTGACCGTGAGGCTACGAAAATGTCACTGAGAGCATTTTGCAGGAACACTAGTCTCCCTTGAAAGGGAGAAAGAACACTCCATTCCCAGACCTGTGCACTGCGACAGAATCAGTGTGTTCTCGCAGTTTCTCCCAGGGACGGTCTGACCTGCCTTTTGCATGCTCCGAGGAAGTGCAGGAACAAACGTACAGTTTTAGCACTATTTTCCAGAACTCTCTGTGACTACCTGTATGCAAAAGTATGTCTAAAAGTAATACTTTAAAAAAAAATCAAAGCAAGGATTTATAAGAGCTACACGGACTAGACAAATTCATAGAGACAGGAAGTACGATGGCGGCTGCCAGGGGATGGAGGGGCGGGGGATGGTTAGTGTTTAATGGGGGACAGAGTCTAGGTTCGGGGTGATGAGAAAGTTCTGGAGAAGGGTGGTAGTCATGGGTGTACAATGACATGGATGTGCTTAATGTCATTGAACTGTACACTTACAGATGGATGAGATAACGTAAGTAAATTTTATGTTGTGTTTATTTTACCACAATAAATCAATTTTACTTTTAAAAATAAATAAAGGCAAGAACATTGGTAGTGACTTAAAAAGCAAAACAACCCATTACCGACTTTGACCAGAAAATGTTTTCCATAGCTCTAGATTTATCTAAGACACATAAATTGAATTTTTCAATGCTCTGCTGCTCTAAGCTAAAGTTGCGGGAGCATTTTTGCGTGAAACAGGTACTTTTATTCCTTCGTTAAAAACATAGATATTGACAGAGACAAAATCAATAAATGTTCATTGAACCTACTGGGAGCCACGCGGTGTGAACATTTTTGCCGAGCTAAGTACACAGCGCCCAAACCTTGACGGCAGAACGTTCTCCGCCGTTCTGAAGGCATTCCGTGCTTTCCAGATTCTTCTAAGGAGGCCAGTGCACTCCTGTCTGAAATCGGCCCGCAAAGGGTCTTTCTCGCTTTTCTTTAAGTGGACAAAACGTGAAATTCTGAGTATCCTGATGACTCTTAGGGAGCCATCACACTGCTGTCATTTTCTCCGATTTGATTTGCGGGGTTGGCAGAAGTCATGTATGTTTCTCTTATTCCTTAATACCAAGCAGGGGGCTTTCTGCAGGTAGACAAAAGGGAATGCCTGTCTGCGAGCTGACCCCAAATTTGTCTGACACCTGTCTCGCCCCCCCTTTATGTCCCAGGACTTTGCACGGTCCCCAGTATGTAAGTGGAATATTCGCTAAATGAATGAATGATTAAATAAGTGAACAAACAGATCAACTGAGAAATTCTCCTACGGAGCCGTAAGACACAACTGGACCCCAGGCCTCCCGGGATGCGTCAGTGGCTTCAGCCTCTGGGAAGGAGGCACCGCTGTGGGTGCCACGTCATAAAGTGTCACCATCACACTCCGGGCAAGGTCACTAAAGGTCACTAGTAGACAGACTGCTCGCTGCATGCTCCTTTCTCTTAGGAGTCGCTTAGAAAGCCCGGTAGTTAAGACGCGTTCCTAAGCATTTGATACAAACTTTGAAAGGTGTTTTTGACACGAGTTTTGAAAGCTCGGTTTCTGCGGAGCCCAGGAGACAAGGAGGCGCCATCCGCCTGCTGTCTCGCCAGCGGTGGCCCACCCCTGTGCCCGGAGCTCACGCCCTTCCCCGTGGACAGAGGGCTGGCTTGGTGGCAGCTATGGCGTGGACGTGACCTGACTCAGTATATTCTGGCTTTAGAAAACCACAGCGGTTAAATACCCAGACTCATGAGGAAGCATATTTTCTGGTTTGGTGGTGGCAGTGAGGGGTGGGGGGAGTCTCTGGCAATCTGCAGAATTAATCATTAATCAGGGCCATTGTCACGGCAGGACCTCCACAGAAGTGGAAGGGGGTGCCTTGGCCCTCCCCTCCTCCCTCAGCTTCTAGCCTGAAATCCTGGAACCGCATCCTAATTTCTCTGGGGGGATTTCAGACAATGAAAGTGCTGATGGACACATCCTATTTGTTAAAAGAGACGAGTAGAGCAAGTACCGTAACTAAAGAGCCATTTCGGCTGTGAGGCCACAGGACTCCATAATGGAGAGTTGAGGCAGGCATACTTCAAGCTTGGTAAGGGTCCTTGCCAAGCCTGCCATGCTATCGTGTGTGTTTTATCTCCACACGGAGCAAAAAACAAAGCCAGAGAAAGGTACATTTTTTAAAAACGATTCTAATCACTATTCTTCTGTGCACATATCATCTGACACTAGCATATATCCATGACGGAGAAATTACCTAGAAACTCATGAACTGGGCTTCTGTTTTCATGTCAATTCTTAAGGCTAGTATTGAGAAAAAAAAACAAAAACAAAAAAAGAAGACATCAGAACCCCAAATCTGTGAAAGTGTGAAATGTTTTCAATGTTTAGAAAGACACAACTATACTTCCATTTATCAATCGTTACGAGGCAGGCGGAAATGATTAGTTAAATGACAAACGTGGGGGAGCGAAAAGGATGAACCAAAACGCAGTTCATCAGAGAGCGCTTCCTCCAGAAACAGGGGTGCGCCCGACTGCAGCCCCATCTTCTGCCTCATCCACTCATTCCTGCAGCAGATGTCTGCTGAGACCCGTCATGTCCCAACCCCGTGCCCGCTTCAGTGACGGGGCAGGGAACGGGCAGCCGTGGGCCTTGCCCTCTGGGGACCTCCAATGCGGTGGGGAGTCAGACACTTAAAAATGTGCTGTCAACATGTCATGGCAGCTCTTGGTAAGAGCTGTGGAAGGAAGAACGAAATGGGCTGTCGGTGGCAGTGGAGTATACTGGGGTCAGTGAAGGCCTTTCTGGGGTGACATTCAAGTTGAGACCTGCCAGGATGGGGAGTCAGCCATGTGACGAGCACCAGGCTGGTGTGGTGGGGTCCCAGGCAGGAGCGCACCCTGCATCTCTCTCTCTCTCTCCCTCCCTCTCCCTCCCCCCCCCTCACACACACACACACACACACACACACACACACACACACACACCCCTTCTATGCCTCCCTTACCTGGAGGGGCCACTTGGTCTGAGCCCTGAGGACGGCTACACAGGAAGGTAGGAAGGATCCCACATGAGAAGCACAGGTGAGGTGTGAGCAGGGTCCCTGGGGAAGGGTGGGGGAAGGGGTGTGAAGCCAAGTGCCGTGGGCTCTATATCCTCATGGCCATCCCTCGACTCCCCCATGACCTTTCTCCAGGACAACTGCGACACAAACGTGTAGAGCGTGGAGGCATCGGCGGACCGCGCTGTCGAGGGGAACCCCGCTGTGGACCCACGTGTGAGCTCAGGCTTCATTGTCTCAGTGGGTAGCCGGCCAGTTTTCTGTGCAAAAGCTGAACTTGCCTATTCCTGAGCCAGGCGGAGGAAGCGAGCCAGACGCTCTTAAAAACTCACCCCTGAGCTGCCTCTTCCTGGCGTGTGTCCCTTCTGGTCTGGAAAGTGGCTATCTCGCTCAGTGCTCCCCGAGCTGGTGGAGGCCGTACCAGCCATTCCTGGCCATCACTCTGTCCACTTGTTTAAGGTCACAGTGAATTTATGTGGTAGGAGCTCTGTTCTCACCCATGAACCCACAGTCCTCCTGCCTCCATCGAGGTCCGACAGAGTGCCAGATGGTCTCGGGCCAGGACGGTCTGTCCGGACCCGCGGTTCTGCAGTCTGCAGACCTTTGGGCCGATGTCGGAACTTGGAAGGCACTGTGCACTCACCAAGCCACAGTACAGGCCTAGATCTGAGCGCTTCTCGTGGTCGTGGGCAGTCTGCATACACTGCCCACGCGTGCTTTCTAAGGCACAGAGAGGGGGAGGGTGCTGGGCCTGGGCGGCCGTACTTAGGGGCCTGTCCCCAAGGAGATCAGCTGTTCCTGGCAGCCGGTGGTGCCAGGGTGGCCTGTGGCCCAAGGACCGGAAGTCCCTGTTTCCACCCAGCCTGAGGCAGGCAAGGGGGCTCCATGTCCTCCCCACAGAAGGTTAAGCATGAATGAACTTGACCCCTCTAACCATCAGCTCCCACGCTCATACAGGCTGCATCGATTGATTTCCAAACGCCAACTAATGAGGGCTTGAAGCGTCTTTATGTAAATTTCTCAGCTCAGGAACAGGATTTTGAGTGTCAAAGTAACGTCATGAAGACCTTCCTCTCTTTCAAAAAGGACTCGAGGTGACCACTGCAGCCCAACAGTGGGTGAGTCAAGGACGATTAGAAAAATCAGGATTGAAAACGGGTAGGACTTTGCATATAAAAACATGGGGGCTCTGAAGGGGACCCCAAATCTGGCTCTGGATTCCCTGGTATCCAGGGCGACAAGGAAAACACATGCTAAAGGGAAGGTACAGCTAAAGGGAAGTGGCCCCTGATGAAATGACAGGACATGAACTGTATTTAAAAATACAGCTGTGTACAAGAGCTTGGCCCGTTGGAGGAATGGCTGGCCTATTCTCATGTGTCCTGTCTTGACCCATGACACATACGACCCTTCCATGATATTATGAAAAAAACAATTTTCCACCTCCTTTCTTCAAATGACTTATTACAATGGGCTTTGGATTTGCTGGAGAAAGAGGTCACATAAAATTATGTTGTTCTTTCATGGAAATGTTTAATGTCTGCAGCTGCAAAGTAGTCAAGCAGTGGCCCGAATCCTGATGATGACGGTAATTAACAGGGGGCCCACCCCAACTTCACGCGGCAGCTGGGCCCGGGGTCACTTCTGAGACACTAGCGACCTAGGAAGTGAATGGTTCGTAAAGTCTCTTTGTGCAGCCTTTCCCCTGGGTGAAAATGCTGGCGACGATGGCCGTCCTAGATTCAAACCAGGTCTCTGTGTCGCAAAAGCATGCCGGCTTACGCTCTGGGGCTAATGGAGGTCTCTAATTTCCCCTGCGGGCAGACGCCTTTGAAAGACAGACCAACGAGATCGGGCTGGCTTTTCAGTAATTTAATCCCACTGTCTGCTTTGCTTTTTTTGTGCCTTCCTGTATTTCATGCCCGCGGGACCATGCCTGGGCCGGCCAGCACATGTGGGCACATCTGGAAAGGCCTGGATTCAGGGCATTCCTGCTCCCGAGGTGAAAAAATTGGGGGCTGCAGCTGCTGTGATCAGCACCGGAAAAACACTGAGCTGGTGGCTTTAGAAAATGGCCGCGGGCTCCAAGAGCTCAGGGCTAAATACGGCATCTGACAAAGTCCAGCGCGGTAGCCGAAGGGGAAGGCATGTTCCCAGCCCTGTGCGCCCTGGTGTCCACGGCGGGGCCAGCCTGTCCTCGGGGTGTGGGGGGGCCATGGCGGGGCCAGCCTGTCCTCGGGGTGGCGGAGGGCACACGTGGAGAGTGGAACGGGGCTGCATGTGTGACAGCGTGCACGCCCCACGCGGACACGGGCTTCCACCCTTTCCTCTCTGATTCTGCCACGTGGCCGGACAGCTCAGACACATCACAGCCGGAGTGTTCAGGACTGATGGTTAATGAGGCCAAACGAAAGGGGAGAAATGTCACCAGCTTCCAGGGCAGGTGTGAGAGGTGATGACACCTGAGAGCTGCTTGAAGCAGGGGTGATTTTCAGACCCTGGGTGGGTGGGGGGGCTCAGAGCAGTGACTCTCGACCTCCCCACAAAGCTACAGTGCAGTCCCCAGGGCCTGGGCCCCTGTCCCAGACTGGTTCAGAAGGCGACCCTGATGCAGGAGCTTTAAGTCCCATGCTAGTCAAACTATGGGCAAAAAGGAAAAAGGAGGGCTTCACTTAAGAGTAACTGGCCCATAGTCAATTTACATAACTTCTAGGGGACTCGGGCTCCCCGTCTGTAAATTAGGGCTAGTCAGGTCCGACCCTCTGGGCTGATGCAAGGACCAGGAAAAAAACACATGAGCTGCCCCCTCGGCTGCTGTGAGCCTGACTCTAAGCACGTGGGCAGTACCGGTACCAGCCCAGCCCAGCCACGGTTGGCAGGGCCCTGGGAAGGGCTGTGTGGCCCCTGCTTCAGTTTTGGTGCCTCTGCTAAGACTCGCTGCCCTCCTCCATGTCCTGGGGTCCCTCCCCTGCCTGGAGGTGAGTGGCCCAGCTGAACGCTGGGAAGAGTCTTTCCCTATCTCATCCTCCAAGGAAGGGCCGGGACCGCTCTGCTTCTTGCCCTGTTGGCTCTCGGCCACCTGCCCTCTGCACCCGGGCAGGGCCTGGTGGGGATGGAGGCATCCTCACCTCACTCCGCCCTCAGAAGCAGGATGGCCAGAAGGCTTGTGTTCTCTTCTTTCTTTTCTTTTTAACGCCTACAGCACCTGGTCTTCCTGGGTGGTCTCCCATCCAAGTACTAACCAGGCCCGACCCTGCTTAGCTCCCGAGATCAGCCGGGATTGAGCACATTCTGGGTGGCGTGGCCGTAGACAGAAGGCTTGTATTCTTGTCACCTCCATTTCACAGATGATAAAACGGAGGCCTCTTGGCTCAATTCTTGAACCACTCCCTTCCATTCTCAACACTATCCTCACAGTGACTTAACTGCTCCACACCAAAAAAGAACTCAAAATAAACCTGTTGTAGCCTGCTTTAAATTTCCTTGGCGGTTCTCAGCTGCTCAGAGCGAGGCTGGGAAATCTTTTCTACAAAGGGCAGATAGACACAAAGCCGGGCCACTAAGTGGGCACTTACGTAACGAGTTAGAAATTTCCACAAAGTTTTATCGGTGAAATTCAAAATACAGTAACGAGTATGGTTTTCTATAATCAAGTTCTCAGGATCTCTTTTTTAGAAGGAGAAGGGGTAATATCTCAGTTGGGGTTCAAAGTCAGTGATCCCCATCATCAACTCAACTTATGCCACCTGTAAAATGATTGCCACAGATTTTATGCTCATCTATAAAAACCATTTTTAACTTGCAGGCCATACGAAAACAGGTAGTGGGCTGGATTTGGCCCGCGGGACATCATTTGCGACCCTTGTCTAAAGAATCGTGTGTCAGCCCCGTGACCTGCAGACGCACCCCAGGGCCCCTCCCCGCGCCGCTTCCAGACAGCCATCCCCAGGGCTCTTTGCTTCTTGGGCAGGGGTCCCTCTCTCGCCACCCCCCAGCCTTCTCTTTCACCCATTTCCAGTCTGGGAACTCCTCTCTCCCAGTTCTCCTTCTCAGGACTACTTGCTAAGCGCCTTCCCTAAACCCCTTCCATCCCATACAGCCCCGTACGGGCCTGTGGCACAGAACTTAGCGCATATGGTATCGTAGTTGGGGGTTTATGGCCTGTCATTCCCTCACTGGCCTGGGACACTTGCCCGTAAGGGACGGGGCTGCTGCATTCCTATCATGCCCACTGCACATGCTCCAAAAACAGGGATGAGCTCTCCTGACCTCGGTCCAGTCCCCTGGCTACGGGATTGTGCTTCCTGTGCCACCTCGGCCCCGGGCCACCCAGCTGCCTTGGAGGCACCGTGTTCATACAGCCTCCCGTGCCCCTGGCCTTCTCTGACTGATCCAGGGTAGGCAGCAGATTCAAGCCAGGCCGACTGTCACTATCTGAGAACGTTCAGGCTCTGACTGAGAAGTGACATGGGGCTAGGAAGTGGCCCCTGGAGGGCTCTGGAGGGCTGGCGGCCTCGGTCTCCATCTTAAGTAGTGAGACCATGTCACAGAGGGGAGGTGTGCAGAGAAGCAGGCAGAGAGGACCCTGGTGGCATTAGAGCCTGGCCTCGGCACTCTCTCCTGAGGCTCAGCTGCACACTGGCCCTGCTAACTCCTCTGCCCGCCAGCCTTTCCGTGGAATCCAAAGGACGACACACGCCATTTATACCTGAGCTAACCTGAGCGGAGTTCCATCAGAGGCGACCCAAAGGCTCCGACTGTCCTGACCCAAACTGTTTAGAGCAAAGGATGCTCTTGTTCAAACAAAATCTCACTTGGAAGCCCGAGTGTGAAACAGACGATCGTGTAGGGAGGACCACACAAAACAGACGTCCTGGTGCGAATCCCCAGCGACTCGTGGCTTTGCAAGCAAGGCCAAGACACTCGTCCCTTCGGCCTCAGTTTCCCACTTCGAGAGGTGCCCAGCTGTTCAGGGTAATGTAGGGCTTAAATATCTGTGTGCGTGTAAGTCGCTTAACACAGTGCCAGAGACATGACACTCGCTCGAGAGGCATTAGCTGTCACCACGTGGAAGCGAGTGATGGGCAAATACAGAGACCGCCGCCCTTAGCTTCCTTTCTCACCTCTTCTCTCCCATGATGTCTCTGGCCCATGTGTAATGTTCAAATTACCTCTATTAAGTTAATGTTTAATACATGTCTTCCTGGCTAGCCTAGAAAGTCTCGCACAGACAAGAAGCATATTTGTCTGCGTAACTGTTTTTTCTCAAGTCTGCCTAGCAGAGAAGGTGTCCAATAACTATTTCTTAACTAACTGATGTTAGATATATGTGTCATCTCGATAAAAAATGGGTACCAAACATGTTACCAGATCTGGTGCCTTTTGCAGCAGAATCAGAAAAGTCAGGAAAAGAGAAAAAAGGCTCGACTTATAGGACAGCCCATTCAGAATGGAAGTTAAGTCTTTGGGTTTGGTCAGTTATGTTACTTAGAGGTTCCCAGGTTTTCTTCATTTTAAAACTAATTAATGTTATGGAAACACAACACGACAGAACTTATCAAATATATTTAAAGCAATAATGAGCAAATACATAGCCTAAAACACTTAAATCAATAAAAATGAGAACAAAAAAAATTTTAAACTCAAAAAGATAAAGCAAAAAAGCTCCAACGAAGTAAAATAAAATAAGTCACAAGGAAAGAAAGAATAAAGATAAAATCAGAAATTAATGAAATTGAGAATAGGAAGACAAGTGACTCATGGAATTAAAATCCTGGTCCCTTAAAAAAATGAACAAGACAGAGAAACCACTAACTAACTAATTCAGTCAATAAAAAAGTGGAAAATCCAAATATAAAACTAAGCAATTACAATTGGGAAAATAACTATTTAAAAAGTAGAAATTAAAAAGATTCTTGTGACTACTTTACAAATCTCTATACAAATCAGTCTGAAGTATAAATGAAATAGTTACCTAGAAAAATACAGTTTACCAAAATGACCTAATTAGAGGTAGAAAGCTTCAACATACCAATTTTTTTTTGTAGGAGAAATAGAGAAAATTGTCAAGGGATTTCCCCATAAAAAAGCCTAAGGAGTTTCATAGGACATGCAAACCCTCAAAGACTCGATAGTTTTCATGCCGTACAAATCCTTCAGTGCATAGAAAATAAAAATAAACTTCCAAATTATTTTTATGAAGCAAATACAACATTGACACTTACACAAATATCATTTACAAATATTGGTGCAAAACTCCTAAAATAAATATTAGCAAACAGAATCAACCTCATATTAAGAAGATATTTCAATATAATAACTATGGGGATTTATTCCAGAAATGCAAGTTTGGTTCGATACTATAATAAATAATACACCATATTAATTATTTAATTAATTATCTCCACTAATGCTGAAAAAAACCTTTGATAAAATCCAACACTTAGTTCTAATAAAAAAACCATTCATGAAAATAGAAAAAAACTGATACTTTTTTAACACATAAAATAGATAAAAGTTAGCCCTGAAGTCAGCATCTACTAAAAGGCAGACTTGCTAGAGGCATTTCCACTAAGATCAGGAACAAGACAAGAATGCTTTTATCTCCACTACAACTTAATACTGTACTGGAGGTATGAACCAATGCAATTAAACAAGAGAAGTCAATTAGAGCCAAAAGAATTGAATAACAAAAAGTAAAACTATTTGCAGATAATGTAATAGGATATCTGGAAAACCCAAGAGAATCAAGCCTTGAATTAACTCAAGCAAGAAAAGAATTAAGCACAGTAGCAGAATACAAAATAACAGAGAAACCAATAGTCTTCACATACACAAAAATAACCGGTCAATATAATAGTGGATACGACTCTATTTATAATGGTATTAAAGGAGATAAAATGCTTAGAAATCAACCTAATAAGAAATGTGTCAAACCTGTAAAAGGTACATTTTAAAATGTGCCTAAACAATACATAAGTAATATCAACAGAAACAAAGATACCCCTTGGGTAAAATGACCCAACATCATAAAGACATCAGTTTTCCCAAAGTTTGTTTACAAATAATGCAATCCTCCAAAAATTACCATTAACCTTTGTATGCAGTTAGACAAGTTGATACTAAAATTCATGTGGGAAAAAATATGCAAGAATACCTAGAAAACCTGATATTCAAAGGGGAAGAAAACCATGAGGGGTGGCTAGTCCTACCAGACATTAAATCATGCTATGAAATCTCTAAATTTAAAACAATAAGGAACTGGCATTCGAATAAACAAAGATCAGTAGAATAGAAGAGAAATCTGGAAATGACTCAAATACATGTGGAAATGTAGTATAGGAAGGTGTTATCTCAAATCACTGGAGCATAGTAGGCTCTTTAATAAAAAGGTGCTGGAAAACGGGGTACACCTCACACCAGCCACACAAACAAACTCCAAGTCAAAAAAGAAATAAATATGTAAGTACCAGAAGAACACACAGAATTCCTCTTCAAACTGGTACACGGAAAGAGTATGTGAAAACATAAAAGATTGATAAATCACACTACGTAAAAGTTAAACATCATTTGCATGATGTTTACACAAAATAATTGATAATGCATTTAAAAATGTACTCATAGAAGAGGATTACTATATCTTTTACCCAAAAAGTGTTCATTTAGATCAACCGCAAAAGCGATGTCATCTTATCTAAAAAAGGCTCATTTGAAAAGATGGTGGCAGGGGAGAAGGTGGCCCGTGAGGAGGGATGGAGGTTTGTTCTTGTGCTAGTGCTCGCTCCATCCAGACTTACCTTCCTCAGCTTCTTCTGCGCCCCGCTGGGGTTCCCCTGCTCCAGGTCAGCCTTGCTCAGGAGGCGGTACGTCTCTGCCACCTCAGCACTGAGGTCACCAAACACTGCCACTTTGGCTCCCAAGGACTCTCTCAGGATGGAGGTTGCTCTCTGTGAAAGGAAAGGAACAGAAAGCTGTCTGGTTAAAAAGTTCAGAGGCTGATAAAAATCAGTGCCGCTTAAGAAAATGATGTAACTCGTGTGTATTTTCACATATTCGGGGAATGGGTTTGGGGAGCATGTCTCAGGAGCTGAGCCTACTTTTCTCTGGTTAAATAGGAGATAGAAGTCTATAGGGTGGAAGTGGGGGGGGAGGTATGAACTGTGAAGAGAAAATGTATGAAGGACACCTGGAGGAAAGCTACCTCAGAGGGGGTAAGGATCCATTTCGGTTGAGTAGTAAGAAAAAAAGCTAACAGGGATGATGTCCTTTGTGTGTCAAAAACTGTGCTAAATATTTTACATGTGAGCTCTTTAATTCTCAGTCTCCCTTAGATAAACACAGTTTTAGTCATCTGACTGACAGAGGAGGAAACTGAGGCACAGAGCTGTCGAGAAATTTGCTCAGAGTCTGACAGCTTTTTTTGCTCAGAGTTTGCCACTTTGTCAGGGACAAAGACAGGATCTGAAGCCGACTAGTGATTTTAATCATTTTTCGCCGCAGGGCCTTCTTCCTCTGTGCAGTAACATGCTTATACGAGGGAAAACTCCAGTTTCCTGGTGATTTATCTGTTTACAGAACATCCAAAACAGATTCCAGTGTTTTCTATTTCTCATAAGAAATCGTTTATGAAACCAAAAGCAAACATGATAAAAAATTTAACTTATTTGACATTTTGTTTGGTTTATCTGATTTATTTATACTAACATAGAATAATAATAATAATAATAATAATAATAAAAGAGTTGGTTAGAAACTAGTATCTTCTGAAATTAATCTCTTCAGTCAGACAGCAAGACATGGAGAGGGAAAACCCTGTGTGTTGATCTCCCAGGTTTTTCCTGAAATTCTTCCAAAGTCATCTATATGAAGGCGCTGTTACTGCTGCAGAGCACAAATGCTGAATTTAAGAGGTAAGCAAAGCAGGAACCGGTGACACAGCCCTGACGGCATCCTGACAGCACCCCACAGACAGAGGAGCTGGCGAGGGCTGGACTCCTTTCACTGGAGATAATATGAGTTAGGTTTGGGGGTGTGGTGGGAGAACCGCAGAAAAGGTGCTGATGAGGCAGAAATAATTTCTTAGGTGGGAAGAGGAACCGCTGTACAGGCAGAGACACTGTGCAAATTGCCAATGTGCGCCCCACCTTGGTAGGTGAGGGCCTTGCCTAATGCTAAAGTCTGTCACACCCTGTGTACCACGTCCTCTTCCAGTGTCTGTGACCAAGGACCCAGCATGGTGCAGTGTTGGGATTGGCAGCTTTTCTATGGGAGTGGATTTTCGGGTGTGAGGAGCCAATGATGGAAAGAAGAGCCAGACTCTTTTTCCTAAATGAAACTTTCAATGCTATTTGCAGGAAGCTAGAGATAGATGTGCCTGAACTTGAGTGGCAAGTCGAGATGGCAATGGATGAGATGCCACATGGCTTTGGAGGAAACAGATCGTGTCCATCTCTGAGAGTTGGAAGAGATAAATGAAGAGGTAGAAAGAATAATAAAACAGATGGGCTGAGAAGAGGGCGTGGGAAACCGGGAGCACAGGCGTGAGGGGATAAAGTACATGGCACGTTCGGGGCTGGGGAGCGGATGGGTCTGAGTGCGCAGAGAAAGTAGGAAGAGAAGCCGAAGGAGGTGAGGCGGGGTCACAGGCTGGGTTGGTGGCGGAGGGCCTTTGTGCCACGCCCAGAAGTTTGGATGTCCTTACCAGAAAAAAAGTCAGAGAAGGTTCTTGAGCAGGAGAGTGGCACAACTAGAAGATAAAGCCACCCAGACAAGAGCCACCTTACTTACATTTCACCTTAAAAGGCGTTTTCCTCCCCAGAGATCACATTCGTGTGGGTGGCTGGGTGCGAGCTCACGCACAGGCTGTGATCTCATCTGGAGTGGTCTGAGCACAACCCCTGGCTCGTCTCTGTGACTGTCCTTGGGCCCAGCCCTTGCTGGCCGACCTACAGCGAGAGGCCTGTGTCCAGGGTGACGGCAGTGCGAGACCGCCACTTTCAGGTGGACGGGCTGCGCCAGGCAGAAGGGCGCCTGGCAGGGGGATGAACAGGGCTGACCCCCAGCCATGTCCTTCCTCCTGAGCACGCACTCTGGCACAAGCCACACCCCGGCCAGAATGAGGTGGCGAGAAGCTGGTTCTGTCCTCTGGCTTCTAGTCCTTCGGATCCTGTGCGGATGACCACGATGTCACATTCTCATATTCCCAAGAGCGAGGATCTGGGAGTGGCCTGAGAGTGGCCACATGGTCTTTCTACCCATGTCCCTATAGAGCCTGTCACATGCCTTGCACCTAGTAGATGCCTACTGGATCCATGAAGAGCGAAGGAGTACAGTAGCCACCCGTGTAAATAACCAGTCAACTGTCGTCCCTACTCACTTACCTCTTCCTGCCCAGTGACTTGTAGAAAATGGCAATATTCATCTTGAATGGAAAGAAGCTTGGCTTTTCCCGTCCCTTTGGCATCTTTGAGACTAGACATGCTCTCTTGAAAATACTGCTCAGCCACATCTGAAGAAAAGCATCGTAATGCCAACTTTGAAAACCACTCACAGATTTGAAATGGCAACAGAATAAACGTGCTTTTAGTGGTGATGAGGTATTTACAAAGGCTAAGCATTTGGAAAAGAGGACGCAGTTAGGGAGACTGTCTTTTGCCCATTCGTCACCTGTTTTATCAAAGATTTAGGTCTCAGAAGGATACGGCAATTTACCTTCCTCCATTTTCCATACACCTTGGCTCCCCCAATGATACAGGAAGCAAAGTTAACGCGAACCATTCCCCAGACCCGAAGATGAGTGTTTTCAGCTTGATTCAGCCCCCCTCTTTCCACGGGGGCCTGTCCACTGCCAGACCAGCAGGTGGATTTCTGGACTATCACTCAAAATTTTCTCTTGGTAGGAGAAAATTCTACTGCATAGAAAGTGTTTACATCTCTTCTATTTGTAGCTGACTCATGGGAGAAAACATTACAGATTTAATGCTTAAGCCATTAGCTTTGGCTGCTTTGATAATCTGACGGCAGCGAACGTGGGGATGATGTGGCATTTATTTTGTTGACTCTAAAAGCATTACGGAGATGGACATTCCCTGCCTAAAAATTAATGAGGACATTTAGGAGTGAAGGACTCTCGATGTTTTCATTTTCTGTCCAATTGGGAATTAACCAAAGAATGGTTCTGAGCCCTTCTTTTAAAGTGAGCATCTGTCCGGGTCTCAGCCCTGTTCCCCCGGAGAAGTGCTCCCAACTGAAGACCCACAGATATAAGCGACAGAGGAAGGTGTTGGGGCTGAGTGGGCAGGGGCTGACTTCGAGACCCTACCCTTTGGCAGAAGAGGTGGTCCATGCTCCAACAGGAGGAGGCCAGCAGGGATGGGAAATTCTTCCTCGGTCTCTCAGACACGGGTGGACAGACTGCTTGACCCCTTGCTAGCTCTCTCCTGTCATCTTCTCCCACCTTTTAGTATTCCTTTCCCCGGTGGTCACATGCTGACTAACTGCCCCCTGACAAAGCACCCCATGTTATCTGGTCCCCTCAACCCGATCGCCACATGCTCCTTTCCCTTAGTGGAGCTGATCTCACAGGGATGCTGGGAGAAAGGAAGCTGTGCTGCCTAACTCAGACTAGTGTGTAAATGACTTATAACCTCTGACTCAGGGAGACTTTTCATATTGCCCAAAAGGAATGCTCGGTAGCTCGTATGGAACTCTGGAAGAGGAATGGAAGTGAGAGAGGAAGGGAGGAGAGGGAGGAAGGAATTTATTTCCTCTGTTTTTGAGTCTCGAGCTTCTCTAAAGGTCAAGGTTTTTCCCATTTGTGTTCCTGAAAGGTGGGCGAGGTCAGGGAGGAGGCTGGTTCCCCAACAGCTTTCATCATGCACCAGCCGAGCACGTGTCGGACACCACCTCGGGACCCTCACATTGCAGGACAGCCTGGGGACAAGGAAGGTCTGAGGACCTCCACGGTGGGTGCCTGTGAGACCACTGCCATCTTCACCCGGGACACGGGAAAGCTCCCTGATTGGGGGACCCTGACTTATTTCCCTCCCCTCTCTGAACCCCAAACTGACTTTCTGAATGACAAGCCACGCGATTAGTCTTTGAGGGGAAAGCAGATGCATCCCGTCGCTATAGCTAAGGAGCGACTCCCTGACAAGCAGTTTGTTCTCCTGGGATCCCCAGAAAGAGAGGAGGCCACAGCAGGGCGGTGGGACGCCACCTCCCAGCGTGGACCTTGCGCCCTGCAGCTGGGTGTGGGTTCACAAAGAGCCAGCAGTTTCAGGGCTCATACACACAGCCAGCCCTAACTTTAAAAACCTCTTCTAGAATCCTCTGTAACCTGACGCTGCTGGCCTCGGCAGGAGATGAGGTCATTTTCTAAAGCACGGGGGCATGACTTAGCTTGCAAATCTGAGCCCTCACAGCACATGTGTTCCAAGGCCATTAATCTTCCCTCATTTTCACTCCAACTGAATGTCTGGGCTGTCTGCAAGGTGGAGCGAGGGAGGAGCTGCGGCCCAGGGGACAGGGTGGGTGGCTTCAGGGTCCATCACTCTCTCCTCCATCTGCATGTTCATATACAGGCAAAAGGAAGCAAGATCAAGAGAAGTGCAGGGTGACGACTCTGCATACTGGGTGCCAGGAGGCTTTTAATTAAAATAAAGTCCCTCATTTTCTTGAGGCCACCCTAGGCAAGAGCTGGAACATGGAGACAGCTTTCATTAAGAGGGAGGCCTGCGTGTACAGTGTGACAATGATCTTTTGTGACAGTCTCGGGAAACAGTCTGTATTCTACACTAACTGCCAAAGCATTAAGGACCCGCCACAGGGGACGTGGAAATGGAGAGTCTCAAAGCCCAGCCTGGCATGAACTCAGAGGCGTGCTGTCACCCAGCAAACAAACAGCCTGAACCCACGTGGGTCCTGCTGGGAGCTGCCGCATTGGCTCCGCCCGCCAGGCTGGGGACAGGCGAAGCCGGACAGGCCCTCTCCTCACGCCCTCAGTGCTCCACACTGGGGACCCTCTTCAGGGAGAACACTTTCACAGGGCCTAGACATGGCTTCCAGGGGTGGCAGGCCTGCTGCTCGCCTGCCCTGTGGTCCCGAGAAGTCCCTGGCATCAGGGGAGTGAGGTGACCAAGATGGAGCATGGGAGAGAGGACGTGAAGGGCCTGAGCAGTTCCCACAGGTCCAGTCAGGGGCTCGGCAGCCGCAGGGACCTGCCTGCTTCACACACCCTCACCACCAGGAAGCTGACAGGACCCCCGCCCTACCCACCACCACTCAGAGTCACACGGGGACAGTGGGTAGTGGTCAGGTGTCCAATAGCCTCAGGCCTCATGCCCCAGTTACTTGTCTTGGTAAAGTATATGATTCCATAAGCTGCCCAAAGAATCCACTTTGCAGCTACGTCAGGGTATAAATGACAGGCTAATCTGAGAAGTGCTGAACACACATTACAAGTCAGTACAAAAGCGAAAAATTGGAGCTCGTGAAAGTGGTTGTCAGCATATGCGCGCTGGGGGAGGGGTCAAGCCACAGGGCCGTCCTCAGACACGAAGCGAAGCGTGATGTGGTTTCGGTCCTGCCCCAGGCTGTCCGTCTGTGAAGACAGACCCAACGGCACAGACTTGAAGAGGCCACCCCTTGTCCTCCCCTGTGGCCTCACCTGCCCGTCTTCGGGGCTCCCTGGCTCCCTGGACCTGTGTGGAGGAGACCCCACAGTGCCACTCACTCCCCAGTTCTCCAGTGTGGTTGAGTGGGCAGGGCTGGCCTCTGTCTAGGCCTCACTTTGCCTCCTGGACAAACCCTGGACACACAGTGGACCCGTCTTCTAGACGGAGTGTGCTCTGAGGTGCCTTCCAGAAGGGGGTCTGACTGGCGATGGTAGAAAACAGGGGCCCCTCCGGCATCACCCCCCACCCCCTCTCTGCAGCTTCCCAGCACGGATGCTGACCTCTGCATGGGGACCTCAGAGGCCAGCCAGGCTCGGGCGGGCCGGGCATCTTGTAATAAGAAACGGGCCCCGAGTAAGTTCTGAGGAAGGGCACGCAGGGATGGAGGGGGTGGACAGGCTGAGGAGGAAGGAAGATGGAGAGGGGGAGAGTGAGGAGGGAGAGAGGGAGGGAGAGCAGGCAGCGTGGCCAGCAGTAGCTCACACTCATTTCCAGCAGCAGAGGCACCTAAGAGGGCCATGGGAAGGTGACGAACACCTGGCATGGCCGCTCCTAGGTCGTCATGTTACCTGTCAGGGGCCCACTGGAGGTGACGCATGTGTATACCAGGGGCTGCCTGCCCTCCAGGCCTCTATGACGCACGGGGCCCAAGGAGCAGGAGCCAGAGCGGGGGCAGGCTGAGAAGGTAAGGCGCAGGAGGAAAGGGAGGATGGTGCGGGAGGAAAAAAGAGACGTTTAAATAGATATACAGGGCCTTGTTTCAGACGCTCACACATTTCATGTCTATTGTGCAAAATGTGGGGACAGGCGTGCTTGTGTACAGGGAGCTTATCTGAGGAATGCACCCTGCGCTCCCGAGCCTGGTCCACTTGGCCTGGGACCCCAGGCCCTGTCCCCAAGGCTCTGAGGGGCAGAGCCCATCGTGTCCTGATATCTGTGGACCCTGCAGAGCTCCTTGGCCTGCTGGAGCTCCAAACAAGGCCGCCTCCGCTCGGCAGGCCCTGCCCCTCGGAGGTTTACACTGAGATGTACTTGGCTTCGGCCCATTTCTTTTTAATGTCCTTTAGGAGAAGAGTTATAAAGCCCAGGCCAGCGCCCTGAGCACTTAGCAGGGCTGGGAGAGCTCTTAGCACCAAGTTTGTCTAAGGCTGCTCCTGGACGCCGGCCAGGCTCAGGTTAGTGACATCCCAGGAGCCTGGATCGGGAGGCCTTATGCAATCACATCCTCTGTGACTTGTAGGGCGGTTTTGTCTGCATAAGGAATGCAGGGAAGGCACGGGGCAAAGGATTAGCTTGATCACGGAGCCTGAAACACACTGGCTTCTTGGCCAGCGGTGTGGTTTTTTTTTTTTTTTTTTTTTTTGGTCAGAGGGCAATGCCTTCAATGGGCATTCACCAAGGAGGCTACAGAGAATCCCCAAATGAGAGATCTTTCTCATTAAGGATTCGTTTTTTTAAAGAAAAAGTATGCCCAGCACTAACAGGCTTAAGCAGAGGGGAGTGGAACTGGGATCCCCAGGCCCCGGGGGCCTCACCGCCCCTCCCGGGTCCTCCGGGACACGCCCGGCCCTCGCACTGGCTTTGCCTCACTCGGAGCCTGAAATACATTCGAGCTACTGATCATCGATTTCAAATAACTCTGTCTTCTCTTGAAAAGGCAGATCTGCCAACATCGGCCTGCCCTCCACACAGTGGCAGCTCGCTCTGGACAGGGTGTGGCTTCTCCAGTTTGCCGCAGTCCTCACCGTGCCACATTGTCCCTCTTGCATTACGGCCAATCGTGACCTGCCGTTTGTAGGGAGTCTTGACGCCGCGACTGTTTTCTAATAACTACCCGCTTCACTCACATCGCCTGTTTGGTTCCCATAAATATTTAGCTTCGCGACTCCTGCTAGTCCAGGAGATTCCATCCAACGCGCATGGGCGCGTCAAGTGTCTTGTTAACAGAAGCTGGTCAAAATGTTGGCTCTTCAAAGGTTTTGAAATTGACCGTTATGTATGGAGTGTGCTAGAGAGTGGAAATTGGAAAGGTCACCTGCCTTTTCTCTCTGTCCCTAGACAGGCTCCTGCAGCTCTGCAAAGGAGCTCACAGCTCCAGGACACCAGAATGAGGGGGCTGCCAGGTGGGACAGACAGATGGACAGACACTGGTATTCCTGTGCTAGCTCCTCCCCGGACTGGAGGCCCTGCCCAGCCCACAGACCTCTGTAGACCAGGCTGCTCACCGAACCTCCCCGCCCATCTCCCCCCACCGGCGGCCTCCTCGCCTCAGCCCGGCCCCTGCTCCCTGAACCCCGCCCCCAAGCCTCACTGGGACATTGGATTTTATTTTACTACTAATATATAACTGTTTTTATCTGACATCTTGGAATACACCCATAAGTCTTCTTTATGAATTTTACTCTGTTTCTGAATCTTCTGACCAAAAAAAAAAAAAAAAAAAAGGCAGCACAGAATGTGTGTTTTCCATCAATAGGGCCTATTGTATGCTCTGAGGCCAGGATGGTGAATTAAAGAGCTCCCCAAACCCGCCACTCTATTATGTGGGGCTAAGAAAAACCTCATGAGTCATAAATGGCACTTCCCTTTGGAACCCTGAAACTGTAAGTTCATCCGAATTGAAAGCTCAGCCCAGGGAGAGCCCGGAGGCCGGCTTTCCAAAAGGCCAAACCCTTTGCCACAGTAGTCCCACGACAATCTTTAAAAATAGCTCACCTTGGAAAGCAGAGCAGATTTCCCTGTCAGCCCAGCATGGGTTCTCTGGGGCTCTTAATAGCTATGTTTGGATGAAGATTCTCTGTCTTTGAAAGTAAAAGAGGAGAGGAAGGCTGAACAGGGGTAGAAACGAAAGGGCTCTGGTGACGCTAACGGAGTGGCCCAGCTGCAGAGGACTGGGTAAAGCCATGAGGGCTCCCCGCAGGGCCTGTCACAGCTCCGTCCCCCTGTTCACTCGTCGAAGGCAGCAGGTTTACAGACACAGATGTACGCGGGACAGGCAGGGAGCAGGCAGCGCCTGTCACCCACGGAAGTCTGGCTCTTACCCTGGTGCTCGGGCCTCCCGGAAGCGACGGCAGCACGGGCGACACAGTGTGCGGACGCCATCGCCTCCTCTGGAGAGGGCTTTCTGCTCAGGACGATGAGATGCGCCTGTCGCCATGGGAAGAAGAAACACTGGTGTTTACATGCTTGGCACAGGCGACAGGGAACTAACTGTTCTTGAAGTGATAAGCAGAAAGCCAAGGAACTTTCTAGCGAGCTGGACGACGTGACTTATATGGAGGCATGATCCACTCTCGAGAGAGCTGGAAGTTAAAAGCGCTGTGTGTTGGGAGAGAGAAGGCGGACGCTGAGTGCAGATGGCCCCGTGCTGCAGCCGGGCCCATCACTAAGTCAGTCATTTAAAAGTCTACGCTGCTTTGAGAGCAGTGTCCGCAGAGGAGGGGGAAGGCTTCAAGAAGGAGGGAGATAGATTAAAAAGTGCCCGTGCTGGAAGCCACCTAAATGCCCGTCAACAGACGATTGATAAAGAAATTATGGTTCATATATACAATGGAATATTACTTAGCCATTAAAAAAAATGAAATCCTACCATTTGCAACGACATGGATAGACCTAGAGGTCATTATGCTGAGTGAAATAAGTCAGACAGAGAAAGATAAATACCATATGATTTCACTTATATGAGGAATCTAAGGAACAAAAAAGAACAAACTAACCAAAAATAGACTCACAGATATAGTAGACAATTTGGTGATGGACAGAGGGAAGGGGGGTGGGGGCTGGGAGAATGGGGTGAAGGGTTAAAAAAGTATAAATTTGTAGTTGATAGTTGGTCAGAGGGATGGGGAGCACGGCAGAAGGAACGCAGTTAGCATTAATACGATGGCAAGGTAGAGGGCCCGGGGAGGGAGGGAGCAATTGGAGGGATCGTTTTATGAACACTGTAGATGCCTAACCAAATAAATAAATTTTAAAAAAAATTAAAATAAAATAAAAAGTGCCAGTGCGGTGTAGAGGAAGTGGGCGGGTCCAGACCCCTGCCCACTGGTCAGTCCAGAAGGGAGGACAGACCCACGGTGTTGGCAGAGTCACTCCCAGAAACCTAGACCCCTCCCCCATGCCTGACACACCAAGCCCATTGGCCTGCACCCTCTGCACACTGGCTCGTGGAAGCTGCCTGAGCCCAGAAAACAGCTCCCTCCTATTTTTAAATTCTTTAAGAAAAATTTAAAAACCCTCTATGAGCCTATGAACATAAAATAATAATAATCCTTTCAAGTAAAATACAAAATACATCCCTTCAAACAAAAAGATACAAAAGACATAATGAATACATAAAAAGTAAAGTTACTGCTCATCAGCTTGTTGATATTTGGAGTTTTAAAAATGCTATTAGTAATATGCTTACATTCATCCCAGAACCTCACTGGCTGTATCCAAGATACTCAGAGGTCGCCTAGTACAGGAAAGGCGTGGGCTAGACAGTGAGCACCACGCAGAAGGAAACAGACATAAAACGCGAAGTCATAAAATGCATGAATGTGAGATGGTGGGTGGTTTGCAATTAATTGCCCAAAGAATGACAGGAAGACCAAAACGCCATGAGTTGGAAGGAGAGAGACACTGGACTGGGCTAGGTGAACATACTAACAACAGCGAAGATTCAAGAGGCGCCTCCCTCTTTTCATTTGTAACATCCATTGCCATTTTCTCGGCAATTTCTATTATCCTCAATTTACGGATGAGAAAACTGAGGTCGCTGGATGGGTGCCTTGCCCGAGATGTCTGACAGCTAGTCAAGGATGGAGATGAGACTCTGACCTCGATCCTCTGACTTCAAATCTGCTTCTTCTACCATGTCATGAATGCTGCCGTTCCGCCCGCCCGGGCCCAGGATGGCAGACATCACCAGCGATGCCAACACGCTCCCCAGGGCACTGATTCCTTCAGCCTCCAGCAGCCATGACTAATCCGTGGGAGCCGGCCTAGGAAATAAAGCCAGACCACTAACCCTTTCTCGTCCAGGCCGAGCAGTGTGACAGCGAAGCCGAAGGGACCTGCTCCTCTGATGACCAGCTGGATGCATTTCTGAGGTGGCAGGCAGTCAGGATAGACGCTAGACTGTCACCTAATTTGTCATATGTTAAACTCAACTGAATCAGTAGCCCTAGACTTTTTGTGATAGGGGCTATTACAAATCAAGATTGCTGATCATTACTTTTATTGCTCTGTTAGAATAATCGGGATTTCGTATTCGCAAATGCTCACACTCTCCTTTGTTTTAAAACCAGTTTTCTTATTCTAGGACATAAGTAAATTGAGTAAGTGGTTTTGGTGACTCCCACAGTAGTCATTATCTTCAAGCTGACTGGAAGCTCTGACTAGAAGTGCTTTTCAAATAAAGGGCACCCCGAGAAGTAACTACACATGAAGAGACAATAGGAACCCCAGGAATGGTCAAAGGATTGTGTACTCAGTGTTTGGGGGACAGAAAATCCCACCCCATTCCAAATGCAAACTGAATCGTGATTCTTTTGTATCTCTCCCCTCAGTTAACTATCTCTCTAATCCACTACTGAGGAGAACACACTGTGATTTAACTCTTATTGTTCCAAAGACTCTTAACACACAGTATTTTAGATTTAAACTCAAATTCAAAAAGATCTCCTATTTTGTTTCCACTCATTATAATTCAAAGCAATGCAACAGATATGTGTCTATTGAAATTATTTTCAAATGAATAACTACAAGTTCTGAAAGTTAAGTTGTTTTCTGCATTGGAGACAGGAAGTAAAGTTTTCCAAAAGCAAAAATGCTCACAACATCAAATAAGTGGAACCTAAAAACTTAGGGGATCTGATTTTATCACAAAACCTTCAGAACCTCAATATTTTTCTATACGAGATGCTATTATAAGCAAACATTTATTTTTCATTATTCACTTAAGAAACCCAATCCCTGATCTAATTTATTATTTGATGTTCATGAAGCTTCTAAAAACTGTATGCGCATGCCACCCTGAACAAGCCTGATCCTGTCTGATCTCGGAAGCTAAGCGGGGTCGGGTCTCGTTAGTACTTGGATGGGAGACCACGTAGGAAGACCAGGTGCTGTAGGTGTAAAAAATAAAATTTTCTTTTATTGTATGCTGACAAGGTCCTTGCAATCTATGAGGTCAACCAAGTGTTGCCTTGCCTAAAAAAATAAATTAAATAAAATAAAAAATGAAAACTGTATGTGAGGTGGGGAGGGGAAGGGATGAAGAAAGGAACCCATGACGTTCAAAATGTGTAAGATTAGCATCTCACTTATTCAGTAAAATTCAATCCAGCTTAATTAAATTCAGTCCTTGTCAATTCAATTTATCTTGTTTTAAATGCGTTCTACATGCCAGATAGCATTCAAACACTGGGAATTCACACACACACACACACACACACACACACACACACACACACAGGCAGGGGTTTCAATTTTTAAAGAGCGCAGAGACGAACTACAAAAACGTGGTGTAGTTTGATTTTATCTAAACTCATAGGTGTCAGTGGCCGGCCCACTGCCTTTCTCTTCAGCCCTCCTCCTGTCATCGTGTTCGGTGATTTCAGTATCCCTGACATTGTCCTGCACCCGTCAGGCAGGAAAGAGATGGCACAGCCTAACGGGTTAACAGAAGAAAAGAGGTTGACAAGACGATCTTTTAGGGCGAGGAAACCCAGGGAGCACAGCGTGGGTCCCCAAGGCACAGTGCTTTACCGTCACAGGCAGAGCGAGCGAGGGGGAATTTGCTGGAAATGGAAAGATGCATCTTTCAGGTGAGGGACACAGCCCATCTGCGGTGACCCTGCAAGGAGGAGCTGAGGGAATAAATACCCTGCGCTCTCCTTCCAAGGTCAAGGCTCTCTGCCTGGCACCAGAGGGTAAGGAGTCCACTGACACCACGCTTATGGGTCAGGGTGGGGAGGGTGCAGAATGGTGCCGAGAGAGATGACCAAATCACCCACCACCTGGGCCTTGGCTGGTTTTGTTTCCTCTCCACCTTTAGCCACCCAGTCCCCCGACGCCGCAGGCCCCGCCTCCGACTGTCTGGGCGCCCGCCTCTCACACGTGCACGCAGCTTCCAATCCCCACTCCCCACGCTGTCACTACCCACCTGCCCCCTGCTGCTGTCCCTTCTTGTCCAGATTAGAGTGCACCGTCCACGACTGTTGATATAAAAATGCCCTTAACGCCACTAAAGATTTACTTGAGATGGTAAAAAAGGGGGAACCATTTAAATATCCCTCGGCAGGAGAAGGAATATATTGTGGTGGATCTATATACCATGCCTGAGTTCTATCCACATCTCTTAACATGGTTCCATCTCAAAAACATCCCAGTGAGTGAAAAGCAGCTTACGAAGTTTGCAAACCTTGTGGCATCAATGATTTTCAAGCTTCCGTTTCGAAGCAGAAGAACCCCATTTATGTCACACAGAATCTTCCAGACTTCTCTAACAGACAGAGCAGGTCAGAGCGGAACTGATCCCTCTGAAACAGGTGGATAGGGCCTGGAAGCTCCCCCACCTGCTCCCACGCAGTTGCCCCCAAGAGACCCTCCATGGAACACGAGGACGTGGGTGACACAGACTGAGACTCACAACTCCACACGCTGCAGGAGAGCCGACAAAGCTAGTGATTAGATTATACAGTCTTTCCAAACTCAACCGCTGTTCACAATTCTGGAACGCTCTGTTTGCTAAGAGAATATAAATACCCGTCACATCCGTCGGAGTGCATTTCAGGACTAGCTGTTAGCATTTACAGAACCACAGGACTCGCCTGGGCTTCCCAGCTCCATGCAGAAGTGGGCCAAGCTGGGGGGCTGCGGCTGGACCGCCCTCGCCCCTCATTACTTATTAATCTCCCCAGGGCTCCAGTTTCTCCTCCCATCCTTTGTTGTTTTCAGTATCTTCTGGTTAAATGTTTACCAACCGTCATCTTGATGCTGAGGACTGTTTAATATTCCTAAATCTCTCGAGCTGCTAGCGTGTTGTATGTACTGGGTTAAAAACAAAAACAGAAACGAAACCCCTTTAATGTCCACTTAAACCTTTCTACGGAGCAAGGTCATTCATTGAAAAGCCTCATTCACAAGACCAACCACCTCAAGCTCAGCCAAGGTACAGAGCGGCCATTGCATCCGGGTCCCTCTGCGGGACCACCAGGGAGCAGCTGCCACAGACATAGCCAGACCCAGAGCCGGCGGCCTCTTCTCTAACCAGGCCTGTCCCCTTGGATTTGTAAAACGTGTAATAGTTCTTGAAGAGAAAACTCAATGACTGGTCAAAAGGATGTTGCTATTCACACAGGTGGACCCCACCGTATGGAGACTGGGAGGGCTCTGGGTGGAAACTGAGATCTCGGTGGGAGGCTGGGGTAGATTTCCCCCCCATTGGGTAATAATTAGGGGGTCACTGATTCAGAGCAAAATCTCTTCCAGAGCAAGTGGAGCGTGTACACAAGTAACTCAAGGTACATTAGTTAGGGACTGACACTGAATCTATCTGCTCGTGGGGAACATAATAGAAGTCTTCGATCCAGTGATCCCCAGGATCTCGGTAAAGCCGAGGGAGGAGGGAGGGGGAAGGGAGGGAACTGAGGTTTATTAGGAACCTGCTTCCGCCAGGCGTGGTTCGGTGTGGATTACACAGGCCACATTGCTTCATCTCAAAATGACCATGGAGAGTGATAACAGCCCAGTTTATAGACTGGGAAAAGAAGCCTCAAGGAGATTCAGCAACTGGCTGCATGAAGGTCGCAGAGTGTACGGCGGCAGGACGCGGATTTGAACTAAGACCTGTGATTCCAAATTCCATGCTTTCTAGTCTAACATCCGGTTTTTAAGAGGGTCGATGCTCAAAGGATGGTTTTCTGATTGGCGTAGTGAAGAACTATTTAAGAGTCAGAAAAAGAGTTGCTAAGTGGTGGACGTGGCCCCGTACCGAATGGGCTGGTTAGGGGGAGAGTGAGTTGACAGCACGTGGACTGAACGGCAGTGTGACACTGCAGAGGGGACGCAAGCAGCGGACGGCGGACGGAGCAGGTGTGCAGGTGACTCACACAGTGTCCGTGTTTCTGCTTTGCTTCAAACCTGTGCCTCGATCCAACGCAAGCTCAAGTCTGCTTGTCATTGTGAGGTGTGAGCCTGCTCTGTTTGTTACAACTCACAGCTGACAAGCCGCTCAGCCTTGCCAAAGCCATCGCCCCCTCCCTCCTTGAGCGACAGGGTCTCATTGCAGCCCAAGGTTGAGCTTCCTTTCCTCTCCTGTCTCTGTCCAGTAGAGAAACCTTCCACGCCACATACACCCCGGGGGGCGAGGGGTGGCCGGAGAGCTTGGCTAAGGGTAAGATGGAGCTGGGGACCCCGGGGGAGTAGGGGACAGCGAAGTCGCTGGGTGCACAAGGCATTCGAAACCGAGTTCTCAGGGCCCCAGACTAAGCCAGTTTCTTTTAATAGTCAGAGAGAGACCTCGGTGGCAGCTCTCCAGTTGTCAATTTTAGCTCCCCCAAAGGGCCGGGGAGGAAAGGTCTTTCGCTCTGTGAGGGTGGTCACCAAAATAGACACATGCCTGGCTTATCCTTTCATTCTCTTCTGGTTGCAAGGGTGTGTTTTCCTCAAACGTAACTAGGTTCTTACATTAGGACAGTAATGCCTGAATATAATAGTTAAAATCCAGAGTGGTAGAAGAGAATAAACAAAAATTTAAGTGTCTGCTCCCTTCTGTCTGTCAGCGTCAGGCTCGCTTCCCCCCATTCCTAGTCTGATTCATAGTGAACCACCATCAACGGTTTCCTGTGTATCCTTTCGGAAATACTGATGTGCGTGCACACACACACACACACACGCATGCACACGGGACCAGAATCTAGCCCCGCTCCCTCTCACATCAGCCCCATCCCCCATCACTGCCTCTGGGCTGTCGCCACAGCGGCCCCCCCATCTCTCTCAGCCTTTAGAGTGTCTCATTATCAGTCCTCATGGGACCCCACGCCACCTGGTACCTGTCACAGCACCTGTTACTGCCCCCTGTGGCGTGCGTCACGGTTGTACTTTTAGGTTCACCTGCGTGATCACTCAGCTAAGGTCTGTCTCACTCACTGGGTCGCTCCTCACGGGCGGGGCCCCTGACGTCTGAGCCCCCCCTCACGGTCCCAGAGCCACCCCTGCGCCTGGCACACTGCAGCGTCTCACAGTTGTTGACTGAATGACATTACAGTCCACGTGTGGCTTCTCAAATTAATAATACACTTTGAACACCTGTCATGTGAGAACACACACATCCATGCCATTCCCGATAGTGGCTCTACAGTATTCCATCACCTGGATATATCATAATTTCATAACCAGCCCCCTATTAATGGATTTTAAGGGTATTTCTAATTTTTGTTTTGCTGCTCAAACATCTTTGCACACTTGTACACACCCATGGGTCAGGTAAGTTTCTAGACATGTAACTGCAGGGTCAAAGGGTCAGTATATTATAAAATTGGAGAGAGAACAACAAGTATTTTGCCCCAGAGTGGTGCTAGTCCCCACTGCTACCAGCGGGGCACAAGGACACCTACTTCCCCACACCCTTGCCATCCTATGGCGTCAGCAAACTTTCTTAGTTTGTTCACAGGCTGGTGAACAAAAGCATCTCTTTAATTAAATTACATTTTTAAAATAATGAATGAGCCTAAGGATTTTTGGTGTATGGTTATCGGCCTTTTGCGTTTCTTCTATAAACTGTCTGTTCCTTTCTTTTATCCATACTTCTAATTGAGTTATCTTTTTTATCTAGATTTTATAAGAATTCTTTCTATATTTCCCCCTCTTTGACAATTATTTTTTGACTTTAGGATATTTTGTCACAGAGAAGATTTTCATTTTCATGCTGTCAAATTCAACCTTCCTACCTTCCTTCCTTCCTTCCTTCCTTCCTTCCTTCCTTCCTTCCTTCCCTCCTTCCCTCCCTCCCTCCCTCCCTCCCTCCCTCCCTCCCTCCCTCTTTCTTTCTTTCTTTCTTTCTTT
>CM053516.1:21676110-22024329 GCA_028627145.1 Eidolon dupreanum | reverse complement strand
CTGTACGTACACAGAGGAAAGATGCTACAAGTGTCACTAACATCAGCTAATTCTGGGAGGAGAGGCCTGGACTGACTTGTAACTCATTTCTTTGTACTTTTCTGTATGGCTTAATTGCTTTTAAATATGAAGAGAATAATGATCTTCATTTTAAAAAAGAAGTTGTTAGTTAAAAAGAAACAATATGGCACCTGGATCTATGTCAGTCTTAGAACATTTCAGAATGCATAAAATCATAGTTGCATTCTACGTCTCTCCTAACTTTAAACAAACAAACAAAAAAAGGCTAGTGTTTTCAGAGATCTTGAAAATTAAAACTAGCACATTATAACAAATACCTAGCAATTAACAAGAACCAGTCAGAGGCGCTGCCACTTGCCAAGTAGTCTGAGTTTGCCAGGAGCCATCACCTGAGCCGATCACTCACCCACAGCAGAAACCCAAAGCCAGATTTTCTCACCCCAAAGCCTTTGATAGAGTAACTGACAAATTATTTCATTACACTTTGCAAATCAAACATCCCTAACTTTGGGAACGATTGAGCATCAGGGCTGCTCTGCAAACTGAAACGAGAGAGATATGTAATTCAAGTGTCAGTTGTGAAAAAGCAGTGTGAGCGAGCGCGGTGTTCATTTATACCCCCCTGGAAACACACGCCCACAGGCACACTCACTCGCAGAAATGAAATCCTATAATTTCTCTTTTGGATAGGAAAATAAGGTTCTATTGCCAAAATCTGCCATGAGGAGTTTCAGAAACAATCACGTTTGTGTGGTTTTCTCATGGCCCTCTGCTGCAGGGGGCCAACGGGCCGACGACAGCTTTCATCAGTCCCTGGGACTGCTGCCTTCCTCTGCGATGGCTCTGTGGGGCTCGCTCTATTTTTCTCCATTTTAATGGGTTAGTTCCTAAAATACTCCGGAACTTTTCTACATTCTGCAGAAAATAAAAGGTCTTTTTTCTCTGGGCGTTTCTCTCACTCCAAAGGAATGAAGAGTGGAAAATAAGAGGGGAAATAAAACCTCTTTTCTTGGTGTGTACTTAATAAATGGCTTTTAGGCACGAAGTCCCTTGGAGAGCTGCAGCCGCTATATCTGCACTTTTCTATATCTTAGGTAAAGTTCCCAAAGAAAAGGCGGAGCTTTGATAAATGTTTAAAAATTACTGTTAATAAATAAAAATAGCTCACACTGGCGACATGCCTAATGGTTCACAAAATACTTTCTGTCTTGAACCTTTGAATGGTTTTCTGTAAAGTGACCACGGTCTTTGCAGGGTTTCTTTTGTTGTTACTGTTGTTGTTTTTGTTTTCTTGAGAGGCTCAATGACTTGTCCAACCAAACAGCTGGTAAACAGAAGAATCTGAACTTCAACTAGGAGCTCCTGATTTCAAGTCTAATGCTATTTTGACTTCATCGAGCAATCTCTAATAATAATTAGCAACTGTTTTTTGAAATGCTCTCTAATCTTTACTAACCTCAAAAATAAACAACAAATAAAAGCCACCTATCAAACTTTACAAGTTTTATGAAAATGAGCGAATTCCCCTGTAACCCAAATACAGAGAAATCCTTCTAACTTAGATTCGAAATCACGCGGTTCCCTAACGCCAAGCCCTGTCTCAGTCTGGGCCAGTCTTCCTGACCTCCTCTCTCAGTACTTTTTGAAACAGGCATCCACATTTATTGCCTCACACGAATCTGGTTTCTATCCTCCTCGCTGCCCTGATGTTTCTTCCCACAAGGTCACGAGCGAAAGAAAAAGAAAAGAAAGAATGGGAAAGAAAAAGTTTTAAAAGGCCAAAAGTGCCATCATATTATCAGACACTGTGCTAAGCACTTTACGAATATTAACTCGTTCATCCTCTCAGCTGGCCCATGTCCTCCGTAACAGCAAAAGGTATCAAAAGACACAGACGAGCTCACTTTCATTTTTACTCGTCTTCTTGTTTTTCTTGCAGATGCGTCTCCGTCTCCTTTGCCTGGTTATTCTTCTTTTCTTGACCAATGAACTCTCAAGTTCTTCAAGATTCTGCCAGCAACCCTGTCATCTTCTCAGCCCACAGATCCCCAAGGTGATCTCGTCTCCGCCCAGGAACTGCTGCGTGTGAGCAGAGGACGTCCTGACACACTTGCCGACCTCCAGTGCTGACTACCTACCTGCCTCGCTGTCACTTCCACGTGTACCCAGACTCACCACCAAAACCCAGACTCGCCGTCTCTCCATCACCCGGTCACACGCGTCCCCCACTGCACAGGGCACGAGCATCCACTCGGTTGCTGGGACCAGAAACCCAGGAGTCATCTTTGGCTCTTCACCTCCCCTCTTCTCCCCACATGCAATCCATCTCCACTTGTCATCAACTCTGCCTCCTAAATCTTTGTCCAACGCGCCAGCTTCTCTTCATCCATAATGTCATCTTTCTAGTTCAAGCACCGTCACCTTTGGCCTTCGCTGCCTCCATAGCCTCCTGACTGGTCCCTCCACTCCCACTCTCAACACGTCCTCCCCATCCATTCTCTCTGTGTCAGCCAGAATCACCTTGCTAAAGATGCTGGGTTTGAATCTAGGTGATGGCATCTATGAGCACGAATGGCTTTCCTGGACATATTACTCAGCTTTTTTCATACCTGACTTCCTTTTCTATAAATTGGACATAGTAATGTGTCACAGGGTGGTAGTAATAGTTAGGATAATCCAGACAAAGTGATGGAATGGGTCCCTCTGATACACTGTGGGTGGGACTACAAAGGTCAGACAAATTTTTAAAAACAGCAGTAAAAAACTCTCAGTGCCATGTCATTATATCTCCTTCGAAATAACGAGAATGAACAGTCTATATTTTACAACTTTAACAGGAAAAAATTCTCAGAAAACAATTTAAAATGTGCTTTCAGCAGATGAAATGATACAAAAACTCACTGTGATGGTTAATTTTACGTGTCAGCTCGGCTGGGCGATGGTGCCCGGTTGTTAGGTCGAACACCAGTCTAAATGGTGCTGTGAATGTATTTTGTAGATGTGATTAATGTCTAAGTAAAGGAGATCATCCTCAGAAAAAGAAAGAATTCCCCCACAAGACTGTAACATTTAGCTTGAGTTTTCAGCAGGCCTGCCTACCTTATGGATTTCGGACTTGTCGGCCCCTATGATCGCGTGAGCCCATTCCTTAAAATCATCTTTCTTTCTACGTGCATATATCCTATCAGTTCTGCTTCTCTGGAGAAGCCTGACAGACAGACACACTCATGGAGGAATCACATAATGATAAAGGAGAACAGCAGCCAATAGGTGACAACTCTAAGTGGTTTCAGGTGAAGGTTTTGGAGGGTAGTAAAAAGAATCCCTATCAATTCGATAACATAAGCTCTGAAAAGATCAATACTAAAGGATAAAGAGACTTTGTGTAGGAAATAAGACATAAATTATGCACCTCGTATGAAAAAAAGCCATCTTCCGGGACACTCGGGCTGCTTGTGGGATATACACCTAGGAGGACAGGTACACCACACTCACCCACCTGGCCATCTATATGAAGACGTTTGTTGAACATCTTACTTCAGGCCACATGTTCTATGCATCTCAAACAAATAACAAAGCCAGGCTTCCTCAGAGCGGCTATTCCACTCGTGTCCATGAAAAGCCTTGGGCCGAGAACCGCTTTAGTGGCCAGCGTGCCACAGCTTACCTGCAAGAGATGGTCGATGGATGCGTCATGGAGTCCCAGGGCTTGCTCTACACCCGCCAATTCCCTCAGTATTTGTATGCACTCAAGACTTTGTTCACCTTTGCTGATCTCAGTATATTTTAAAGCCTCTTGGTAATGGGACAAAGCTTCTTTTGATTTCTTCTGAGTTTGATGCATCCTAAAAAGAAAAAAATCAAAGTGATTACTTTAAACATAATTTAAAAAATAATAGTGCTCACTTCACCGGGTTATGAAGAAGATTAAATTAGTGAATATTCATAAAAACACCTTGAACAGTCTCTGACACATAGTAAGTGCTATGTAGGTGCTGGGTTAAAAAATGTAAAATACTTCACGACAATAGCAACCATTAAGGACACAGTGATGCTGATAACTGATCTGCTGAGAAATTACAGAAATTCTCCATTAGTGGTGAGGTTGCAAAGCACTATCATTAACTGTTGGGGAGAATATAATTTGGGGTTAACCTTTTCTGTATCAAAATTGTACATATATTTGTACACACACATTTCTGCTAGTTGCACTTCAGTAGCTTATCTTGAAGAGATACTGTGGCGAGACAAGAAGAGAATGAGAATATGAGAATGTTTACCTATGCATTCTTTGTAATAGTGGAAAAGTACGAAGCACTTAAAATACACCCAGAGGCAGGTATCCAAGCAGCTTAGAGTAAATACATCCATACTATAGAATGCCATTTAGCCATTAAAGCTAATGCCGATCCATATTTATCCATATAGAAGTATTTCCACTATATACTCTACAGTAAAAAGGCAGATTACAAAAATACTTTCTATAATATCTCATGCATGTGAAAATTTTAATATATCTAGATGTACACATACACATAAAGAGATCTAAATGATCGCTAAGATGTTAGCAATAGTTATATCTAAGAAGTTGGTTGTGTTTCTACTTTTCATGTTTATATTTTCTAAATTTCCCGAATTTTCTTCTATAAAACTGTAGTACTGTTACATCAGAAAAATGTTAATTTAAAAATTACAGGTAAAGGTGGCAGTGGGGAAATATTCTTGTCCCTTCTTGAGATAGGACTCTCTCATACAAAAAAAATGTATCTCTATATTTTGTTCAGCAAATACGGTAACAGACGTTTAAAAACAATCTCCTCCAAAATATTTGGTAAGACTATTAGAAACTTGGTTTTTTTTACATAGAAAACTGTAATGCACAAAATTTGTAACGACAGATACCAACCCTTCCTATGTTGCATTCCGCCCTAGAATCTTTACTTTAAAAAGACCTTACAATTCCCAAACTGCCCATGGGTAAACTGAGACATCATGCAAGAGAGTGACTAAGAGACTATGAAAAATAGTCTTGTTTTCAACTCAATAGTTGGATATTTTCCACTATTTTTGCTCTTTGATAAATTCAAAATTGACTGAGAGAAGTAAAGATATTTTTCAGACCTGTGGTTCAGATGGCCATAATGAAATAAATTGCTGTCTGCATAGCTTATGAACTGGGATTTCCTCAATAATTGTAAAGAGGTTTGAAAACACAGGAAGCGGACAGCAATATGTTTCTGGACCAAGTAGGTAGCTTGCAGCAACCCTAAGCTTGAAAAGGAAGGGATTAAGAGGTGACCTAGTAATACAGGACTTGCCTTCTGATTTCTAAGCTTAGAATGTAATAATTACTTTTGTAAGTATCATATTTTCTTTTTCAAGAGAAAACCCAGTGCCATCTTTGGTGACATAAAGAGGCTTTGAAGCACATGGTTGACAACAAGTCACTTAGCTAAAGAAGTAGATTCCTGGTAGATGAAGATTACATAATAGAAAACAGGAGTCAGCAAACTATGGCCTGGGGGCCAACTCTACTCACTGTTTTTGTAAATAAAGTTTTATTGGTACATAGCCACGCCCACTTGTTAACATATTTTCTGTGGCTGCTTTTGCACTACTATGGCAGAGTTGAGTAGCTGCAACAGACACAATATGGCCTACAAAACCTAAACTATTCACTGCCTGGGCCTTTACAAAAAAAAATGTGCCAACTTCTGGTCTAGAATCTAGAGAGGATCACATACTTCAAAATGACTTCAGACTTTTCCTCACCTAATTTAGCCTCCAGAACTCAGACGATGCCACAGATCCTTGAGCAAAGGGGAAAAAAATTTCTTCTTCCTTTTTCATGTTCATAAATGATGACGCATGTGCCAAGGAAGTAAAGGATAGGTCCTTCACTTCCAAGATGTCCTTAAATGGTGTGTCCTGGTACCCGGCTCCCTCATCCCAGCCCTGGCTTTGTTCTCTGATATCCCAGACTGAGTCAGGTGGCTCTGTGAACAGCTGACTCTGCTCCCACAGAACTGTGAAAACCCTGCTCGGAAAATCTCTCTTGTGCTGTATCATAATTGCGATCCCACTCCTGGAATACACCTGAAATACACCCCACAGATGATCCTCCCCAGACGTGGGTAAGAGTGATCATGAAAACAGTGTTTCTAACTGTGAAAAACCAGAGGCCATTTGCACGGCAACCTTCATGTTCATGAGAATGGACAATTAGAGAAAGTCAGATGGATTAAGCACAGTACGAAGGTTTAAAATGAAGAGATTGGCCCTATACACATCAACTGACATTGATACGTCTCAAAGATACAAATGTAATGCGAAAAAAAAAGCAAGCTATAGAAGAAAACGTATACATAAAGTTTTAAAAATAAAAAATAATGCTGTGCATTTTATATATATGCATGCATACATTCAGGGGAATGAAAAACACTAAATTCAGCAAAATAATTACCTGCAATGTGCCGGGAAGAAAACGGGGTTGACAAAAATGCATACCAGGCTTTCCATTTATCTGGAATGCTCTGTTTGGTAAGCTTGACAGTGTGTACGCGAGTATCAACAGCTATACTTTCATATGCCTGAGACATTTTCTTTAAAAGATGAGCAATAACTCTGTTGTGTGGTGTGCGCACAGAATGAAGCGCTTTCCGTGCCTCGCCGTGTGGGGGCGCTGTTGCACGCCATTCTCAGACCCTGGTGCTAACCCACAGCCGGAAACGGAGGCTGTCAGCCTAATGCACTGTACAGTAGGCCTTCCGGAGCCCCGCGACAGCACGCTATTCACATAATAAATAGACAGGACGGAAAATAAAATTACTTTAGCTTCACAATATATTTAATAAAAAAGGAATCGAGGCGGGGATTATACCAGGAAATAACTAAATTACGGTCTTACCTCCATCTCCAGCTCACTTAGAGCATCAGTCAATTTCAGGCCATCTTTTCTGTCTCCATTTGCTCGCGTGTAATGTTTGAGAGAGCAGCGTTTTCTCCTTTTCATTTCTATCTACCTGCCAGGGACGCTTGGAGGATTTATTAGCTAGTATGCCCATAACGCGTGATCCTAACGCTATCGAAACACTTCGGGAAGCACAGCAGACAGATGAAAAGACAGAGAATTCTGAAAGCAGAATGTGGCCGTATGTTAATTTGGCAGGTCCGCAACTTAAACCATGACATATTGTATTGAATGAAAATATATCCGCAGTAATTCTACAGAGCATGTGATGAGACGCGTACAGAGCACGTGATAAGACGCGGTCTCCTTTCCGACGAGCTTCAGAGGCTCTCGAAGGGATGAACGCTTCCTCTTAAAATGCAACAAGCACATGCAGTTCCCTGCGACATTACTGAGGCAACGGAGGGTTTCCTTAGAAAAGGTCTGGAATTTGGCAAGAATACAGAGCCCCAGTGAAAAGCAGAGGCTTTGTGGGAATGCTATTGATGGGACTTTCTGGAGGCAGAGGGAGCAAAGGTTTACACCTGGGTGTCCCTCTGCCACAGGGAAAGACTTTGCTCTGTAGAGGGCGTTGTCAGGTGTCAGGGTTCAGGGTCTGGAAGCAAGAACGTGACAGACAGCGCTGCTCTGCCACCTCCCGGCTGTGACCCTGGGAAACGACGTTACTTCTCTCCGCCTCAGATGCTTCATTTGAAAATAGAAATAAGCAGAGGATCTCTCCGCATGGGGAGGACTGTGGCTTAAAGAGGATGAGGCCTTGCAAAGCGCTTAGCGAGAGCCTGGCAAAGAAGGCGGTCGAGAGCTGGTAGCTAGTGCCGTTGTTTAAAATCACCGTTGTTATTATTATTTGCAAGTGTTTGAGAAAAATGTGGTTTCACTACATCCTGACGCGGTGTTGGAAAGGACATAGTGACAGAGAGAGAAAGACAGAAACGTAACACTCTGGAACGGTAAAGCGTTAGTGGATTCAAGAAATAGGAAGTAGATCAAGTATACGAAAGCTATCTGTGCCGTGTGGCTTTTCTGCTTCCCCACGTTAAAAAAAAAAAAATGATTTTTTAAAAAAGTGTAAGTTGAGAGCCTTGCTTCAATCAACAGGAATATAGGGTGAGGAAAAGTGCCAGAAAAAAACAAAAACAAAAACAAAAACCATCTCCTTCTTGGTGGACGAGGCATAAAGCGCTCCAAGCACACAGTGTCCCACGGGAGGAGCAGACAGGAGAAGCATCTTTGCTGAAGAACAGCAGCGTACTTCCTGAGAGCAGGAAAGGGAGAAGCAAGGCTTTGGACACGTGAGCATTTGTCAGAGCCTTTACACCCCAAAGACAAACACAGAGAAAGGGACTTGTTAAAGAAACGTGTCTACAGAGGTGCAGCCTGGACCTCAGGACCTCCAGGTGATGATATGCAATAAAAAAATAAAAGCGGAGTCCAGAAAGCAGAAATTAGATTTGGAGATGACAGCCGACTGGCCCAACTTAGGGACGATGGTGGGATCTGAAAGTAAATGTTATTGCCGAAGTGTTAAATATTTCCCATAAAAGCCAGTGGGCACGCTTTGTGGGGAAGCATATGGAAGTGAGTAAAATTCCACCACGCTATTGAGGTGATGGCAGGTAGGTAGGTGTACATACTGCCCCAACCTGCCACTGTTTTTTTTTTTTTTTTTTTTTTTTCCATTATCTTCTACCCGTTTCCAGGAAGAACTGGCTAAGGGAGAAACTTTCCCTATTTCCTTTTTTTCTTTGAAAAACTGTTACAATCACTTTCCAAGTCTCAAGATGAAGAAACAAACTCGAACCTAAAAATGAATTAGAAAAGACCATCTGATTCTCAGCTTAAGTGGCTCATGAGAGCAAAGACAAAAACACTCAGCCTACTCAAGTCAGAGGGAAAAAAATACAAGAAAGAATATTGCATGCCAGGGGCAACCTTGAAGAGAGAATATTAGTCTCTGAGGTAAGTACATGCTTTAGAATCCAATAATTTCTGGGATGAAATCACAGACAGGTAGAAGGGATGAGGCTTCCGGCAACATTTAGGGATGGAAGGCAGGGAGCGTGACTCATACTCTGACGAGCACCATAAAAGGCAAGGCAGGAGTAGGAGAGGATGCACCTAAAAGATACCCTTTTAAGAGAAACGTAAATCGCGCGAGAGCTGCCTGGGAAATTATCCTGGCCTTCTACCTCCGAGACATGGCAAAGGAAAAGGCCCCTGTGCTTGCGATTATAACTATAGAAATAAACAAAACCAAAGCCTCCATTGCTTCTTAAAGCACATAAGTTTGCACAAAACATTCACATTTCGATGAGGGAACGAAGCCAAGTGATTGGCATCAATTTAAACATGGAAGTGCCAGTGACTATGTCAAGGTGAAGAATCGGGATGGAGAAAAAAAGAAACAAAGTTTAAAACAACTCTGCTAAACGCCAAGTAAATTTGTTACGTGTTCAGCACGGATGCGTACGAGGCGCGCCATCTGCTGGCGAGGTTTGGAACTGCTAATTTGGAAAACACTCTTGAAAGAGGTGTGGATTCTGGCAGAGAAAGATAATTTATTCTGTTCCGTAGCGACATTGTTCAGCATTAAGTGCTAATAATGTGAGTCAGGTCTCAACAGATGGCAACAAATATCAGATCTCAGACCTCTGATTGGCATATTTCCTATCTTACCACACGACAGAGAATTCTGAACTGATAGCTCCTCCCAGTCTCTGCCCTTGGCCTCTTCTCGTTACATAAGTGCAGTGAATTCTTTGGGGTCTGGCTTCTTCTACGAACATTTTGCTTGTGAGAATCATCCATGATGTTAACCATGGAAGTGCCTGGGTCATTTTCTTTGTATAAACAGATCACAATTTTATCTATTCTGCTTTTGATCAACATTTGGGTTGTTTCCAGTTCTTGGTTATTATAAGCAGCGTACCTTTGGACATTCTGGTTATGCCTTTTGGCGAACATATGTATGTGTTTCCATTGGGTGTGTATTTAGAGGTGATACTGCTGGGTTAGAGGGTATGCAAACTTTTAAGTGTAGTAGATAAAGGCAGCTTTCTAAAACAGTTATACCAAATATCTTCCAAATAACAACATATAAGAAAGCACAGGAGAGCATGACATCCTTGTTGACCCTGATATTATCAGTCTCTTAAAAAACTTTGCCATTCTAGTGGAAATGGAATGGTATCTTATGATTTTAGATTTCATTCCTTCAATGAGTTGGAACACCATTTAATGTTTACTAGCTACGTGAGTACTTTTCTTGTGAAAAGTCTCTTGCCCATATTTATATTCAATTGTGTTTGTTTTATTGACATATAGCAGTTCTTTATAGATTCTAGATATGAGCCTTTTGTCAGGTATATGTATTACAAATATCTTCTTTCTCTCTGTGGTATGAAATATATGGTGATTTGAATACAGAAAAACATGGGACCAAGCAGACGAAGATAAAGAGAATTAACACACTCAGAGGTCCTTGTGTTGTCCAAGAGGTGTTAAATTGACTAATTTCCATTAGAGTCTAATAAGTTAGGGATACAAATGACAAATTCGATGGCAACCAGCAGAAGAAAAATAAAATAATGTGTAACTTACCAGTTAATAGGAAAATGGAATGATAAAAATATTTGACTAAACTAAAAGAAGTCGAGAAAGGAGGAAGAAAGGAACATAAAACTAGTAGGAGAAAAGGAAATTTAAACTCAAGCGTATTGGTAATTAAAACAAAAAAAAAATGAAGATTAAAGGATGGACAAAGTTTTCATAGGAAAATGTATACCAAAAGAGAGCTAAGGTGTCAATTTTAATATCAGGCAAAATAAATAGCGATATAGGGGACAAAGAATTACAATATACACTCACTGATAAAATAATGGATTAAGAAGAAATGCTGCTGTGTGAACCTCCCATTCAACAGAATATATGAGGCTATATAAAACAACGTTTGGCAGAACCATGGACAGCTCTATCTAGAACAATAATTGTAGTTCAAAATTTAAACACTCATCTTAATAATTAATTATCAAATTGGCAAAAGATAAGAATATAAGTTTGAATGACAGAATTAATAAAGTCACCCTACAACAGACTTATTACAACCTTACACAAGTAAAGAACACAATTTCTTTTGTAGCACACTTGGAACTTTCACAAAAATCACCCATGAACTAGGTCACAAAAGAAGCTTCAATTTCAGAGTCTATGCCATACAAATACGTTTCCATTGATAATGCAATAAAATCAGCTATCAATGACATCTGAATACCCTGAAAAAGCTCATATATCCACACACGAAAACACATATCACGTGACTAATCTTTGGATTCAAGCGTAATTTATATGCTAAATTATGAATACTAAGAAGTTAATGTCAGTGATAATGGTATGTGATAAAAGTTAAAGCAGGACTTATAGGAACATTTTGGAAAATACCTTTAACTTTTGGGTGGGAAAGACTTTCTAGACAAACTCCAAAAGCACAAATCATTAGGTTAAAAATGAAGGGATTTGACTCTAGCAGAATTAAGAATTTTATTGCCATGAAGGACACTGTAGACAAAATTTACAAATGGGCAATAGAAGTGAGAAAATATTTGCAATAGCACTAATTTATAATATACAATAATCTCTGGATTATCAACAATGACAAAAAAGTACAAGAAGTCAGACGAGAAAAAATGAGGAAGAATACTAACAGGCTGGTCACAGAAAGGGATCCCAATGGCTAAGAAGTATATGAAGAGGTCCTCGAACTCATTCATAAGAGAAACATAAGGAGAATTGAAAAATAATTAGACAGCCCATTACATGCATAGGTTGGCAAAGGTTAGAAGGACAGACAATGCAAATATTACTGGGGATAATAATGAGGAAACAGGAAGCCATGAGTGTGGGAGGGGGAATGTAGATGGGGCAGCGCTGGCCAGTGTGCCATGAACTTGAAGTACGGATGGATATACCCTGTGACCACGCAACCCTACCCCTGGGGCACAGACCTCAGGAGAAGTCCATTTCAGCCACAGGAGAGGAGCTGCGTGAGGGTGGTCGTGGCAGCACTGTCATGGGAGCAGGGAGCTGGGGACAAGCTGAGTGCCAGAGCTAGGAGGATGGCTGAGCATGATGTGGCGGACGCCTTCTACATGGTGCTAAGCAGCAGCCCGCAGCAGCAGTGAATAAGGTACAGACGCCAACTACAAACAATGCTGAGTGCGAAATAGTGAGAAACAGTGAGATGTATACAACAAACTTATTGTCAAGTGACACATGGAGATATGTCCCGTCAGCAGGAAAGATTGTCATAACCGTAAAAACCAGGACACAGCATCACAAAGAAATGCCTCCCGCTTGAAGACAGATACTTCTGGCAAAGGACCCCCAGCCCTCACGTACACAGAAAGTCCTAACCCAGAAACTCACTGTGCAAACGACAACGTGATCTGAGCTTGAATTTCTATCCATTCGTCCTTTAGAATCCTTCCGCACTGCAGCAGCTCCTTCAAAAGTCTCTCTGCTTTTGTCAAGTTCTCTGCAGCTTCCTTAAATCTGAGTTGTGTTCAGGAAACTTTACACTTGGTTCTAGATTCTGGGACCCCAGTTCCTGGATATCTTTGGCTCTCATACTTCCTGTCACCCTCCCTGAGTCTGGCCTTGAGCATTAAATACCAGGACTCTGAGCAATATTTGTGTTTGTAAGGAGTAGAGGCAAAGGATACTTCTGAATGGAGAGTAAGGCTCTCCCCAACGTATGGAAAAGCTCAATCGAACACTTGAAAACATCCAGATTGTCGCTGTAGGGAGGCATGATGGCGTTGGTGAGGATTTCTCTGGCTTTTTCTGCATGTTGTTTTGCCTGCAGTGACAGTCCTGTGGACAAAGAAAAAGAAGTGTCTCTTTCATCTCAGCTGGACAGGAATCTAATGAGGCCTCCTTCACGTATCGTCAAGTGACACTTGGAGATGTATCGGGGCACTGAAATATTGTCACGACTGTAGAAATCAAAGAAGTGTTTCGTACCTAGTACTTAAAATAAAATTTTCCCACTCTAGTACTCAAGATAAATTTTTCCCAGAACGTGTTTTTTTAGGACATAAAATGAACAGAATGAGCAGGAATTGAACAGCTTTGAAAGCTCACTGATATCAGACTTAAAACATGTTCTAAACCATTATAAAAAATTACATGGAATACAAGGACTGTCGCATTCTGGGCAGGAAAGAAGATATTCGTGAATTTTAAATCTGGCTTTGTGATGGCAAGCTTCATGAAATACTAAAAATTCGGTATCTTCTGCTCACCCATCTAAAATCAGACTTTGGAGAGTTATTTTCACATAATACAAATATGATGATATCTACAAAAATTTACAAACATGATTGCAATGAGGTAATGGGCTAATGTGTTCCAACCTCTTATTACTGTGCGGTAATAAATAGACTAATATGGAAAAAAAAATGGAGTAAAAAACATTACTGCCAAGAACCAATTCCCTGGGGCATCCCAGTTGTCCTTTCATAGGCTTATTAATGTGTGGTAAAGGTGACACTGGGCATCACCAGTTATGTTTTGGGGTGTTTCATTTCACTCCCCCACCCCCTTCCCCACACTGACACCCCCTGACACACCTCCCTCCACTCACATCCACACACTCCTGGTCCTGTGTTCTTCATTCTATGGAATCATACCTCAAACCTCTAAAATCAAATATGAAGTTCATTCTGTTCCTATATAAAGACTATATTTTCTGATAGAGAAAATTCAGGGTATGCTCTTCATGAAGAACCTCTTACAGAATTATGTCTTATTTTCTTGAAAGCACACACTTCCTCAACATGCCAGAAATCTATTAGTGCCAACTATGCACGCAATATGGCAAAAGGCATGGCAGACTGTGTTTTCAATTTGGTCCACACATTCGCATTGTGTGTGCTCAGTTTACTGGAGGCAGTGGGGGTTGAGGTCCAGGGACACTGGCTCTGAAATCACACTGACCAGAATGAAGTCCCTGCTCCTATGCCCTCACCACTCACCCTAAAACTCTAGCCTCAGCTTCCTCAGTTGTAACCTGGGATAATAATATTACCCACCTTATAGGTTGGTGGGAAGACTGAATAAGATTATGCATGGAAAATAGCATGGTGACCAGCACCTTATAAGACCTCAGCAAATAGCAGATACTGTTTTTACTTTAAATTGAGGAAGAAAGACTGTCATGCAGAATGGGAGCGGACTGTGGAAGAAAAGCATCATTTGAAATCCCAGATGCCAGGTACCGGCATCCAAAATTCTAGAGCAGAGTCTCAGATCATCTGCTTATTAACAAAGTGCTCTGGGGTGAGCTGTGTCAACTCAGACTTATCTCCTCTGAATTGGAACCACAGGAGGTGAGGGTGGAGGTGTGTGAACTAGATGATCTCCAAGGTCCCCTCCAGCTCTGACAGTCCCTCGTCTAATAGGTAGAACCAGCCTATAACCAGAGTTGGCCAAATTTATCAAGTGGCAGTTTTACGTGTGGCATCATGGTGTTTTCCATGTCTGTTATTTTGTTCACTCACTGGGCAGATCCTGAGAACTGGGCACCATCATCACTACTACCCCCACCATCACCACCACCATCAGCATCACTATCATCATCTTTTCACATGAAGAGACACAGTACAAAGATGCACTCTCGTGCCTCTAGTCCTAAGTTTCCCAGTCAGAAAGAAGACATGAGATCCTGTTGTTTTTACCTTCCCTGCACCCATCCTCCTTTTCTGTCTTCTTTTGGGGATACCTGGACCCCAATCCGTGTGATTTAGCCAAGGCCAGCCTCTCCCCAGAGCCCATTGGTAGAGCCAAAAGACCGGTCTGGCCAATCAGAGTCTCCCTGGCCTTCGGGGCGCAAACCCATGCTGACCCAATCAGAATGCCCACATCCTGAGATTTGGGGAAGAGACAGTCTTTTTCTTCTGGGGAATGCTGAGGAGGAAGTCTAAATGTTGTGGGCAAAGCCTGGCAAAGAATGGAGACAATACAGAGAAAAACAGAGGCGAGTGGTGGAAAGAAAGAGAAATGGAAACTGATCACATGGTTTGAACCCCTGAATCTTGCCAAGCCTACAATTGAATTGTTAAATTGTATGATCCAATGAATTATCTCCTTCCGTTTATGCCCACTTGGTTTAATTTTTCATTTAATGGGGAGGGGGGAGCTGATCACTTACAGGCAGGAGCCTCTTCATTAATATGAATGTGAACAGATCCCATTTTAGGCCCCTACTCCATGCCCCAGGCCCTTTCTACAATGTCTTCAAACCTAACAAATTAATTCTCTTAAGATCATAAAAAACAAAGCTCCAAAGGGCTAAAATCTTCCTTTTCTTTTTTACATATAAGGAAATTTTCTTGACTCTTTCTGAGGGAGATGGCTTCTCACCGCGTGGAATGAAGAATGTTCAAGACAACGCAATCCTTCCAGTAAAGTGTGAGTCAAATTTTGGGGCGGGGGGTGGAGCAGAAAACCCACCTCTCAGCTGGAGGTAGCCTTGAGCCAGGTTGACGTGCGCCTCTGCCAGTTTCCAGTGGGGGTCGCCATAACAAATCCGCGTCAGCGCGACGCAGCGCACCAGCTCCCGGATCGCCTGCTGGTACTGTGAGGCAGAGAAGCCATTTAGACAGCTGAAAGCACAGAGCCACAAGGCACAATATCTGAACTTATATGCATTTGATATATGTTTATGGAAGGCCTACTATGTGCTGGACTTGGTTCTAAGCACCTGGTATATGTCAGAAAACAAAACAGGCAACAAACAATCTGTTCGGGGCAGTATGGCTTAATTCTCTAGCAGAGAAAGGCTGCCAGCCTCAGCCTACCTAGCACAAAGCCTGGCACATAGTAGATGCTTCATAAATACCTGTTGCATAATGAATAAGCGCGTATTCAAAATTGGATTCATGCCCTCTCTCTGCAATCCTGCTCTTCCTCCTGTATTCCGTGCAATGACGAAGGGCGCCAGCAAGCCTTCAGTTACCATGCCAGCTGAGACCTAAGTCGGGAATTCTATGCGACCCTTCTGGCTGGCTCTCGCCTCTCCATCCCCTGCGTCCCCTCAGTCACCAGGCGCTGCTCATTCGCATTTCCAAATTCCTGTCAAAAGATCTCAGTGTCTCTACAGCCTCTGCTGTAGTCTGGGCTCTTGCAATTCCCGCCGGGATTATTGCAAATATCCTTTGAAATGACTGTCCTCCACCGGTCGCGCTCCCTTCTCCAACTACCTGAGTGACCGTTCCAGAAACTGAAACCTGCTCACGGCACTCCCCTGCTTATAATCCTACGGTAGTTTCTTACACCTTAAGGAGAAAATCTAAATTCTTTCCCTAAACATTGAAAAACCACTGGGCCCAGCTCCCATTCATAAATCAATCTCATTTCCTGCCTTGTGTCTCTAGAGCCTGCCTGCATCTCATAGAAACAAGCTAAGTGTCCATTACTGGATGAATAAAGAAAAGGTGGTACACACACACACACACACACACACACACACACACTGGAATATTATTCAGCCATGAAAAGGAAGAAAATCCTGCCATTTACAATGGCATGGATGGCACCTGAAGGCATTATGCCAAGGGAAGTAAGTCAGACTGAGAAAGACAAATATCGTTTGATCTCACTTATATGTGCAATCTAAAAAAGAAAGAAAAAACAAACTCATAGAAACAGAGAACAGATTGGAGGTTGCCAGAGTTGGTGGGGTGGAGGTGGGGGGTGGGCAGAATGGGTGAAGGGGTCAAAAGGTACAAACTTCCAGTCATAAAATAAATGAGACCTGGGATGTAGAAGATAGCACAGCATGGTGACTATAGCTAATAATACTGTATCGTGTATTTGAAAGTGGCTAAGAGAGTATATCTTAAAAAGTTCTCATCATGAGAAAAAAATTGTAACTATTTGTGGTAATGATGTTCACTAGACTCACTGTGGTGATCATTGTGTATGGAAGCATGATGCTGTACACACCTGAAACTAATCTCGATCGCTGCCCCGTACCACGGTCAGGTTCAATGCCCAGTCCTCTTCCCCAAAGCCCACGCCCCCACGTTCACCCGAGCTGTGTCTGTCACAGACCTTATCACACTGACTACCACTATCTGTCCCCTGTCTATCTCCCAAACAAACCATGGGGCCCTCTGAGCAGAGCCAGTGGCCTTCCCATCTGTGCCCCCAACACCTGCACAGCACCTGGCACTTATTACACGTACAGTAGATATTTGAGAAATGAATGAATGAATGAACAGGGCTCAACACATGGAAGGTGATATAGAAATGCATATTGAATGAACGAATGAATGAGTAAAACTTTTAAGGAGAAGTATATCTAGAACAAGATAAAGAACCTAGGAAATCTAAGCTCTGGAGAGAAGCTTCATCTGCTTTATGTTGTATTGCACTACCTACACCTGGCCCACAGGGGGCGCTGATTACTTACTGACTGATGGGTGAAGCCTTCAGCCAGTCATTCCCGTAGACACACAAGTCAGGGTAGACTTGTTTGTTTATTTGTGCATCCATCCATTCAGCAAACATACGCCGACTGCCAACTGCTGTGTTGGAGCCCTGAGCTGTACTACACCCAATCAAGCTGTGGCAAAGGCACACTCCCGTATATATTCCTCTGCCAAGCTCCAGATTGTAGGGATGTAACCCAAGCTATTATACTTCTCCATTCCCAGAGCACAGTACAGAAAAGAAAGGCGCCTTACTTCATGCCTGCTGGAATAGGACTTCGCTTTCTCTTCACACAGGTGCAGTTTCTCTCGAGGAGGCTGGAAGAGCAATGTCTGAGTCAGCCGCTTCGAGATCTTCTTTTGAGGCGTTATGCTGACAGCACCAACAATTCCATCTAGGTGGTTGGATATCTGGGTTTCCTGTGATTCTTGCATATTTTTATATACATTATCCTCTGATTTTTAGATAGAAAAATAAGTGTTAAATGATGATTTCCATAGTTACTTCTAGAAATACACATTTTTCCTTAATTCTGGCAAGCTTGACTCTTCATGTAACTTCTTATGCTTTTTTTTTTTTTTTTTTTAAACCAAGGCCTCCAATCAAACATTCTGCTTCAGTCAGAGCCAGTTACTCTTTAGGCTACACATATTTGCTGACAACTCACTCATAGGATGTCACTTCCTTTCTTTTCTATCTACTGAAATTTTGTCCACTTCTCAGGCCCACACTGGGTCCTGACCCTACTGTGAAAAATTTCTTGAATATTACAGCTCACATCAATCTAAGTGCCTGAAGCACGTATGGTCCAAAACAGGCATGAGGTTCTATGCATGAAGAACTATCCAGAACTTTTCTTTTCAATGTTTTTAGTTTCAGTCTCCCAACTAGAGGATAAGCTTCTTGAGAAACCTTTTTTATAAATTTTATATCCCCCTATATGGATTAACAGAGACTCTTCAAGAAATATTTATTGCATACCTATTATGAGTTAGGCCTTGTAGAGGTATAGATGTGCCACTAGGTATTCTATTTACTAGAGGAATTAATGTTTGAAGACTCTTTAAGATGTTTTATTTTGGAATTAGACATTGGGCTAGATCTTAAAAACATATGTTGCTATTTCAAATATCCTTTAATATCTCATTCTCATTTATCAATTTTTTCCTAAAATATTAAAATATTTTATATTTTAATGAAATATCATTTTTGAAATACTGCAAAAGTGCTGAATTTCATTTTTGATAATTTGTCATTAATTACCTATTGATTCTGCTTTGTGTACCAATATTATGTTTTGCTTGGTCATTAGCAGATTGTCCCTGGATCTCATTACCTACAAATACACACAAAATTTGAACCCAAAGATGATTTTATTTTCTCTTATGTTTATTATGCTAGGTATAACATACACACAAAATATATCCTTTTTGTTTAAAAATTACAATAACATTAAGTGTCCCTCTAACTCCATATTAAAACACCAAAAAACCAGCTTCTTAGAGTATAAAATAATCTATAATTAATCTTATTACCTTGTTCCCTTTATCATTCAAAACTCCACTGTTAATCTGAGAATATTCTTCTAACCCCACTCCTAAAAGAGAAAAACACCCTCCAAAAACCCCTCTTTTTGTGACTCTTAGACTGTGCCCACATTTTAGCTGCTTTAAAGGAGACACACTCCTTTAAAACTAGCAAAAAATCAGGAAAGTTTCAACCCTCACGACTAACTCTGCGTCATAAAATCCTTTGTTAATTTACCCTGTATGCTTGAGAGGTTCTCCGTTTCTTTTTCGAACAAATTACAAAGCTGTCTCGACAGTCTGATTTGACAAACTGGTTCCGGCTGTATCAGTTTGGTGATTCTTTGAACAGATCGATAATCATCAAAAAGTCTAAGGTGGGGTAGCTCCAGACTGAAGCAGAGTAACCTTCTCCCGAAGAGCAGCCCGGTACCCCACAAAACTCCAGGCGGAAGAATGATGAGAGCATGCACCAATAGGGAGTGGAGAAGAGTATTTTGTCGAAGTTTGAAACCCAATCCTTTGGAGCCAGAGGTGGGAATTTTAAAGTGGGGCTGTCTTTTCCTTGGAATTTTCTTAAAGTGGTATCACTGCCTATAGACGTTAAAATTTTTCAAAGAATGCTGAATCACTAGTTTAGAGTATTCCCTCCTCCCTTGTTGTGAGTGAGGCAAACTGTGAAAATTGACACGTGACAGATTTAGAGACTTTTTAAGTTAGCCATAGGATACTATACTAACCACAGAATCACTTGGCTTACTTTTGTGTCAATTTCATGGTTAGGTGTGGGGGTTGGGTAGGAGTTGTTTTTAAGATGATTCGTTTTTCTTGATCAAATATTGAATGCTAAATTAATGCATTAAAATATTTCCTTTTTTAAAGAAATGAAAATAAGAGGTTTAACTCTGATTACTTTCTAAGAAACCGTTTTCGTTTTATTGTTAATCATGTGTGTGTCTTCAATATTAGGAGCGGGTCTTATTATTTGGATTGAATTTAATATCCCAAAGAATTTTGTTTTTACACAAACTGTAGGTTTCCTCATTTTAAGTCTAGCAAAAAATTCCTAAGTATTACAAAGTCTTAGGTATTTCGAAACCTGTGTAAAGGGTCTTAGAAATGCATGACATATACCATGCCATATACTTGAGTAATTTCTGAAGATCACGCTTGATAAATAAATAATTGGTACTTCATTATAACTCATGCCTTGTTTTGGAATAGGTTTTATTTTTACTTACTATAACTCTGCTTTCTAGGTTATTCATCTCTAACAATAATTAAACCAATGTAAAACTGATCATACAGTCAAGGTTGCTTGACAACGAACCACTGGTAAATTGATTGATATCAAGCTTTTCAAAGAGCAATAAATAACAGCAGTTTCATGAGAGGAAAAAAAATTTTTTAATCTCATTTCAGAGGGAAAGTTGCCATATTAACAAACAAGGTATTTAAAAAATGTTTGTTTTTTAATGTTCCCTAACAATGCTTGAATTTTTTTTCCCCCAGTGTAAAGCTCTCGTTCCTTGAAGTCTTTCCCCTGATAGGAATTTTTGTCTTGAAGAAATATTTATTCACAGCCTACTTGGTTATGATAGTAACGTAGGGAAGAGGGAAGAGAATTAAAATGTTGTCAGTATCAGAGACTGCAATATGTTGATCAGCCTTGAAGCCACACCTACAGAACAAAGATTTCTGCTGCGATTGCTAACCCATTCCCCACACCTGTGAAGGGGGAACAGTGACCAAGAGTCATTCTCTATCGCTAAAACCAGGGGGACTCTAAAGATTAAAGGCTGGAAAGGGCCAGCCAGGGGCTTTTGGCACTACATACTCTTCCCCTTCCTCACTGTATGTCCACATCAAAGGAAATGGGAACTAAAGAATGACATATAAATTGAATTCTCTGAACACTCAGGGTCCCTCTCTGTGCCTTTACTCTGTCTCTCCCTGTCCCTCTCACTTTTTGCCTCTGAGAGGAGACCACTCTGTGGCCTGTTATCCCTTTTCTATAAAACTTTCCTTTTGACTCTAACTTTGGCATGTGTGTTGAATTCTTGCTACACTTTCGCCAAATGACCCTCTTCCTTCTCTCCACGCAGGGGGTTGTCTCTCCTCCACTCAGGGCAATTTGCCCGGTCCTCCATCACTTAGGAACTGCCATAATATTTAACTTACTAAGTTGTTACTGTCCTTTTTAGCGATCTTTTCTAACAAGAGGTATTTCAAGAGCAGAGATAGGTCACTGCCTCATCTGTGGAATGGGCCTATCAGCGAGGACAGCAGCCCTCACAGACCGTTCTTAGGCTCGCTACTTGCTCATTAACCTTGGCCACTTCCCATAAACCCACCCAGCCTCAGATTTTCATCTATCAGGCGAGAATAATAGCAGTACCTGCGTCAAAGGATTGCTGTGGGGTTGTTAGCTAATCTATGCACAGCTCTTAGAACGCTGCCTGGTACAAAAGAAGCGCTCGGGAGTTGTTGTTGTAATCCCTAAACATATGCATTGAATGAGAGCGTGAATGCCTAAGAACTGTATGAATGAAAGAACAGATTAGTTACTGACGGTTTCTGAGGCTGGAGCCGGCTAAATTACCCCTTCCAAACGCAAAAGCAAACAGCCACTCCACGGCAAGCCCCTAGACGGAGCCGGAAGCGAGGGTCGCAGAGTGGGCGGGGCCAGCCTCAAAAAGCGGGCTCTGAACCAATGGCCACATCGCCTGGCAAACGAGCCTCTCGTCTGACCTATCATGAAACGGCGAGAACAGGCCGGAATTCTCGCGAGTTTCCGTCCTCCTCTCCCTGGCTCCCTCTTTCCCAGCTCTCTGTTGAGAGCGTTCCGCCCCGCCCCGCCCCGCCCCGCCCCTCGACGCCCGCGCCTCGCCCCGCCCCGCGCCCGGCGCCCCGCCCCGCTCCGCCAGGCGTCCCTCGGCTTGGCGTCCAGCGCAGCCCTGCGCCCCGGAGCGCTGGCTCCGCTGGCGCCGAGGTGAGTGCCACCGTCCAGGTCCCCCGGTGGCTCTGCGGGGTGGCGAGGCACCCCCATCCCGGCCGCCGACGCCCAGTCCGAGTCCAGCCAAAGCGTCCGGGCCGCGGTGGGTAGAGCCCGGTGCGAGCGGGCCCTGCCTGGCCTCGGGTCACCGCAGCCGCCGGGCCCTCCTCGCCCTGAGAATCCGGATACTGGGTCTGTGAAGTCCCTGTCCCTGGGCTCGCTGCTTCCAAACCGTAACGACCTCAGTGTTTGGCTGACTCGGGCAAACACGGCATGTGTTTTGCCTAAGACTAATGCCAGGGCTTCTTGGAACTGAGAAAATAACCTTTTACAAATGCTTTTAATGTATGGTTTTTAATTCTCTAATGACCAATATTAGGAAATCGGTGTGATTATTCAGAATTAAGTACTGGAGTCAGTCTAAGGGACTCTTTCCCTTTAAGATACTCGTGCCTAAAATGTGTGAACTATTATTAAGATGGAAGGCTTTGTTTTTTAAAATGTTAAAGTGCATTGGTGTTTACCCGTTAGAAAACTCGTGTGGAGGTGCAGTTGTATACAGCTAATATTAAGTATGTCATTTACTCTTAACTGTAAGAGGTAGTGAAGGGAATTTGTGTAAAAAACATATCCTAGTAAAGGATGTGTATTGCCAATGAATGCGTATTGGAGAACTATTAGCATTTTTTATTACTGGCAGCTCTCTGATTTCATTTGTGTAGGTTTTACCTCTTAAACTGCCTTTGTAGCAAGGTGCACTGTAACAGAATGTAATGACATTTTTAAGGCAGCTAATCCCAGACAGAAGGAAAGCCATCAGTGCATTCTCTTATTGGATCTTATATCAGTGAGTGTGGGTTTTATATATAATTTTGCTTTGTAGTCTTACATTTATGTGTCGCGTCTACCACTTTAAATGGTCATAGGGAGCAAAACAGGCCTGATCAACGTGTATGAACTGCCGCATTGTAGGGCAGTGCATAGGCTTTGCAGTTGATGTGTCTGGGTTGGCATTCTGCCAAGTTACTCTATGAGAAACTCAGTTTCCTCATCTGTAAAATGGGCTAAATAATATTTACTGCAATGCAGAGTTGTAAGCACTAAGGATCTTTAGGACACATGGCAAGCCCTTAGTATGCAGTATCTACAGGCCAACCTTAGGTCAGAGAATGAAAAAAATCTACCTTGCAATACAGCAGGTCCTGGAATAACATTGTTTCATGTGATGTCGTTTTGTTATAATGTTGTTACAATAACAGAACTTCACTCTTGTTTATATCAATTAGCCTATGGGGAAATTGGTTTCTACATTGTTTTGCTTTGAGTTGCAGAAACTATCCAAGGTGTTAAGTGAGGATTTACTCACATGTCCTAGTTTCATCCATTCATCAGCTGTTGGAAGGCCTGCTTTGTGCTAGAGGCAGGTATAGAAGAAGGATGAAAACCCCAAGATCTCTACCTTCAGGAGCTTCCAGTCTCTTGGCTAGATTGACAATAAGCAGATACACCAATAAATATATAGATTACAGATTGTGAGGAGTCCTACAAAGAAAAAAATCAGCTTTCTCTGAAATAATAACTGGGGAATGTTTTAGTTTGAAATAGGGAGGTAATATTTACATTAAAACCTGAAGGATGATGGGATGATGCTTTCTTGGCTAAGAGGAGAGCGGCAGGGCCGTGAGAGTTTGGCACTTTCAAGGACTGGAAAAGCCCAGGAGCTTGGTGAGAAGCCAGATAAGGCTGGGGAAGCTTTTGGGACCAGACCGTGAATAGCACCTTGTCAGAGGTTGATTTTCTAAATAAGCTTTTGAAAGGCGTATTTAGTAGGATGTGTACATCAGAAAGCCAGTTTACCTGAGAGAGAGAGAGAGAGAGAGAGAGAGAGAGACAGACAGACAGACAGACAGACAGACAGACATAAGTGGATTGACATTTTAAAAGGTTCATTGCTAAGTGATTAATGTATTGGAAAGTGGCTAGACTGGACACAGGGAGACCAGTAATATAGATGGCCAGGCAGGAGATGACAGTGGCTTTTGGTTTAGACTAATGGAGAACTGTGGATAGATTTGTGATGTATTTCGGAAACCACTGGCCTTGTGACAGATTGGAGGTGGCAGGTGAATGATGCCATGGAATCATTCATGACTTCCAGCTTTCCAGCTTGAGTAGCTGGGTGGATGGAGGTGTGTGCCATTTCTGAAATGGTAAAGACTGGGGAGGATTTGGCGGGGGCGGTGGGGAGCTCTCTTTTGAATGTGTTATGTTTGAGGCTCTACTTGCTTTGCAGCTGAGAGAATTAAGATATAGAAAAATTTGAATTTCTCAAAGTTGCATAATATCATAAAAATAGAGGAGTAGGTGGAATAGATATGGGAAAGTGTTGAATGCTTGTGTTGCACTGGGATATTATTGAATATTCCATGTTCTATGCCCTTTTTTATAAAATGGGATGTACTTATTATAAGTTAGGAATTAGAGTTTGGAAATAAGAGCAATAACCAAAAAGTTACAAAACTCTGCTTGGTGCTAACTCTCAGTGAAGAGTTTTTCTTAAGCAAAAAAAATTTCTTTGAAATATAATTTCTATTAGAGAGTTTAAAAAAGGATGCCCAGGAAAACAGATAGACTCTTTGAGCCAATGTCAACTTCTTTTTAGTTTTAGCATTTCCTTAGTATTCTGTGGAATCTGCGAGTCTGTGTATGTAAAAACCCAAGGCTTTGAAATACACTGGACACTACCACTCACCCTGCCTCCCCCTCCAAAAAAAGAAAAAAATCCTTGCTTTTATTATCCCTTGTGAGCTGTTTGACCTTGGACAAATTATCGAAGCTCTGAGTTTGTTTCTTCTAGTGTTAAGTGATTGTGACATTTGTTTTGGCCCTGTGCCTAGTTGATAAGATGGCAAATGTTATTTCTTTTCTCATCCTTGTCAATTTTAGTGCTAGAAAGAAATTTAATCTTTTCTGAGTTTTGGCCTTTACCAATAAATTGCTGTCTCCATTTTATATATTAGACAACTGAGGCCCAGGGAGATTGAACGCAGAGTTATTTCCTAGTGCAGTATTTCACCTTTCATTGAAATAATAAAACCGTTTCCCAGACTTGTTTCTTTGCTACTTCTGATAATCTGCAAAGATAAGAAGAAAGGAAGAAAAGAAAAAAGATTAAAAAAAGAAAAAAGTAGTATCTAGGACAATATTTAGATAGTAAGAAATGAAGAAAATGAAGCTGTAAATGATCTAGATATGTTTTATATACATATTTAAATATTTTTTGAAATACCTTAAATACAAAAGGAGATAGTTCAAGAAGGAAATGGGTTTGCTGTATCAGATTTTTAAATTCTTTTCTTTGGCTGCATGTTATGAAACTGGTCTCTGTTCTCTTAAGCAAGGATTCCGACCTCAAGTTCAGGCATATTTTTCAATTAGTACTGTTTCTACTAAGTAGTAAATACTGCCTAAATGGTGAGAGTATTTTTATTAAATAGTCATTCATTTTTATCTCCTTCTAAATATGCATGACAAATTTAGTTGTTACGAAAGAAGAATATAGGGATTGAATGTATAACTCTCTTTTTAGTGTCTGCAAATAGCTCTCTATGCTGACTCGTTCATTTGGCAGTGCTTGTAAGCAGTATTATGATTCAATTTCTTTTTCCTCTTTAGAAATGGACCAATTTGACAAGATGTAGTGCTGCAGTGTGCCTGATGGGATATGTTCAGTCATGGCATCCGAACTTTGTAAGACGATCTCTGTGGCAAGGCTGGAAAAGCACAAGAATCTGTTTTTAAATTATAGGAATCTGCACCATTTCCCATTGGAGTTACTGAAAGATGAGGGGCTACAGTACTTGGAGAGACTCTATATGAAAAGAAACTCCCTTACGACCTTGGTACAGTATTACATTGCGTTTAAAAACAATCATTTATCATGGGGTCCTGATCAAGACATAGTTTACATGTCTTAAGATACTCAGACCAAGATGTATGTTCTCTCTTGTTACATCAACAGGTAATATAAGTACACATACGGGGGAATCTCATTAGTTGAGAATTAGTTATCTCATTAGTTATCCAAGTCCCCACGATTATGTTATTACAGGAGGAGCTGTGTAGGAAAGTAAAATATTCATGAATGTACCACTTATAAAATTAGTCCCCCTCAGAAATCCCTCCTCACTCAGCCTGTGCGTCCGTCTGGGCCTGTGCCTTTTATGTGTGTTAAGCTTCTTCCATGATTTTTAAATGTTACAATATCTGATGGTAAAAAGGTAAAGAAGAGACAGACCAACAGGAATGACTTTAAGAAGGGAATGATTTGAAGATTAAAATATTAAGGCTTGATGTAGCTTTTGAGTGTTTCGATTGCACTGTGAAAAGCAAATGATTTTGAATTGGGCTATCATCCAATTTGCTGGAAATTTTTTGGGTACAAAAAGCAACATTTGATTCACTCTTTGTATGTTCTAAGAATAAGCACATTGTTATCATAACCTAAATTTTATTTCCTGTAAGATTAAAAAAAACGACTTACAGATTTTTCTAAGAGAATGTCCCAAACTTTTTTTCCCACTATTTATTAAGAAATTTGGTCTCTTTTATTTTATTTTTTAATTAATTAATTATTTTATGGTGACATTGGTTAATGAAATCCTGTAAGTTTCAGCTGTACATTTCAACAGTGAGGCATATATATATTTACACTGTGTGTTTACCTCCCATAGTTAGATTTTTTTGGTCTCCAAATATTTGACCCTTTTTATCCCATCCACCTCCTCCCTCCCCTCTGGTAACCACTAGTCTGTTGCCCATGTCCATGAGTCTCTGTTTGTTTGCCCTGTTTGTTTGATGCTTTTAGGTTTATATCCCACATATAAGTGATGTCACTTGATTTTGAACTTTTTCTGTCTGGCTTATTTCGCTTAGCATGATTATCTTGAGGTCCATCCATGTTGTCACAAATAGCAGTATTTCATCTCTTGGTCTCTGTTTTAAATGGATTTGCTTTATGTGTCCTTTTTTGGCTATCACGTAACCTCATTTGGATCTTCGACTTGAATTCTGGTTCTTGTTCATTTGAGATACTTTATGATGTCTTGTTTCTAGGCGGATTGACCCCTTCTTCATTCCCTTCTCTGTAGTGTACTTGCCTCAGTATCTGAAGTATCTCTTATTGGCTTTGTATGTGTGGAACGTTATCCTGGAGAAGTTTTATTAATCTGTGTACAATACCTACACTGGGCAGAAAACACTATAAAATTTAGGGTGCATGTGAAAGGACTGACCTTTCCTCCTTTGTACAAAGAGAAAGAAAGGTACAGAGAAAGATGCAGACGGGTGGGGGTAGGGAAGAAAGGCAGCTGAGGGAGTCTTCGTCTGACAGCTTGAGCCCGTGAGACCATTTGGTTGGGAAGTGAAGAGCTGCAGAGAGTCCAGGTGTGAAACTCTCGTTGTGAAGAGTCAGGCGAGAGTTTGGCTGCAGATAGTAGAATCGTTGGCGTTGTTCAGCAAGCGGTCAGTGGCTCGGCTCATGGTGGAACCATAGTCCTGTTTAGGGGGTTTTCTCCTGCAGCACTCAGCCGTCTGAGGTGTGAGGAAGGAGGACTGTTGCATTCACGCAGGCTTAGGTTTTTGCCGGGTGGATGTAAGTACAGAGGGACTCAGGAGCTTAGTTAGGGTCTGGGCGAAAGTGATTAAAGTGATGGCACGTGGAATCTGAGCTGGATTGGAGGCAAGGCAAGAAAGGAGGCGTGAATGAATAGATTAGAGAGGGGCGAAGGACCCATCGATGGTGAAGACCTGTACTGGGCATGCTTGAGCAAGCCGTGGCGGATGGTAGATGTGGTTTTGGAGAGGCCTTTGTCATGTACAAGTTTCAGATGATGACAAGATATGAGTGCGCAGGGTGGAGGAAGCTGAGGTAGAGCCTACCCCAGTTTCCTCCCAATCCCACCATTGCTAGGGTCTTTGTAAGAGCTGGAGAAGGCCTGTCAGTGGGAAGCAGCAATCACCAGGCCTTCTCACCCAGAAGCTCATCGCGGGAGGGGATTAGCACCGGAAGCAGTTGAGGGCTGCAGTCCTAGGAAGGCGGTGTTTCATCATTCGGTAGCAAAACTGAGTAGCAGGTAACAGACAAGGTTCTATGTGCTTAACCTCTTTGAACCCGTTTCTTCATTGATAAAAGGAAAAGTCACAGGAAACTTGGAGGGGGAACGAACCTCAACCAGGAAGCAAAATCAATGAAAAGATCTGCCAAGTCCTTTTCTTAGTGAGAACGGGAGGCAGGAGGCCTTCCTGAGGACATGAAAAAGTGACCTACCCAAATACTGATAAGAGCTGTCCGCAGTTTACCAATTTTATTTGTGAGTATGAATGGACAAGAAAGAGGCATCGCAGTTTTAATGAAGAGGGGAGTGTGAATTATGTGGCTAAGCAATAAGAGTGCATGGACCCGATTAAGCAGGTCATCATGCAAAGGGAGAACTCTACAGTGATGACCTCCGAAGCCTGAGGGAGGAAGTGGTCTGTCAGTCGCCTTCCCGAATCGGGGTGGGAAGAGGCGCAGGTGTCTTTTTTTTTCTACTGATCTTCCCCATCAGATATAAACAGGCAAATCGTAAAAGAATACAGGCAGTCAGAACACAAAAGGATGGTTAACTTCTGCTAGAAGAAGTAATCATGCAGTCCGACATGGCAGGAAATAGGGAGAGCAAGTTAAGTTTGGTTTTTGTTGGTTTCATTTGGAATTCCAGAATGAGGGGCTTCTTGTTTTTTCCTCATCTGATGGAGCCTTGTGGGTTCACTTTCTTGTAATGCACTTTGATGCACAAAAGTTTTTAATTTCGATGAAGCTTAATTTATCTGTTTTCTATTGATGCTCATGCTTTTGGTTTTGTATCTATGAATACATTGCCAAATCTACATTCATAAAGATTTACCCCGTCTTTTCTCCCATGAATTGTATGGTTTTAACTGTTAGGTCTAAGCCGTTGATCCATCTTTAATTCATTTTTGTATGTGATGTGAGGTAGAGGTCCAACTTCATTCTGCTTCTGTAACTGCTCTAAGAACTAAGATGCATTTAATTTATGGCTTCTTTGAAATGTGTTGTTAGAAGTATATGGAGCAGGCTTTGCTGCCCCATGGTTTCCAACAGCACAGTTCTTTCTTGTTCACACCATGCTTCTTTCTCATATCCCTTGGGGATTCTGGTTCTGGGTGTCCTCATTCAGGGAGGAGGGCTGACGAAGCTTCCCCTATCCAGAGCTCACCTTGGACCTTTCGCCCCAGGGCTTTCTAATCTGACGTAATCTCACTGGCTGAGCAAGTCACTTAGCCATCCCCACCTTGAAGAGAGAGGTACAGTTACCAGGAGCCCAGAAAGAGAAGGAAAGGTGGGTGATGCTCAGCGCCCACCACAGAACGTCACCCAGCATGTTTGTAACACATTTGAAGTATTTGTTCCAAGACACACAATTTTAAAACATTCCCATTTAAGGAAGTTGAATGTTTTTCTTAAAAGGATATGATAAAGCATCATTGATTCAAAATCTGAGGTAAATTTTACATTAATTGTGCTTGCTAATGTTTACTTTTACTTTGTGTGTGTGTGAAGAAAAGTTATTTTGCTAAGTGATAATGTGAGATTTAATGAAGACAGTTTTGGCTTCATTTTGAAAACAATTTTCAAGTAGCTTTGTAGAAAATATTTATACTCAAGGAATTTGGTTACGTATTATTTATTAAAATTTTTATGTCAAAATTATGGAGAAAGAAGGAAATAATAGTAACAGTTTTGAGAGATACTTTTAAGATTATTGCTTTTATCGGGATTTTTGCACTTAAAAATATGTAGGGGGGAGAGGGGATGAGGGAGGTAGGTGGGATAAAAGGGGTCAAATACGTGGTGACAGAAAGGAATCTAACAATGGGAGATGAACACACAATGCAATATATATATATATGCCTTACTGTTAAATTGTACACCTGAAACATACTGGATTTTGTTATTCAATGTCACCATTACAAAATTGAAAAAAATATTTTAAACTCAATAGAGCATAAATCCTGTGGATCAAGGTAAACTAGTTCACCGTGGTGTCCATAATCCAGCGTTAGAGTTTAGTTACCCACAGAGTAACAGAAATTTTGACAGTAATGTATATATAAACTATGGAAACATAAAAATTAAAACGTATGGCTTTTCCCTCATCATCTCCCTACATTACCCAAATATGCTAATAGAAAGCAGAGACTCTTATAAAACACAGCAGGTGTCAGCCACAGCCTAGGCAGCAGGCTGCTTATTCGACAGGCTTTTGGGACAGATACCAATAAGTGGGTTTTTTTTTTCTTTTAACCCAGTGTTCTAATGAACTGCAGTTTTCCATGGTCATCGTGCTTATATTTTTAAATAAAAAATATTAATAAAGATGTAGTGACGCCCTCTTGGCAGCAGAAACGTTATTCAGTGCTTAATTGTGTGTATAGCTCTGTGACTCAAAACAACTAACTCGTTCGTCATGGAGAGATTAGAATGCTATGTGGCATCCAGGAAGAATGAGCACAGGTGCCATAAGTCAGCCAGATGTGACATTGATGTTGCAGCAGATAAAGCTAGATGAGGGTCTATGTTCCTTTTCGTCTGGACCATCTTTCCTTTTTAGAGGAATGGCCATTGTTAAGCCTCTTTGAGACCCTCCCCACGCCACCCCGCAACTGTCCAGTTTTTCTAGGGTACTTCGTATGCCCATAAATGGAAGCGAGTATTCTCCTGACTAGGGAAGATAAAGATACTAAAAGGAACATTTTGAGGATTGGGGCAGATCCAAGAGAAACATCTGAGGGAAGATTCCTCTTGAAGGACCTCACTGCATATATCGATATCAAAACATGGGGAGCAAAGGGAATCACGTGGGCAGCATTGGAAAGCTAAGAGTGGTTTCATCAAATTCGGGTTCTCTACAACTGCCTTTTCGACTTCGTCACAATGTTCACATTCAATGCTATTTGGTTTTTCTAAAAGGGGAGGATGTGTAGCCTGTAAGTATTTGCATGCATCAGAATTCTAGTATGAAATTAATAATATCATTACCTTGTTTAATCTAGTGGATTTCCATTGTGTTCAGGATTAAAAAAAAAAAAAAAAAAGTTTCCCTTAGTATAAAATAGAAGCCCTTAAAGGATCTCTCCCTTGCCACTCTGCAAAATCAGTACACACCTTTATACCCTATGGCCCAGAAATACCTCACTAATGGCATTTCTCTTATATAGCATTTAAACCCCAAATTGGATATAATATGATTGTTTACTCAATTATGTAGCAATTTATGCTGTGCCTACCACATTTTTAAATTCTTTTCAATTGTAAAAGACGTGCATGCTCATTGTTAAAAATACAAATGATACAAAAGTAAAGATGGAGAACAGCAACCTGAGGCCTTTTCCTAATGACAATCGCTGTTACTAAGTTTCTGAATGAAAAATTACTCTGTTACAAATCAAACTTTCTAGTCTCTAACACTTTCGTTGTTTTCTATTGACACAATTGTTTTTGTAAAAGGATTTTTGAAAATAAAAGATTTCTTCAAGAGGACTGTTAGGGAGTTACAGCAGAATAGATTATATTTGCAACTTCCCAAACGAACCTACACTTACTTTCTCTCTCTCTCTCTCTCTCTCTCTCTCTCTCTCTCTCTCTCTCTCTCTCTCTCTCTCTTTCTCTCTCTCTCTCTCTCTCCCTCCCTCCCTCCCTCCCTCCCTCCCTCCCTCCCCCCCCTTTTCCTCTCTTCCTCCCTCCCTCCCTCTCCCTCATTTCTTCTTGTGCCTACAAAGCTAACCAGAGCTACCCTTCTAGGTCCAAGGCACCTCTGATCATTTATATCTCTCTTTTAGGACTCTAGTCAGATTTAATTTCTTATAAAAAGCCATTCCTGGTTATTTGTCATTGATATCTAGCTAACTCTATAGTATGTTTGAATGTAGAATTTTTTTTTTAAAATTGCTCCTGACTCAGTGTGCCTCCGCCATCTTAATGACTCATATCTTTTTGTTCTTGTAAATTTGAAGTGTGTGTGTGTGTGTGTGTGTGTGTGTGTGTGTGTGTGTGTGTGTGAGAATTACAGGAGCCCTTGCCTCTTACCCAGTGCCTCCAGCAGAGGGAAGCTTGCTCTCAATCTCTGAGTAGAAGTTTTCTTTTCGTGGAAGAGCTGGTCTTTCCAGGACTCTGACTCTGTGAGGGACCTAGACCCCCCTCCCTTCCTGTCCTCCCAACGGCCCATTTCCTGTCCCTGCCATATCATACTCCTGATCCAAACTCAGGGCCTGTGGCCTGTCCAACACTCCCCTGGATCACCTGAGCTCCAGCTTACTCTGTTTATTCTGAGCTTAGTTAGGTCTTGCTTTCCACCCCCTGGGGATCTCTCTTACTTTCTTCTGAAGAGCACGGTTTGGGAGTTCATGGGAGTTTCTAGGGCTGCTGTAACAAATCACACAGGCTGGGTGGCTTAAAATAACAGAAGTGTGTTCTCGCTCATTTTTGGAGGCCAGAATTCCAGTTTGGGGTGTGGGCAGGGCCTAGTTCCTTCTCAGGCCTCTGAGAGATTGTCTGTCCTTTCTCCTAGCTTCTGGGGGTAGCCAGCAGTATACCTTGGCTTTGTATCCGTGTCACTCCAATCTAAGGCTCTGGCGTCACATAGCATTGTTTTCTCTGTCTGTGTCTGCTAAGAACATTTTTATTTTTTTCCATGAATGTGTAATCCAAGGTTTCTTGCTTCTCCAGGGGACATTGATTTGAAGTGTTTAAATGAATAAGTTTAAATCGTAGTATAGTCTATGTAAGCATAAATCAAGACTGCCTATTTATGCTTTTCACATTAACTCAAAAGGTACAGCCCTCAAAAAGGTAGTACTTTGTGTTTAAACTACTTAGAGATGTTTATACACTTTTTTCCAAATAAAATTTAACTCTGAGTTTTTAATTTTCAGCCAGAAAACCTTGCTCAGAAGCTTCCAAACCTTGTGGAACTGTGAGTGTGTTTATTTAATTTTTTTAAAAAAACATAAAAATTATTTTAAGTTATTTGAAATAATAGGACAAATAATTTTAACATATTATTTTCGATATCATGATTGTGGTGCTTATCTAGGTAGACCTGTCATTCTGCTAAACCCAAAAGTATTGTAAAGTATTTTACCATTTAAATTGTGTTTTAAATATTTCTTCTCAAGGTAATGAAGATGATGAAAGGTACGTGGGCACAGCATCTTTGTTGCAGAATCCTGGATAAGAGCCATGTAATTGGGAAATTTAATTATTGTTGTTACTACTACTATATGTGATACCTAATGTAAACAGTCATACAGTATAAAAGATTTAAAACATAGAGTAAAATCCTCCTTCCCTGTCTCTTCTATCCTTCATTTGTTTTAGTTATTTTGATGATTACCTCCATGATGCTAAATATGTTTACACCTTTGTTTTTTAGTGCATCAGCTTTAAGTGTTTCTGTGTGCTTCATTTTGGATGAATTGTATTTCTCTGTCTTCAGGGTCAGTAATATTTTCTTTTTCAGTGTTTAGTCTGCTATTAATACCACCCAGTGAAGTTTTTCACTTTGTTGGTTACATTTTCGATCTGTAGACATTCTATTTTATTATTTACACCTTACCATTTCTCTCACAATGTTCATATTTACCTTTACATCCTTGACTATAGTTATTATAGCTCTCTTAATATCCTTGTTTGCTAATTCTGTCATCTCTGTCCTGCAGGGTCTGTTTGTATTGACTTGTTTTTATCCTGGTTGTTGGTCACATTTTCCCGATTCTTGGCGCATCTGGTGCTTTTTGATTGGCTGCCAGACCTTATGCATTTTACATTGTTTAGAGTCTAGACTTTGTTGTCCTCCTTTTAGCTGTTGTTCTAGCATGTGGTTCTCTGCGCTTTCATGGCTTGACTTCACACTTGATTAGGACAGGTGTAGAGTGACTGCTCCTCCGGGGGAGTGTAGCCTGTTTCTGAGGCCTGGCCTTTCTGGGGCCTCTGTTGGATGCGCCGAGCAACCATCAAGGACTTGGGGCCCTTGCTGCTCAGAACTCGAATACCTTCTAGCCCTTGTGAGCTCTGTGGGTCATCTAGCTGATAGCTTTTCAGTTTTTTGCCTAAAGTGCACTTTAGAATTCAGCTAAAATCAAATAATCCCTTATTTCAATTTTGGGGGGTTGTTTTGGTAGCGATTGCTCCTCCAGAACCCTTCCCTGAACTCTGATATGTCTTCATAACTCAGTGAGACTTCCATACTTTGTTTGGGATCCCATTCCTACTCCACAGGCCACAGTTTGCCTCCAGCCAGGAAGCTGGGGAGATCGTGGGGCTCACCTCACTTGTTAACTTTCTTTCAGGGAACACTGTCCTGGTTGCCTGTTGTCAGTATTTGAAAATAATCATTTTATATGTTCCATCCAGTTTTCTGGTTGCTTTTATAACAATCAGGTGAATCTGGTCCCTGTTATTCCATAATGGCTGTAAGTGAAAGTCCTGTTCCTTTAATTTTTAAGGAAAATTTAACAACAAAATTTTTTGGAACAATTTTATATTTACAAAAAGGTTGTAAAAATGGCACACAGAGTTCCAGTATACCTCTCAACCAGTTTCTCCCATTGCTAATATCTAATTCCATTCGGTGCATTTGTCACAGCTAAGAAGCTGACATTGGCATATTACTATTACATAATGTCTATATTTAGTTTTTATTTTTTAAAAAACCTGCCATACCATTTCCCAAAGTGGCTGTACTATATCTTGTCTTCCCACCATCATCGAATGACTATTCCTGTATTATATAAGTAAAAGAACTTAATGAAAACTAGTTACATTGAAACACCAACATTTCAGCTACTCCGCACTTAGAAAAATTAAGTAAAAAGAGATGACTTGAAATTGCCAAGCTTGTGATTACCAATGACTCATGACGACAATAATAATTATAGCAACAATGAAAGCAACATCCATTGGACTCTTCTGAGAGCTTTGCATTATTGATTCATTTGATCCTCATGCTATCCCTATGTGATAGTTGGTGCCATTACCATCTGCTTCTGTAGATGAAGAAAGTGAGAGATGAAGTCATTTCCCCAGTCTCGTGGCTGTTGGGGTGTAGGCAGTCTGCTTTCTGCTTCGCTTTCACACTGATGGTTCTTCATCACTTGCACATCAGAATAACTCAAGTTGAGACAGGGTTTCCCTCAGTATGGGATGGCGTTGGACTCCAATATTTTCAAGGCCACTTGTGATTCTAATATGTAGGCAGGATCGGGAACATTCTGTGCTACTGTATACTGCACCTTCATTATAATGTAGATAAATTTCGTAGGTTAAAAAATACACTTTGATTGCAATCATAATAGTGAATACTTTAGTTCTTATTTTGATTTGGACATTTTCAGGTCCTTTTTTATAGGCAGAGCTTTAGGCTAATATTTTGGGGAATTTTAAAAAACAGATTTTTATTTTGGTGTCTAGGCACTTTGGCTTTTGTGTAATATGCAAATGTGTACATTCGTGTGTGTGTGCGCACATGTGCATGTGTGTACACGCACTTGAGCTTATTTATGTTGTTCAAAAACAAAATTCCACTGAGTAAATTTAAAGCTAAAATTGGCTTTATTAAGAAGTTAATGAATCAGGCAGCATCCCATCTAGCAAACAGAAAGCAGCTCCAGAGAGCTATAGAAAAGGAAAGGCTTTGACAGGTAGAAAGAGGGTGGGACAAGGAAGTTATTAGCAAAGTATGGATTGTCCCAAGCAAAATGACTTTCCTCTAGGGGTCTGTAGGCAGATCACCTCACTAGTGTTGCCCAGGAAATTCCAGACTGACTGGTTAAGGTCGTACTCCTGGGAGAGGCTGAAACTGCAGTTGCGTCAGGCGTTAAGTCTCACTGTGGCTTCGGAGTCGCGGGCTTAGCACAAGTGACTCCGTTTCAGGCTTGTTGTCTCTTTAACATTTAGTGTTTTGGCACAAAGAATTGAGTCACCTGATAAAGTAGTTTAAGGAGTATTGATTTTAAAATGTGGAATTGTTTCATATACGTAAAGCAAGGAATAAAATATCATGGAATGGTGTAATTGTCTAGATTACATTAGACCCAGTGGGTTAATACCTATTGCAAAATTTATTTAATCCAGCATAGAACAAGCTTCTTAACTTTATTTATTTTCTGTCTTTCTTATTCTGTGTCATTGACATCTTAACATTTGATGATAGACTTAAAAATGTAGAAGAAAATTTCAAAATTCTATTTAAAAATGCTTTAGGAAGATTGATTTGTGAGTTATAATAAATTAAATGATAGGTTTGAAAATAAAGTTTATCAAAATCTAGTTTTCTCAAAATCAGTGATACAAATTTATCTTTAAAAGTTACCATCGTATAATCTCTCCAGTGGTCTCTTATTGTTTTGCTCTGAATAGTTGGCTGCTTCTGATGGCATGAAATCGCCACCAGAGTGCGCTAAAGATATTTCTATGGGAAAAGTGTTATTTACTTAGGCTTGCCTGAACTTGTCAGCCCTGGTAACTTTATTTAAAGAAAAGAATGTGATTCTGGATTATGAAATTCCTTTTGCTGTGAAATAAATTCTGTACCTCGACAGCTGAGTATTTCTACAGCTACCATTAAAGACGAGTTTTTAGTCTCTTCTGAGAAGTCTTGCTTCTCAGTGAGTGCACTGCCTGGGAGTATCTTCAGTTTGATTATTTTGTGAAGTTTTCCTTTAGAAACTAAAAGTTTCATTTTCTTTTACACAATCAGTGTTGATTTTTTTTTTTTACTTAATAACTATATTTCTGAAAATCCGAGTGATTTAAAATGGAGTAGAGGAACTAGTGATTTGTTTTATGAGATTGAAAAAAATGCCTCATAATTTTTCTTTTGTGCATTCTTTTATTTTAAAATAGTAACTAAATCAGTAAATGTTTTTAATATTTGCAGCTACAGCATAAAATATTTTCAGAGTATTATTAGTTATCTGTAATGACCATGTATTTTGGGTTAAACACTTAGAGTGTGAAAGTTTGATCCCTTTATATTTGATGTAATTTCTAAGTGAGTATTTTACAAACCGATTATGTAGCAAAAGTTCTGACTGATAGCATCTTTTTTTTTTTTTGTCTTTTCCCCCAGGTACCTACACTCAAATAACATAGTTGTAGTTCCAGAAGGTAAGTAAGCAAACTTCCAATTTTTTAGTTAAGAGACACTATACTTTAAGCTTTCCTTTATGATAGTAGAACATATAGTCTCTTGAAACCTATTTTGGTTGGTGTATTAGTGAATTTTAATTATAAACTATCTTTATTATTTTCAAAGCTTTTTCTCCCTAATTAGTAAGTCCAGTTAAGAATTAAGATTAAATAAGTCTAAAATGGTTATAATGATTAGGTAAATTATTATTAGATATATTGTTATTGAGTAAATAATAGAAGAAGTTCTAAATTCAGTAAAACCAGTTAAGAATTTTGGTTAAGTTAAAAAACACCTTGTATATGGTTTCATAAATTATTCAAGCAATATTTCACATTGTTTTAAAATTCTTATTTTGCTCTATTTTAAGTTATATTTTTTATTCAGTTAGAAGTCTTATCAGTTTCATAAAATTTAGAAATTCCATAGTTTGATCTATGTTTTTATTATTTTGTGAGCCACTGTGATGACGATATTAAGTATCGAAGTGTTTTAACTTGGCGTACTTGCATCAAAGATTTGACATAACACTTGGGTCAAATTGATTTTGCCTTTACCCTTCTTTTCTCTTTGAAGCCATTGGGTCCCTTGTTAAACTCCAGTGTTTGGACCTTAGTGACAATGCCTTAGAAATTGTTTGCCCAGAAATTGGTCGTCTCAGAGCTTTACGTCATCTTCGATTAGCTAACAACCAACTGCAATTCCTACCTCCAGGTAATCATAGTCTGTCGCACACAATAGTTTCTTGTCTATCACAAATCTGTTTTTATTCATATTTATCATGGTGTGTCTAGGCAGTAGACCTTGGATATGTTTGTAAGTATTTGATTGTCCATTTGTTTGAAGATGAAACTAAGAAATGTGAGGGAAATGTGACAAAGAGTCTTTTCCCTAAAGCAAACCTAAGACAGAGGCATTTACGTTTTTGACCTATAATTACCGCAATTCAGATCACTGCTCTGGTGCAATATTTATACAAAAAGCTTCTTCAGTTCTGAAGTTTAATTCTGAATTTCACATCAAAGAATTTAGATGAACTTTTATGATGTAATTATTTTAGTGTCCAAAAAGGCAGATAACATACAGGGTTCTCCCTCATCTTCAAGTGAGATGATCGATGTGCATTAACTTGATTTAATGAGAAATCATACTAGAATTTAGGAGCAGAATTTAAGTTTGGTCCTAATTAATAGTCAGTTCTGCCGGCTGAGCATTCTGTTAGATCGTGATGTAGCGATAGATGGTACCTAGAACCTGCATGCTCCTGGGCTGCCATTAAACCCTCTGTCTTACGAGGGAAGCCCTGAGACCGTCCTCTGTGAATCCACACATTTGCAGATTCCACTGTCGTATGTCATTTCCCGTATTTAAAAATGATGTATGATTTAAAAATTTTTAAAAACTTGTATTTCAATTATTCTATGAAAGTTACTCTACATTCAGGAATGAGCAGAGAAAAATACAGATGTCACATTGGTGAGGATTATTTCTATTTAATAACTCTTTTAGGAACACCAACCAGACTTTTAGTGTATCCAAGTGTGTGTGACCCAACCAAAATGACAAATTACTACCTGTCACGGAAATTCATGGTCACGTGAGAATGTGAAAAACTATTCATGTTAAATCCGTGAATGAAAGAGTCTATAATATTTCTTTATGATTTAAAAAATACTTTCTCCAAAGTTTTTCAAGTACAGAAATTTCTTGATAAATGCATAATAACCAATTAATTTTTTGACTTTATGTTCTGGCCTACATATATATAAATATGTTCAATATCGTTTATGAAAAGTGGTACTAGTATAGCAGTGACTCTTCAAGAAATAATTTTTTAATCTCATATAATGTCTTTTTCCGACTTAATATAGAAGTTTTCTATATGGTTATCTTTAGAGTTTATTGTATGTAATTAAGCTTAATGGTGTTTCATCATTCTGGCTTTATCAAGTTTATATATTCAGTTATTCAGAAAATTGGATTCTCTTTTGGCGATTACCTAGAAAATATATCATTAAAATAATACTTCAAGTTTTCATATTTTCATATATGAAATTTACAAAGATATATTGTAGAATCAAAATGCATAGGTATACTACTGTATCTGTAAGCCCTTTTTATATATGTGTAAGAAACATGAGAAATAGAGTTCTCCATTAAACCATTGTTCTTTGTGTTCTGTTATTCTCTTTTCCTGTAATGTAAGGACATTTGTGGTAGAATGTGGCCATTTCCTTCCATTATAGACTCTCAGAGGTTAAGGATGTCCGACTAATGTCCTTAACTGCTTCCTACTAACCAGTGAAGGGGATGGGGTTCCTGACCACTCTCATATAATGTTTCATTTATATCTTACCTGTTGCATAATAGATTTGAGGTATTTACTTCTGATTTTATTTCCCTAGCCTATTTTTCTTGTCCATGTTTGATTTTGCTCATTTCAAGTAAAATCATAGGCAGTAATAGCAACGTATTTTGAATGGAAACTTTTGATTGAGCCACGTATAGGTTTCTTTCTTTCCAGGCCATGGTGTATAGCAGGACTAGGTCTTCCTAATTATTTGAATCACTTTGCACATCTCCTTATGAGATGCACGTAACATATGTACATATGTTATAATCTGAATGATTGAGGGGCTAGATACATCTCAAATGTTTGATCATGTTTGGGCACGTAATATTGGAAAGTATTTTAACTATAGTAAAAAAAACTGTGAGGGACTGCCATGTTGTTTCCATTCGATGACAGTAGACACCGGTTGATAGGTGATCGATCGTCCCTTCTACCTAGTCCACGCCATTATGTATAGACTTTTTGCATATTATATATCCTTGAAAGAATTAACATTTTATTCTGTGTATTTGTAGCAGTTGAAAAGCTTTTAATGTAATTCCACATTCAGTATTTAAAACTTAAATTTTAGAGTAATATCTGAAAAATTTGAAACATTAGAAATATCTAGATGGCTATTGAGAGCTTTAAATTTAGGATCTAAAAATGAACTGTAGGGGTTTCATCAACGCCGTCAATTGTATGCATTTTGGTGTTTGTCAGTATGTACGTATTGCTGTAACAAAGGTCTAGTGTTTTTGTCAGTTTCTCAAACAGATCAATGACTCACACATGTTTGACTCTATGGAGTGTCTTACCAGGATTCATTCTTTGGGAGTGTCCCTTTCCCCCATTCTACTGGATTGCAGGGTACTGCCATTTTTCTACCATGTGACATTTCTTTCTCTCCTCATTTAAGTGGTCCTGGCATAGGCACCTGACCCAAGCAGGACCAATTTTTTTTCCTGGGCGTTTTGGCAGAGCTGGTGGGGGAGAAAAAAGAAAGAGCAGAGGAGGCAGAAAGAGAAAATCAGCCTCTCCTTCTCCAGGCCACTGCCCAGTACTGTGTAACCTCGTGAGATGCTGGTAGCAGCCACGTGGACTGGGATGAAGGGCGAAGCAGACGCACAGAGAGAAGAGGGAGGCGAGACTTTCTCAGTTTTCTTTGCTGTCCCAGTCACTGGCTTCATTCTTAAGGCCCATGGGCTTATGCTGCAGCTGGCTCGGAATTGGCCACCAGCAGAGCGCCATGTACCATAGCTGCCCCAAAGGCTTAAACAGGATGAATTTGATATTGAACTTTCCTATTTACTTAACTCTAACACTTCGAAATTTCAGGTTTAGCCATATGGAATGATCAGGAATATATCTATGACGTGGTTCATTCTGTCACCTGTTTTGTTGTTGTTGTTGTTGTTGTTGTTGTTTCCAATATACTTTGCATTCTTCTTTCTGTTAGATGTCTTCTTTTACTTCTGATTACAAGTAGTTTTTGGGAGGTGCAGAGAACACTGGCGTGGAGCGGTGACAGGCTATGGGACTGTAAGGACAGCCCGTAGAGAGTATGTTATTAAGCCAGTGCAGGGGCCATAAAATTTCTCTTCTGTCCTCTCAGGGTCTTTAGCTGGGCCTAAGAAAACTGACATAAGAGATTAAGAGGAGAAAAATATACAGACTTTATTTAGTAATGTTTACATGTCCACGTGAGTCTTCCTAAGAAAAACGAAGACCCAAAGAAGCAGTTAGAGCTGAATGCTGATAAACTGGACAAAGAGCGGGAAATGGTGGCGATGTGGCAAGTCAGGGTGGTTTGGGCTGGGGCAGCTAATTGTGGAAAAGATAAAGGTAGTTTAACAAGGGTTGTTTGCTCAGATTTTCCTCGCCCTTGACTCCTGTCTGTGGTGCTAACAATATCTTCCTCCTGGTATAGGGAATGTGCCTCTCGTGTGGGAGCTTTATCTCCTGCCCTCAGGAAGAAAAAGGAAGGTCAGAATGCCCTCTTGCATCTGCTGTTTTTCGGTGCCTTTAACTCAGAATAATCAATAAGCCAGGGTGGCATCTTTTGGGATCGCGTGCTCTGGCCTCCTAGCTCCCACCCCAATGGGCAGCTAGAACCTGATCTTGTGTAAAACACGTCCCTCAGCATCATCCCACTCAAATGCTGAGAGAGCGAAAGCGTTCAAACATCAACTCCCCAAGACGTGGTTGAGAGCTGCTTGGGTGGAAGGGTGGGTGTTCATTCTGGCACGCTGCACATGTACGCACGTGGACGGGGCACCTGGCTTCCATAGTTTCAAAAAGCCTCAGCCACTGGGATAGAGACACTAGCCGTGGAATACTAGCCACAGAACACTGAACTTGAACGTGTGCAGCTGCAACAAGCTCCAACAGATGTCATGCAGCACAGGCTGAAGAAAGATGCTTGGTACACCTGTTTGCCAATCTTCCTAACTTGATCCGTGGATCCCAGTGTGAAAGATAAGGCAGATTTCATAGCATGGGTCTAACTCGGATCCAAGAGGAATAAGTAAGCATCCCCTCCCCCACAAAAAATTCTTCTGGCTAAAATTATTGAAGTTATGGTTTAAGAACTTTGAAACCAGTAAGACTGGTTTCTCTCTCTTTTTAAAATTAAATTAAATTTGAGGGTAATGCTGGTTTATAACATTCTGTAAGTAAAGGCTTTACCAAACAAACAAAAGCTGAGGGAAATTTGCCCCCACAAGACCTGCATTATAAGAAATGTTAAAAGGAGCTGTTCTCCCCAAAACAAAAAAGTTAAAGGATACAAAACTATAAGATGACTGACAGACAGACAAGAGCAGGATACTGCGACTCTACTTCAGAATAGAGTGTTTAAACAATTATAACATAGGTTCAAGGGAGAAAGCTTTTTTTTTTTTTTTGAGGTATAGCTTTTGCAGTTTGGAAACAAATGCACAGCATAAAAAGGGGCGATTAGTGACAATAAAAATAATGGGGATGGGGAAAGGACCAAATTTGTGCAGGTGAATGGAGATAAGAAGCAATGAGAAGAAAAAGGACTATTGCGTGCAGAAAGGTTTCTCGTCTGCCCTTGTCCGCAGCAGAATTCTTGTCCTGTTTCAGTCGAGGGTGACAGTGGCTGGGAATCCCCTCTCTTGTAAAATGGCTTGCCACTTTTTGGAGTTGATCTCGGTTTCCTGGTGTCCTCAGTCTCTGACAAGTTTTAAAATTATAGTTGATCCAGCTTCTTTTAGTAGTGAGGGTGTGAGTGACTATCCCTTTTGACTTTATATTTTCTAATTAGAAGTCAGTTCTCCCCTACCAGTACTGTGACTTAGTTTTTGATAAACCTTTGTTCTTTCTTTTGGATTACTTAAATATGTTTCAGCATTCCATTTCATTCCTCTACTGGCTTTTCTTTATTACAGTTCACTTAGAATGTCATACCACTTGATATAAATTATAAGAAGCTTGATAACGTATTTGCTTTTATCCTCCTTCCTTTGTTATTGTATCATATACTTCTCTATATCTCTGTATTCTAAAATGTTTATTTTGCAACAGTCAATTGTCTTCAAAGGAAATCAAGGTAATGAAAAAGATATTCTTTGTATTTACCCATGGATTTACCATTTCCTATACTCTTCCTTCTTTCCTGCAGATATATTTCCTATCTGGCATCATTTCTCTCTCTACTAGTATTTAGTATTTCTTGTGGTCCAGGTCTCCTGGCAATGAACTGTTGGAGTTTTCTTTATGCAAAGATGTCTTTATTTTTGAAGAGTGTTTTCTCTGGATATAGAATTCTAGATTGACAGGATTCTTTTTTTAGCACTTTTTAAAATAACCTTCCATTGTCTTCTGACCCCATCGTTTCTGATGAGAAGTCAGCTATAATTCATATGCCTAGCACTCTGTATGTAATGTCTTTTTCTATGGCTACGGTAAAGTTTTTCTCGTTATCTTTAGAGTTAATCAATTTGGTTATGATATGCTGCAGTTTAGGATTTTAAAAATATTTATCCTTCTTTGGATTTTCTTGATTCCCAAATTGGAAGTTTTCTGTCAATATTTCTTGAAGTAATTTTTTGCCCTGTTTTCTCTCTTTCCAAAACTCCAGTTACAAACATTAGATCATTTGATATTGTTTCAAAGGTCGCCGAGGCTTTATTCTTTTTTATCTTTTTTCTCTCCTGATCTAAAGGTTGGGTGATATCTGTTGATATATCTTCTGCTCCACAAATTTCTTCTGTGCTTTCCAAAATGCTATTAAGCCCTTCTTCACCCTCTCACAGCTTTTTCCTCTTTGGCACCCTGTCCTGCATTTTGCAGCCACTCCATATACCCATGTTCGTCTGATCTCTGGCTCTTCTGCCCTGTGAGACTGTTGAGCTCTGTATGGGTTCCACTTCCCCGTGCTGTGGCCTGGACTGTGTCCTTTGGCAGAAGGCCTGGTTTAACACGGGGCTCACCTCTTGTGTTTCCCTTACTTCAGGAATCAAATTTCTGTGTTTCTTCTTTATTGCTTGAAAACAATTGCCTAATATATTTTTGAGTAGTTTTGCTGTATTTTGGTGGGTCACAAGTCTGTTGTCTGAAAGTGGAAGTTCTATTATACGTTCTTTGATTTCTCATCTGGTTGCGTACTTGCGTTCATATAGGTATTAATATGTAAATATATAGAGATATTAATATGTAAATACTTAAAAATTTACATATTGCCTTCTCCTACTTCCACTATGAAAACTATAACATTATTTGTTACAGAGCACATATGAACTTGTTTTCTTTCAAAGACTTTTTCTAACTTTATTAAGTAAAATTATTTAATCTGTTATGAAGAGAAATATTACAAATAAAGGATTGTTGGGGAAACACGTCCATCAGTGCGGAGCTACTTGCCAAACATTTCATAATTCGCCCTTGGTAAAGGCCACAAAGGGCAGTAGATATTAGAGGAGTTAGAAAAACCAGCTAACCTTTGATAGTCAACAGAAGCCCGATGCTTTTGTGATTTACTATAAACTGTGAACTCCCATGAGAGAAGGTTTTGGTAACAAACAAAGTGTAACTAGGAGTCAGACAAGATGTTGCTTACATCTGGCATATAAATCAGCCTATTTTTCCCAAAATGCTTTTATCCTTGAAAAATTGTTTTGCATACCAAAAAAGGAAGACTTTTTAGGCCAAATTAAAAACATTAAAGCAGTCTATCTTGTACTTTAATGGATGAAAGCATGCACAAACACAGAAATATGTACTACATATAACTGGCGTGAGTTGTTCCTAAAACTCAGGCTTCAAGTGTGGTTAACTTTATTATTTTTTTTTTCCCCAAAATCTGTTTTTCTTCCAGTCACGTTCCTATTGCTTTATTGAAATGAAACTTACTGTCTCTGCTTTGCTCTGTCCTGTGGCCACCTGCCTTGTTCTGAAACCTCTGTGCTCATTGGTCTAAGCGGAAGGAGGAGAAGCAGACCAGCCTTCCTCCTGCACAGGACATAGAAGGACCGAGGGCTTTCTGGGTCGCTTAGTCCCCCACTGGTTGAGACGTCCTTGGCACAGTCTGACAGACAATTAGCAGAGGCAGCAATGCTCCTTCAGAGGTGATGAGCCAACTCCTGCAGGTACAAGACTGGGCCCTGATGCTCCACGCTTGCGTTCCCCACGTCGCAGTTTCTGCGAATGCTGGGTGGCCTCAGGATCTCTGGATCAGGCTTGGTTTCATTGTTACCTCTTCTGTTGTGCCCGCCTCCTCAGCGATCAACTCGAAAAGAGAAGAGAGCATCTATCATGCTGAATCTTCAAAACTCAGAGGGTCTTATCGTGCCTCCTGCCCCCAAATCATTAAGGGTTTTCACCCCATTTTACCCTATCAGAGCAGATACCATAGTAATTTAGGGGTAATTTACCATCCCAGGGACACTCAGTTTTTCACTGATTCTACAGCATTTCTAGTAAAATGGCTAGCTAGCACTTTTCTCACTAAAAAAGACTCTAAGTAATTAATCTCTGGCAAAGCACCCCACTGGTATCACCAGACCATGTATATAATTATAATAAACATAACATGTTATATGTTATATAACATTATGTTATATAATGTTACGTTATGTTTTATAACATTATGTTACGTTATATGACATAATATAATATTATGTCATATTATATGTATATGGCAGCAGTATATAAATAGACTATTTTATGGGGTTATCTACATGAACTGGGCACTTACCATTTCATCTACTTAACAATAATTATTTATTGGTTCAAAGTACCACGCTATGTACTAGATGAAGTGGGGATGATGAAGGTGAACAAAATCTAGACCCAGACCTCAAAGGAGCTGATAATATTTTACTGTCTAATGTTTGAAATGGTGTTCTTCCAAGGAAGAGACCAACAGAGAGAATAGAGAAAGAAGTAGCGAGTGTGTTGGTAGTCAGTGATCTCACAGAGTGCCGAGTGATTAGATACCCAATTTGGCAACTAATGGATAGAGGGATAAAATATAGCAGTCCACACCCCTCAGCTTGCTAGAGGACCACTGAATAAATGAATAAATTGTCTACCAAAATTCTAAACTCCTATTCAGAACCTTTTCTTTCGGTGTCTCTTAGAGACCTAAAGTTACTTTATTAGTATCCTTGTAGTACTTAGTACTTTATTTGTAAAGTAACTTGATACTACAGCCAGATATATGTTAGTAACTTCATAGTAGCATACAGATCTTTATTCATATTTTTATTTTAAATTATCTTGGTATATATCAGATTAGATAAAACAGATTTCTCAGAAAAAAACCCTTTACTATTGCTGCTATCATGTATTATAAAATCTGGTTACAAATGGAGTTAAAACTTTAACAAATTTTTATAAACTTTTCCAATCTTTGAAGATTGAGCAAAATCCTTAAAATAAAAATAGCCATCAGCATTTTTCTAAAAGAAGAAAAGTTTTGTTTTCTGAACCATGCATTCTTCTTGGTATCAAATACAGAAAATACTCCTCTTTAGGGAAGAAGATGTGAAGAGAAATAGTGGGAAATTCACCAAATGTCTGAAAAACAACTTCATTATGATGATACTTTTAGAAAAGGAGAAAAGTTAGTCTTTCAGGCTTGGAAGGCCTCTGCCATCAATCACGCTACCGAGTAAGGCGTGGACCATTGCTTTGCAAAAAGATTTAAGAGCAGCCAGCGTCTTGACAGCAGCAATCCAATTTGAAATCTTAAGGGGATACTTCCAAATTCACTTCACACCCAGAGCTGCTCTTCCTTTTCCATATACAATTAACTTTCTGCGCCATCGTCTCTTATGTGATCGGTGTGGTATAAGAACTATGAAGACAGAACCGAGGTCACCTGAGGAGGATTTAGGAAGTCACGCATGAGTGGGAGGGACCGAGCTGATACATAAGTGGTGTTCAGAAGCAAATGCTTTGGAACTGGATATTTTCTATTGTCCCTGAACCGTATCCATCTCATAGTCTATCATATGTATTGCCTTCAGGATTCTCTTTCTACATTACAGATTTGGCAAACTACTTCCCCAATTAAAATCCTTCATTTAAATAATGTACCAAAAATATCATGGGTGTCTATGAGAGAAGCCCACACTGGGTTCATAGTCCTTTGTTTATTATGAATACCGGATCTGGTTTATCGGTATTTAAAAAAAAAAAACTGATGAATCTGAAGATTCGTAATCTTTTGGAGGGAATTTTCATGAGGCCTTACAAAATATATTTTCTTAGACACAACTTATTAATGAGAATTCAGAGATTTAATTGTTATTTTGGGATATAAATCAACTTGCAGAGGTGTCATTTTGTGACGTGATTAGAAAATTATAGTTTCATGTCAAACTATAAAACTGTGAAGAAAAATTAACTGGCAGAATATAGCTTATGTACTAAAGTGTTTCTTAAAAAGTAATGTCTTCAATATGTAAAACATGTATCTTTCCTATGTTATTTGAACATGCTTGTTGTCTACTTCATCTGTAAGTTATCTTTTAATCTGTTAAAGGTTTTCCTTTAGATCAGGTTGACTGTTCTGCAAGTTATTTTGAAGTTAATGATTGTTTTAGTGAATGAAAAGCTTTATGATTTGCCAAGGGTTGATGTAATGGAAGTAATTAAACAAAATTTAGTTTGATATCGGTTGTTACCAAACTCCCCTCCACTTTACATACACAATTGACATCACAGTTCTTTGTTTAATACCTTTATATGATTCCTTTTTAAAAAATTAACATTTACGTAATCAGCATAATATATAAACCCTCTTTCCCTATTATGTTATACCTTTTAGCAGCAGAAAGCAGATTTTCAAGACTGATATTCTGTGCCCTTTATAAAATCAAACCCACCAGAGTTGGCATAAATTTGAGGATTTTAGTGATAAAAGGAATATCAGAACCCATCAAATTAAAACCTAGCCGCGGTACTGGATAAGGGACAGGGATCAAGCGATATTAATTTTATACGCTTTTACTTTATTAAAATTCACAGTTCTTAGAGCTCCATGGAATTCTAAGTGTGGGAAACTTAAATAGCTTTATCTATATTTTGAAGAGCAAAAGTTTAAATTTTGATGAAACCCAGTTCATCAGTTTTTTATTTTGTGGATTGTGCTATTTATTGGTGTCATATTTAAGAACTCATTACCAAACCTAGGGTTACAGAATTTTTTCTCCGATGTTTTCTTATACAAATTTTATATAAAATTATCTATTACATTTTATGTCTATGATCCATTTCAAGGTAATTATTGTGTGTGATGTGAAGTACGGGTTGGGATATTATGGGATATTCAGTCATTCCGGCACAACCTGTTGAAACGACTCTCCTTTCTTGGTTGGATTACCTTGGTACCTTTGTTGAAAATCACTTGACTGATCATAAACACATGGATTTATTCTTAATGTTCTGTTCCATTAGTCTGTACGCCTGTCCTTATGGCCACACTCCATGAGCTTGATTCCTGTAGCTTTATAGGAGATTTTGCAGTCAGGCTGTGTAAGTCCTCCAACTTCGTTGTTCTTTTTCGGATTTCTTTTGAAAACATCAAATTTCATTGATTTTTTTTTTTTTACAATGAAAGAAAATTTAATTTTCCTCTATTTTGGGCATTCCATCAGAATACATATGTTTATGTATGTATGATAGCAAGAAGAATGTACACATGAGGCTCTAGAGGACCGTGGATCAAAGTCATCTGTGGAGATTGTTAGACTATTCAGGGTAATTTCTGATTACTCAACCCATGTCTTGCTTTTATTTTTATTTATGTAATTTAGGACTTGAAGCTTGCTTCTCTAATTTTATCATGCCTTCCACAACATTGTGCCTCTTATCAGTAATACAGGGCCAGCTGACATGATCTGCATTGTGGTTCCTGTGGGAAGGAGAGTTGAAAGGTAGACAGACTTGAGGGTGACGGAAACTGTTTCTGCTTGTCCCACCCCCTGTGAATCTGATGACCAGATCTTGGTGGTGGGAGTTGAGCATGAAGATGATAAAGGCTCTGAGTTTGGACTCACATCAGATCACCTAAATGCATTTCGATGATCTAGAGAGATCACGTAAATACATATAAAGAGACTGAATGAAAGGATACCAGACAATTAGGATGGTTACTGGAAGACTTCTTTCTTTGCTTCTTTATCAATATGAATGAATTTCTGAATTGCTAAATGTTAGGAAGTTAAATATCGTGAACATCTTTTTTTATCATGTTTTTTAAGCCATGTTTTTTCTTAAGTCATCTAAGTCGTGTTTTTTTAAGTCATGTTTTTTAAATCATGTTTAAGTCAATCAAGGCCTGTTATAGCACTCAAACTTTATTTAATTTTTCTATAATTTCTAAGTTTTGATGTTTAAATAAATTTCACCCATATGAAAATACAGATTTTATAGCAAAGTATTTAATTTTTAAATTCTTTTCTAGAACAAAAGTAAAATAAATACTACTTTGAAATTTATAAATGTTAACAAAATGTTTATAAGAAAAATATCATTCAGATATTACTAGAACTAAAATTCTCCCAATACCTTTAAGATTCAAGCTTTAGCTTTAGATAAAATATTGGGGGTACGTTTAAAATACTTTAAGGAATATTAACAACTACTGTCTTTTTAAGCCTTTTCAACATACTAGTGAGGGGCAAGTACAGTTTGGAAAAGGGAAAATTATGTATTTTTCCTTCTACATATTTATGTCATTTTTAAATTACTTTGAAAATAAACACAGTAACTTTGTTTTCTTGAAATCCTTTTTTGTGTTTCTCCACTCACGTCTCTTTGAATGCTCTACTTAAAGTTTGTCTAAACAGTGCTCTATATAAAGTATGATAGTAAATCTTTGTAAAAATCGTGATGAATAACTTCCTGTTTCTTTCTCACTGCTTAGAAAAAGATAGCAGTATTTTACTATCAGTCATTGCGACATTAAGCCTTGAGTGGTAGTAGTTTATTTTCAACATCATGATTAAGGCTATTCAGACTACTTTTGTTCAATGTTTTTGTATTTCTCCCTTTGTCTTCATTTAATTATTTCTTAATATTGCTCCTTATTAGACTAAATGAGTTTGCAATTTCTAATTAAAAATTAAAAATCTTAGAATGATCTTGCTTTTAAGAAGGCATGCAGACTAATGATGCTGAGCCTTTTCTCTTGGCTGTCGGTCCTGACATTGCCGGCTTTGCTTTCCTAATTTAGTAACAGAAATAAAACTATGCACTGCTGGGCAGGTTTGGTGTGCTGGCACCCAGCCAGGAAGCATGGGTTTCTTAAGTAAATGGACCAATGGGGCTTTGCGGAAAACATAGATCATGTTACGTGAGCTTTGCACTTCGCATATCCCGCACTATTTAAAGGAACTCAGCTAACCCACTACCACCCAAATAAAAGTCACTTTTGTTTAAACACATATGCAGGCTAAATGATGTATTGTTTCCTTTTCCAAAATTACTGTTTTTAATTTCATATTTTTGTGAACTTTTAAAAAGCCCTTTCTCTTTTAGTGAATGAATAATGCATCAGCATTAGTTAACTCTATTTAATTATTTTATGCATTTGTAATACCTTTCAAAATAGCATGATGTAAAGGTTGATCATATAAATATGTAATATGCTTCTGTATGAAGAAATGAGAGAAAGCTCTGAGAGAGAGAAATTCAAAAGAAGCCTGGTATTGCAACACTGCCTCTGCTGCCTACTCGGCTGAGTGGCCTTGGTCCCTGATGTCCCTCCCACCTTATGGCTATCCTTAGTGTTCTGCGTCACGTGACACTCGCTGTACTCTGGGTGGGTTTGCAGTGGTGGCTTTTGTGAATGTTTGAATACTGGCAGCTTTCTTGTCTACTGCCGCATCTCCTCTCTGGTGCTTCTCGTCTGGAATAACCTTATCATAAGGTCCGTTGCCTCTGAACTTGGGGAAGAGCCTTGAGGCCTAAGGGTTAGCCCACTTCTTTTCTCCTTCAGACCTTTATGTATTTCTTCTAGACTCCGCCTTTTATTGTCAAATCAGGGCCAACTGTCCACCCTGGTGATCTTTGAACAATCAATTTTACCGCTGGGGACAACATTGGTAGGGCGTACGGTGTGGATGCTCTAAGTCACACTAAAGCAAGCAGCATGAGTCACAATATGGAACGAAATGGATTTACTATAAACTCAAGTCGTCAGATTTCCTAGGCTTCCCATTGTATAAATGCCATTCAAAAGTATAAGAAAAAATACTAAAGAGCATAAATCTCTTGACCCAGAGTAGCCAGTTGTTAAAATGGTCTGTTCCTCAGCGTTTTTAAACAGGACAGATGCCCGGTCCTCGCATCTGGTTGCCTTCCTGTGTACCCACTTCCTCATCTTTTCCTTCTGCCTCCCAGCTTAATCCAGTGCTCTTCAAAGCCACATCCCACGGAGACGGCTTCATAGTCCCTCTGCCATTGGCCTTTCCTTTCCTTCCCTCGTTCTAACAAGATTTCGGCTAAAACGGACAGAGGGGAGGTCTCTGTTGTAAGAGACTCAAAGTCTCAATAAATTTCAAAGAACTTGATTCCTCCCTATTGATTCGAGTTACCATTTGGTGTCATTTTCTTTCAGCCCTACAGACTTCCTGTACCATTTCTCATAGGGCAGGTCTACCAGATACTGATTTTCTCATTTCTTGTTCATCTGGGAATGTCTTTATTTTGACTTTATTTTTGAAGGATAGTTTTCCTGGATATATAATTTTTAATTAGCATTTTGTTTTCTTTCAGCGTTTTAAATATGTCTTTCAGTGTCTTCTGACTTCTTGGGATTCTGACGAGAAGTCAGCTTTTGATTGTATTGTTCTCCTCTATGTGTGAGTCATTTTTCTTTGGTGGCTTTCAAGATTTTCTGTTATTATTTATCTTTCAGTAATTTGATTATGATGTGTCCAGGTGTGGATCTCTTTGTGTCTTTCCTACTCGGACTTTATTGAACTTCTTGGATCTGTAGATTAATGTTTTTCATCAAATATGGGACATCTTCAGCCATACTTTTCACGTATTTTTTTCTGCCACTTTCTGTTTTTTCTTCTGGAACTCCCAATATACATATGATGGTATCCCACAGGTCTCTGAGGCCCTGTTCTTTTTCTCTTTTCTTTTTTCTCTCTTTAGAGTTAATAATTTCTGTTGATATGTCTTTGAGTTTACAGATTCTTTCCTTTGCCATCTAGTGAAATTATTGTATTTTCAACTTGAGAATTGTTTTTTGGCTTTTTTATGGCTTGTATTTTTTATTTAGATTCTCTATTGATTGAGTCATTGTCATCATATTTTTCTTTAATTTTTGACATAGTTTCCTTTGCTTCTTTAAACACATTTATGACAGCTGCTTTGAAATCTTTGCCAGATTCAACATCTGGACCCATTCAGAGTGAGTTTCTGTTGACTGCTTTTTCATTTTTTTCCCCTCTTCGTTATGGGTCACACTTTGCTGTTTCTTTGCATGTTGTGTGATTTTATCATTGTTGTTGAAAACTGGAAAATCTAGGTAATATAGCAAACTTCGGACTTATTTTCCTGAGAGTCATTTTTATTTACTTAATTTTTGTTACTTTCTGGGATTTAAATTGCAGAATCTTTTTCCCTGTGGTGTGTAGCTTCTGATGGCTCTGCTCAAATTTCAGTCTTATTTATATTTATTGACCTGGCTTCCTAGGGATGGCCACTGTGTCTGTATAGCTTAGGGGTAGCCATTGATATGAAAAGAGGTTCGTTCAAATACTTCAGGCCTGTAAAGCTTCTGCCTTCTGCGTTTAGATTGTGGGGTGTCGGCAGAGACAGTCATTTATCGCATCTGCTTTTGCTTTTACTTTGTACAGACTCTTGGGTCTTCCCTGCACATACGCAGTTTCCTAGTTGTCTAAGGATGTGTGGAGAGCATCTCTAGCACTTTATTTGCTCTCTCATCTCCAAAATCTCCCAATTAAATTAATGGCTGTTTAACCATTCATTCCAACCGGGTCTGCAATCCCAGGCCAGCAAAGCAGATGTTGCATATTTTCCTCATTCTTTTCTTACAGAGTTTGCCACTTTTAGCTAAAAATGCTATGGGCTTTTTTGTCTCATGTCCCAAATCAAGGACACCTTCTCTGACTGCCAGGCTACTGGCTTTCAAAGTCAACCCTGCCGTGATAAACTAACATTCTTGAGATTGAGCTTTGGGGGTAGGATGGGAGAGGAGCCACCCCAAGTGGGAAAAGGCTGTGGACCCCCACTCTTCTTGAATGAAGCTTTAACGGATTTTCAAATATAAACATTTCTGAATTTATTGTCTGCCAGTAATTGATTTCCAGAGCCTTGAAATAGTTGCTTTTTAACAATTTTGACCACTGTCATGCTTGTTTTCTGTGGAGAGACTTCACCGAGGTCTTCACAGTACCCGAGGTCCCCACTCTTATGAAATATTCTCAAGACATTTATTTAATTAGCTATTTAAAATGTTGAAGGGGCTCATGGAGCTTCAGGGCCCCTGTTTTTATCATGAATTTTGTGACGATGTCTTCTCAGCCTCAGCGCTCTGGCGCTTCAGTTCTAAAGTTAATGGACAGGGTCGTGTCTATAGTTACCTACAAAGACACTGAAAATATGCTTTATCTTCTTCCTGTATCTTGACATGCTCGTTCCCTGGGGACATGAACTTCTTTAAAGTGTGACAGTCTCAGCTCCTGACCTAGCCTCACACTAATTTTTTTAAGTTTCTCTCTAGGGTGTTTGAACATCATTCCCCTTACTGGAGAAGGTGGAAGCCTTTTATTTGTCATTTGTTAGCTAATTATTCTTGCCTCAAACACAGTCTGAGAAATCTTTTTGGTATCTTTAGCATTTTCCTGAAAGATAGCTCATTCAGGACAATGGAATGTACTCTGTTCTTGCAGATTTATGTCTAAAACTATCATCAAAGACCAGTGTACATCTCAGAAAGCAATATGTATATAAACTCAGATCTTGGATTCTATTAAGGCACTATTTAACATCAATTTTTATTCCCTTTACTCCAGTGGAATAAAATTTAAAAAGTTCCCAAATGGTTTTTGTAGGTTTTCAGTTCTTCAGAGAATAAAAAAAAAAATGAGATTTTATCATAAGATGGATTCAAACAAGTAAGCATGCGATTTACGTAATTATTTCCAGAAGAACACAGTACAGTTTCAGTGTTGACTATTTATTTAAAATATGAAACATAATTGAGTTGTCGAGGACAACAGCAGATCAATAGACAATAATATCTAGGCAACAACAAAGTAAATTTGTTCATTTTATTGTTTTAGGTGCTACTCTTCCTGAACGAATTGTATCTGTGATTCCAAGAGTGTCTTGGTGTTTTGAATCACTAACCTAATTAACTTCAGTTAGGCTTAAAATGAACTTTAAGTGGAAAGTTACTTTCCTAAAATTTTCATGGTGGGAAACAAAGTTCTAGGATCCCATGCCAGCAGCGCCATTGGCAGTCAATGTGTTTGTTTGCTTGTTTATTAAGCTTTTGATTTTGAGATAATTGTGGATTCCCATGCAGTTATATGTCCACACGCTTTGGCCCATATTTTTTTCTTTTTAGTTTTTTCCAACTATTACATAGTTTCGCAAAAATTAACTATTGCTACTTTATGGATAATGAGAGGGCCATGTAGAAAGGTTCAAAGTTGTCTGAAATTCTATGACACTAATTTTTTTAAAAATTCAATTATGATCATTATTATGACTACGATAAGGTATTAGGAGCCCTGTCTTCGCCCACTAGTAGCCCTGTTTCTCACCATTGCAACTTTTATTTTTCTTTTTTCAAACTAAAAAAAAATTTTTTTAACTAATTTTTTTTTATGGTGACATTGGTCAACAAAATTCAGTAAGCTTTAGCTGTACATTTTAACAGTAAAGCATATACTTATTATTTTAAAATATGAATTTGTAACAAAAAATATTGCATTTAAAACATTTCAGTAAAGCACCAAGTTAGCAACTTTTCTGTGCCATTAATGGAATGAGCTTTCTGTAAATTTTAACACCACGTAGGTGTAGTTAAGTTCTAGTGTCAAATTAGCTCAGCCAGCGAGCCTTCTGTAAAGTTCGTAGTGACTGTGTTGACAGTTTTTCTAAATTTAAAATTGTATAAAAGTCATTTCACTCATACTGTTAGTCACTTATAAAATATAATTTATGTCAGATATACTGTTTTTGTCTGTTAATAAAATGAATACAAAGGACATGTTAATAATGATTTGAATAGTAGCTGTACTCAGACTTTTGTAGAATCATTTCAAACCAGGATGGCCTTTTTTTTTTTTTTTTTTTTTTTGCTTTGATTCATTTATTTCTATTCTCTCTGGGACTCTTTTCTGGAGAATTTTTATGGTTGAAGCCATTTGGGAATAACAGAAGTCATATCTTTGTGGAAGGATTTGGAGGGATTATCAGTCTGGCTTGTTCCATATTTTACGAGAAACCGTTCAATTCCTACTACTGTAATAGCAGCATGTGCCATAGGGGTCTGAATGCCTGTTTTCCTGTAAGGAAGAAAATGGAAAGTTCAGTGATGGGACAGGGTTATAAAGACAGATTCGAGGTAAGATTTAATTTTAAAGTTCTCCGAACATTCTTCAGAAGGGCTGCAAGAATAAAATAAAAAGTATCTGCAAAATTGTGTTCAAAAGACCATGATTGATTAAGCTTCAACCTCAGGGAAGTTGTTTTTTTTTTCCACCTGACAGCCTAAAGTTACAGTAATCAAGGTCTCACCAACGTCCTATGTGTACAAGTTAACAAAAATTAAAATAAAGCCAGAATTTAGTATCACATTTTTATTTTCTTTCTCTTGAGCAGAGTTCAAGGTAATGCCTTTTGCTTTCTCTACACAAAAGTTAAAAAGACAAAAAAAAAAAAAGTGTTAGAATTACTATCTGGAGTGTTAGACCTTCCTTATGGAGTACCAAGGGGGAAATATGCTTTTAAATGTCGATTATTATCAGCATTTTCCAACCTTTTAGTACATATTCTGTCAAAAGAAAGTGTACTGTAGCCAGATGAATGGGAAACTAAACTGAGAGGCTGGTGAATCACAACGGAATGGGTTCCCTGACTGGTGACTGTCCCCCAGCGTGCTGATGTGTGTCATGATGAGCGGCGTGCCATACCTACCGTATTTTTCCTAAACTTATTTGACCACCTCAAAAACGTCGCCCTGGTATTTCCTGCGAACGTAGTCGCAGTGAACACGGCTCTATGTGAGTGATGTCCCATAAGTGCTGTCATTGCAAGCATATGTTTTTGATAAAATTAATGGAAAACGTCAGTATTTTTAAGGTTACTTTTTGGGGTGTTGTTTTGACATTTATTTATTTGTTTATTAATTACTATACTGCCAGTTCCAATCATATGAGTAGAGCAGGAGATAAATTAATTTGTAAAAAGATTCACATTCTTGGAAACTATGTACACCGAACTCATTTGTGAAGGAAATACAACTTACAGGGCACAAGTCATCTATTCACGTTGACCTGTTCCATATTCTTTCTGGGCCTGCAAGTTTTTATTGTTCTTTTTGTTCCATTGTTCTGTCACTTCTTGTTATCGGAAGTCATTCAAAAGCTTTGTTGATGCAGTACACACAAAAGAATTACAGAGCACAATGAAAGTTTGCCCACTCCGGTGTATATTGACCTGTTTGCAACAAAGCCGTGGTACTGCTTTGTAGCATTTTTTCCCAAAGGTTGAGGAATGAATAAAAATCTGAAGAAATAGAGTTTTATGTGTTCTCTTTAGAAGCACTATACGATTTTCTGTAATCTATATCTTCAACAGAAACTGTGTGAACTTTGATTTTTTTTCCACTTTATAATGACAGAACTTCCAAGACCCTCAGCAGTATAGATTTGCATAGCAGCAGTATATATATGTTTGTTTGTTTGTTTGTTTATTTATTTATTTATTACATTCTTGTTTGCTGTCGCATTGTATTTCAGTGAACTAAAATGTCATCAGGAAATTCAGATTCTTAAAATTTTAATCACAGATTTCTGTGCGATCATTCTTAGGCAAAATAAATACAACTAATTTAAAAAGAAAAACAGTGTAACAGGTGTTTAGAATTGTTGCACCGCTTAGTCGAAGGCATCCCAAAGTGTGGATGAAGTACCATATTAGCCTGTGATTAATTTTGTATCAAAATAAAAGTAATGCATGAACATAGAAATAAATATCTAAACAGTATAGGAAAGTGTAAAAATGAAAAGTTAACATCTTTCTGCATCCCCATTTCAGTCCTGGCCTTGATATTAATCACTGTTGAGTGCTTTTCATTTTCATTCTGTCGATGGTTCCTCCATAACGCTACACAATAGGAACACTAGAGACTTGTTGCTTTAGTGTTAAGATTGGCAACCAATCTGCACACATCCAGAATTCTCTAATGTAAAATTTTTCATGTTAATAGTGATAATGTGAGTTTCTTATAAAGGGTGTATATTTAGAAATCCGTTATATTTTGAATTGAATGTGGGGTTCTTTTAATAAGTGGAGAATTTTTTTTTTAAACTGTGATTCATGTGTTGGGTGTGACACATTTTTCTAGTGGTTTCTAAGTGTTCCATCGGTGGAGGTCATTCTTTTCATCAACCACTTTTTATTTTTCTAGGTAGTTACTTTTGTTACAGAACTTTCAAAGAAATAAATGAGAATGGATCAATTTGAAATGTATATACACTAAAAATTTTCTCTTTAAAATATTTTCCTCTATTAATTTGAGTTTAGAAAGTGGGATGAAAGCAATCATTATAATGATATCTTTTTTTTTTTTTTTTCCACATAGTGGGATATGGATTGCTTGTAGCTATTCTTTGCAAAGTAGTAAAATAAAGAAACAAATTTTTATTCTGGACTATAATGCTGTGATGTGTCTTGAGCTAGTGATTATAATAGTTTTATGCTAACAATGGACACCTGGTGGTCTCATTCAGGCCAAAGCCTGAAATCTCCATTGTGCTTCCTCACTAAAGAGGAAAAAAGCCTACCCAGAAGAAACCTGGGAAGTGGACAATCGCTAAAATACAACCTAAAATGAAAATCTGCGTATGTGGTCTCCACGAATCTTGCAGAATGAGGAAGATAAAGGACTTTTCTAAGTAGTAATTCACGTACTGACACAAAGCAATAATAAAGATGCTCAGTTTTAGAATAAGTGCTTTTAAATTTCAAAGAGAGAATGAATCTAAAGAAGAGATACAGACCATTTCTGTCTAGCAGTTAGTTGTATTATAATTGCCACTCAGGAAGAATACTTTCAAGATACTTTTTCTTATCTTCGGCAATATTGTCAGTGACATTTTGCTAGGTACCTCAAGGGCCAAATTGACTATTTGGTTAGATAACCAATAAGCACCTGGTAAATAACTTATCTTGAAGAACATTGAATGAGACTTCAGCACATAATTTAATTGCAGACAAAACCCCAGGTACAAGGTTAAAACAACGTGATTGTCTTTTTTGAAGTAATGTCTTTAACGTTTGAAAATTTCTATTGGGAATAAATTGGCAAGCTTGACACCTACACATAAATATTTAAGCATATCAGTGTCTCTCGTGTTTTTCAAATGTCAGATATTTTGGAGCATATTATTTTAAAGCTCCAAAATAAGATTTAATTATCTTTCATAATTAAGAGGACTTAATTGCTAGTTTGATATCGCTTATAATAGACAAATGTCTAGTTAATAGATTTTTTTCATCGAGCTTTCCGGTATTAATTTTATTCTCCTTTGTGCTTATTTGTTATTATACATAACCTGCCACACATTTCAAAGTTATGAATATATAGCAAGCCTCTTATGGTTGGTTTTAATTTTTTTATTTGACCAGGGAAGTTAGTCCTGCCCATTTTCTGAAAGCTATCCACCTCCTAGGAGCCCCTTTCTCTATGTTAGACATAGCAAACATATGCATACTGTGCTCATAATTGTTTCTGTATGGAAACTTCATCAACTGAAAAGGTATTTATATTCATAATTTACATTTAGAATATTATGTAGTTTGATGAGCTGGAAATGAGAAATATTTGTTTTCTGCCATGTATTGTTGAATTATATGGGATATTTCATTTAATCACTTCAGTACATGTTATTCTATCCCTTTTTTACATACGAATTTTTTTTAAACATCAAATCAGTGATCTAGATATTTGAGTAAGTACCACAGAGCTACACAGCTGACGAGTAATCAGATTATGGCTGGAACCTATTTCTACATACCAGAGTCTGTACCTTCCACAGCCCAATCAAGAGAAAGAGTGACTAGAAATAGTGACACTTCCCGCATGTAGAATGGAACTTGGCATTGAAATATTTTCCTTTATTTCTCTGTATGCTCTCTCTAACCCGGTGTGCTTTGGAGCTCAACTTAGAGCTGTTTTTAGTGGTACCGGAAAAAGCCGGTGCTTGAAAATACCAAGCCTTGTTATTGACTCTGTGGTCACTGGCTTGGCGTGGAGTGGGTGGCTTCCTTCCCATTTAAATTTTAGGTTAGGTCAGTGTGCATCAGCAGAGAATGATGATTTAAGGGGAACTTATTGTTTTCTCTTTTGAAATTGTACTCTAATGTTATTTTTATGCTTTGTGTAAGTAATTACTATGTGGCAATAATGGAATCATTTTCAGGATATTCTATAAGTAGCTGAAAAGTTTTAAGGTATTGTGTATTTAGCATAAAAGTAAACAATGCAAACAACCGTGAAGTTAGGATTATTCTAGGCACACTGAAGGAAAGAAAGTATACAAATTTATGTTTACTCCCTGGAGAGTGGTGTGGTGACAGGGAGACCAGCTGGAAAGAATAAAATTCTACTCATATTCCAAAAAGAATTCATTGTGACTCTACATCAATAATACTACATTAATTTTAAGATGACATATCAATAAATATTTTTCAAGGTGTCAATAATGTTTCATTAAGGATAAAATTATAGACAATTTTATTAAAAAGAAGCAGTATATTGAAAAAAGATTTCAGAAAAATGCAAGTAACACATTATTAGAAATAAAAATAGCTAAGAAACTGATTAAATGATATGAATTTATACCAAGAATAATTATTTCTAGTCTGTAGATAATCAATATATGGAATTTTAAAATTTTTGCTTTAATATTCATTTTATTTTTCACTTTTAAAAGAATTTTATTTTTGAAAATCATTTTTGTGTTTCAGTTTTTATTTTAACACTGAAATAAAAGCCGGAAAATTTACCCGTTTTCAGTGCGTAACTCACCACCACAATCAAATGCAGGCGAGTTCCAACATCCCGTTACATTCCCTTGTGCACTTGTACATCTGCCTGCGTCTACCCTATAGGACCTGCAGAATTTTCGTTACTTCTTTTCTTCTACTTAACTTTGGGTTTAGCTACTACCCCTGCCCTTTTTTTCATGTCTTAAAGTGAAAGCTCAAGTAAGGAATTTGAAACCTCCTTTCCTAATATAGGCATTTAAAGCTTGAATTTGTCACAAAGCACTTCCTTAGCTGCATCCCATAAATTTTGACATGTCGTGTTGTTGTCTTCATTTGATCAAGAATATTTTCTAATTTTCCTGTGCTTTCTTTTACTTATGGGTTGTTTAGAAATGTGTTTGTTAATATCCAAATATTGGGGATTTCTCAGATTTCTTTCTGTTGTTGATTTATAATTGAATTCCATTTTGTTCAGAGAACATACTTTGCGTGATTTCAAATATCAGAGTTGTTTTTTGGTCTAGTGTACGGCCCATCCTGGAGAATGTACTGTGTGCACTTGAAAAGAATGTGTATTCATTCTGCTGTCAGGTTGTGTCAGTGTCAAATGCGGTTGACAGTGTAGATCAAGTCTTCTGTATCCTTATTTTCTCTCTAGACGTTCTGTCAGTTACTGAGAGTGACATATTAAAATCTCTATTCATCATCATTGAAATGTCTACTTTTCCTTTCTGTACTGTTCATTTTCGCTTTACATCATTTTGGACTCTGTTTTTAGGTGTGTATGTAGTTATAATTGTTATATCTTCCTAATGCATTGATCATTTGACTGTCATGAAATATCATTTTGCCTCTCATAATATTTCTTGTCTTAGTGTCTTCTTTTTCAGATATGAAAACAGCTGCTCTCTCTCCTGATTATCTTTTGCATAGTATATATATATTTTCTGTCTTTTCAGCCTATTTGTACACTTGACTGTAAATTGTGTTTCTTATAAACAGCATATTGTTTTTTATGCAATCTGACATCCTCCCCCGTCAGATTGGGTTGTTTTACCTGTTGACATTTAATGTAAACGTTGATGTGGTTGTATTTATGTCAGCCATTTTTCCATTTATATCCCCCCATAACTTGTATCTTTTTTGTCCTCTGTACCTTCTGAATTGGCTTTTTATGTTTGTAAATATTTTTTTCTTTTTGTTTAATTGAGGTGTAGTTGACATATAACATTATCTTAGTTTCAAGTATACAACATAGTGATTTGATATTTGTATATATTGCAGATGATCACCACAGTATGTCTAGTTAACATCTGTCACCAGATGTAGTTGACAAATTTTTTTCTTGTGATGAGAATCATCCATGTCTCCCCGATGCCCCTCTGTATTGAACTTATTTCTACTCTTCTCCCTTTGGACTCTGATACTTGTTGGGCTCCAGATAGTCCATTGTGCGCACCATATTTATTTTTTTCACTTCCATGCCTTTCCTGATGCTTTCAACCCCACCTCTGTCCCTTGCTGGAAATTCTCTATTCATTTTCGTTTTGACCTATTCAGATTCCCATCTCCTTCAGCAAATTTTGCAAGAGCTTCTCCAACTCCTCGTCCAATTCTTCTTTCTCTGAGCACCTTGTCACACCTCGTCTCTTATGTGGAATGTGATTCTTTTTTTAAAAAAAAGTATTTATTATTATTTATGCCTATAGCACCTGGTCTTCCTCGGTGGTCTCCCATCCAAGTACTAACCAGACCCAACTCTGCTTAGCTTCCAAGATCAGACATTGGGCTTGTTCAGTGTGGCATGGCCGTAGACAATGGACCGTGGCTCCACTGGGGCGCGAACCCAGGACCTTCTGCATGTAAAGCAGACGTGCTGAACACTACACTATGGAACCACGTCCAGAATGTGATTCATAGTGACAGAGACCTTGTCTCGTTCTTCCCTCAGCACCCAGCCCCATGGCGTGTAGCTGATCGGTTGCACTTCCGTCCCATTTTGCTCCTCAAATCTCTTTACAAAGTGCGATCAGAACGATTTCTTGTTTCTTTTTCTTTTTATTCAATTCTAAAACATGATGCTTATTCCCTCAACTCCTTCACCCCTGCCCATCCCAAATCAGAAGCAGTATTTTTGCATGACATTGGTATATAGGCAGACCCCTTCCCTGGATGAAAAACAGTGCCAATGGAACCGAGAGTGAAATTGACTTCCATGTGCATCAGTTAGGTTCATACAGAACAAAACGCCCTTAGAGTCCAGACTGGTCGCTGAATCCTGCCTTTCCACCCTCAGATATGCATGTTGTTCGGTATTGGGGAAATTGAGCAATAAAATGTGAACTCCAGCAAACAAATCATTTGTAATGTATAAAAATAACTAGAAATTAATGTATCCTGCACTTGTATTACTTTTATTTTAAAAATGGTTATTAAAAATTCTCCTGTTAACAGGAAGTCTCTAACAAAAACTGGCAAACTTTTCTGTATAAATGGCGAGATAGTAAATATATTTAGGCTTTGCAGACTACATAGGGTCTCTGTCACATATTCTTTATTGTTTTTGTTATTTTTTTTACCACCCTTAAAAAACATAAAAACCTACCAGTAGATTATTTCCTAGATCGATTTCTAGGAGTGCATATCAGACTCAGGATTTGTAATGGAATTTTTTTTTAGTTAACTAGCCTCGTAATCAAATTATTCTGAATGAATGCCTTACCTTTCGTCACCTGTTTGAATTTAAAATGCATAATTATAATTAAAGCTGAGTGAAAGTAAAAAAAAAAAAAAAAAAAAAGTGAAACAGTCTTAGCTCCTGAGCAGAACACAGTAGGGCTATGGGCCAGATTTCACCTGTGAGCCATAGTGTGTCACCCCCTGGCCACTAGCAGTAAGAAAAGCTGATCCATGTCATTGGGCGTCCAGGAGAGCAGATCTTCTCTCCAGCAGAGAAGAAACTGATACAGTCCGAGCCCAGAACAAACTGGGGTGGGCCCGGGGGTGCGCCGTCACGTGGCAGGAGCGTGGCATCCTAACCCGAGAGGACTGGCTTGTGGATCAGGCTTGGGACTGAGTAGGCTGGGAGATGGCATCATGGCAGTCTTCAGCTTGGAGGTTCCGTGGTGCGGAGGTAGACTTGTCCCGCACAGAGCTTCCTAGAGAGCCTGAGTGGAGCATGCTGGCCTGGACAGAGCACATGTCCTTCCTCTAGAGACCTCTTGGCACAGCTTCCTCTGTTCAGAGATGCTTCCTGGGGATGTTCCCTAGCAAGGACAGAGCACCTTGTTCCAACCTTCAGACTTGGTATTTGGTGAATGAGGAGGACACAATTTTACTCAGATTACAACTGTAGACATCAGTAGTGAGTGAATATTGGAGTAAATGGAAGGATTTCGTTTGGATGGAATTAATCTTTACAGAGATTGGGTTTTTAAAAGGATTCACATGCTGGACAATATCTAAAAATGTTACCTGCCAATAATTTCATTATTATTATTATAATACTTACCATGGTGAAGATTTCCAAAGACACCTGATTCTTAGTTCAGAAAGTATCAGTTTAGTTTGTATGAACAAGATGCACTTACTGGGAGACTGTCACTTATATTTTTAAGTCTCCTAATATCTACTTAGATAGGTAAAATCACAAAGGTCGCAAACACCAGGTACTTTGTAGTGACTGTAATCATGCTTTTTTTCACCCTAAAACCTTCTGATTTATCAAGAAGCAGAAGCCATAGTAACAGACTTCTGGCTCGGGGTCACCCCTTCGTGTCTCTCCTTTCTCCATGCCAACCCTATCTCCATTTTAAAACATCCGGGCAGGCTCATTTAGAGACGCCCACCTACGTCGGAGTCTTCGCACACTAGACCCAAACCCCATGCTTCGGCATCAAAATCTATGGAAATAGCTGCAGCTACTGATTTTATTTAGTTGAACTGTTACAGTATTGATTCATTTTCTTTCTTTACTTAACATAATCAGGATGCGATTTATCTTAATTTTGATTTTGGTTGTAGAGGTTGGCGATTTGAAGGAGCTGCAGACACTAGACATTTCTACCAATCGTTTGCTAACTTTACCCGAGAGGCTTCACCTGTGCCTTTCTCTGCAGTACCTCGCTGCGGACCGAAACCGCCTGTGGTGTGTGCCGCGCCACCTCTGCCAGCTGCCCAGCCTCAATGAGCTCTCCATGGCGGGAAACCGTCTTGCGTTTCTGCCACTCGGTAAGTGATCGCGTTTCTGTGCTAAAGCAAAACAAACAAACAAACAAACAAACAAACAAAAAACAAAAAAACAAAGAACAAGCTGCAAAGCCTTCGTTTCCTCGGCTAGGAAGGATTCGTTTTCTTCCTACTGTTTATTTTAAAATGGCCTCCATAAATCCATTTTTGCAGTGAACAGAGCATCAGCTGTTAAGAAGAAAGTTTGTTTCAATTAGGGATTTCATATTTTGAAAAAGAAATTATACTCAAAATTGGTTGAGCGATGATTTACTCTGGGAAAGGAACAAAATTGTATGTATGTATGTATGTATGTATGTATGTATGTATGTATAGGTGTGTATGAGTGTGTATTTGACACAAAACTGTAAGTATTAAGCAATATGAGAGGATAACTTCGGTTACAAATATATCTTCTTATATGTTGGCTTCTGTGTAGAAGCATTTGCATTGCCAGATGACCAGACTACAAAACTGTAAAACTTTAAAATTGCCTGAACTGCCCACTGAGCTAGAAACATCACCCTGGCTAATAAATAACAGATTATCCACTGTAGCTGGCCCATTCTGATATAATGTATGTTAAAGAACATAGGCCTTTAATAAAACAATAGATTTATTTTCACCGAGAATTGAATTATTTTGTTAACTTGTAAGAAATAAAAGTGCCACTTAAAAAAATTAAAATGTGATGCCCCACAGAACCCTACACTATCACAATAAACATCATATGATTTTACTCATAAAAGCATTTTTTTCATAATGAATAATTTATCTCTGAAGGCAATGAAGTAAATAATTTACTAGTCCCTGAAAGGGGATATTTTCACTACAATGCAGTATACATATTATTTTCAATTAAAAATAACTTGGGGACATGAAAATCAAATTGAATAACTCAAATAATTATCTAATTTAAGAAGATTACTTTTCTATAAATATAATTAAACTCTGTACTTATGAAATTAATAAAATAAGCCATTTCAGAAGGAAGCTCCATGTCTAAGAAAAGAGAACTTTCTTTCAAGTGAGAAAAATACCAAATATAAATAGATTTTTAAAAATCAATGTGCTTGCTGCATAAACCACAGGTTATAGCACAATTGCAGAGACAAGCACCAAGCTACAAATCCAGAGATGCAGACTCCAGCCTGGTTTCAGCACATCACCGTGCACGCTTCATTTAACTCTGCCCCAGACAGTTCTGAGCATTAGATGGCTTCGGTTTGTCAGAAGGGAGTTCAAGGGAAGAGTTCAAGTGCACAAACTTCAAGGAAGGACAGCTGTGGACTTAATTATTTTCTTCCTAAAGACTTAATTGAATTCCCTTTCTTAAGCCACCTTCATGTTGTTAAAGGACAGCAGCAGCCAAAACAAAACAAAAAACAGGACTGAGAAGATTGTTGATATTTCTGTCAGCTTCAAGTTCATCATACTGACTCTGGTGTGAACCCTGCTTTGGGCAGCCTGACATGGCAGCTCTCTGGTCGTCTCATCCATTTCTTTAGATTCACTTACTGCCTTTTCTCAGAGAACTGAACACACAACTAACGCTTTCCAATTAGAAGGTCCCTAAGTTTAACCATGCTTCAATGAATGTGACACAGGCACTTGGCAGTTTATGAAATAGATGCTATAATATCTATGGAATAGGAATCTTATTTTGGGGAGCTACTTACTGCATTCAGTTTTTTGCCAAGGGAGTTTTACTTAGGAGAAAAGCAGGTTTTTTATGGGGCTTCTTAAAGGTATATCAGATTACAGCCTCTTCAGAAAGCCACTACAGAAGCAATATGTAAGGATGATTGAAATCACTTGTAATACTGTCTAAACCAATAATGCTCTTTGAGTTTGTTTTTTTTTTTTTAAGATGAAAAGATGCATCAAGAAGGAAAGATGCTCGTATTATAATGATACCATGGCAATTGAGTGACAGATTAGCCTGCAAACAAGCTTTAATCACCGCTTTGACTATCAGTGAGAAGGAGGGGGAAATTAGCCACTCGACCTAGCACTATGAGATGTAACAGAGGCCTTAAAATGTGCATATTTGTTGTGGATTCAATATAACTCTCTATACTAAATAGCTCACAGAGTTGTGACTCACCTCTGGGCTTCTCCAAGAGTAGGAAAACACAAAGAAAAGGATGTTTTCCTCTAAGACCTTTTTACCAGGTGTCCCTGATTTCTCTTCCATAATTAATAAGCCCGATTATTCAGTAATGCTTATACCTTATTCAATGTTGAATAATAGATATAAGTCCCATGAGAGTTCCTGTGCTCACATTGGCCATGGAAGAGCATTTTTGAGTTAGCCCCCAGGAGGCGTTCTGTCAGCTGAACTCGGCGTCAGTAACATCTGTAAGTTTACGAAAACAAGAAAACAAAAGTTGCATTCACGTTAGCAGGTAGAATTTTTGAGTATTAAGTTAGAAACCAGTGAATGAATTTTTAACCAAAAACATTTGGCAAATGACATCGAGACATATAGGATATTCTGGTACATAGACTACAAGTAGCCAACCCAAGAGTGAGTAGAGAATAGCTTCCTATTCATGGGGAGTCATTTGGGTTTCTAAACCAGTTCCAGATCGTGTTCCTTGGAGGTTTTAGAAGTGAAATGTTTATTTTCTCAGGAAGAGTTAGTTATTCTGTGCGCCAAGGACAACTCTTTTACTGCTGTGGATTATCCACTGTGACTTTGAGAGGACATTAAACTGGCCCTTCTGTCACGTAGCAGGTGATCACGCCAGTTTTGTGGAGTAGTTGTAGTTGGTTTTCCTTTGTAGGAATTGCGGAGAAAAGAATAATAATTTGTGCTAATTAGTGGGGTAGTTTTAAAAACTAGTTTCTAGGCATTTTCAGAAACCATGCTATAATCCCTCTCGTCACAAGTGATGTGTAATCCATACGTCTGTTAGTCGTACTTATTTTTTATATTGCTTCTTACTCCTCTCTATATCTGCTTAGAAAGCCAGGAAAAGAATTGCTGTTTACTGTCTTTTTAAGAAAATATTGAAGTCCACACAATGGAACTATTTGAACTTCAAACCAGTATGGAAACTAGATAGAAACCAGTTAATAATTCCATAATCCGAGACTTAGAGATGAATGTGAACTGTACTTTACTGAACGCTAAACGTCTTTGATCTGCAGTTTGAGAAAACTCCTGCCTTGAGGTCATTGTTTAACAGGAATAATTTGCAAAGTTTGTAGCTTAAAATAAGTTTCAGTGCTGAAAAGTTTGTTCTAGTACAGGCCAGCAGTCCCAGAGGTGGGAATTACTCCCGTGTTTGAATAAAAGGTTTGATGACTGATTTCTGAGGAGAGACCCGAGCATGCCCCTAAAATCTGTAAGGACCAGTGGGCAGGTCTCTAATGAAAGGCATAATGAAAAAGGTGAAAAAAGGGCTTGAAAACAAAATTCAAACACTAATAATAAGAAAAAATGGGAGAGAATTATTCCATTAATTAAAGTCCATACAGACCTTGTTTCAGGAGTAAAGTTATAACTCTGGAATGTTTATGTTTTCCAGAAAATGGATCATAGCTGCTCCTTTTTTAGCTTTTCACAAGTATTTGTAACAAAAATTCTTTTATTCCTCCTGGTGCTACTCACTCACCTGACCCTTTCCCACTGTCTTAATGAAAATCTTTATTTTCTTTCATCACATGAAGCCTTTGCTCATCCCTTAAGGTTTTCTTAGGGAGTTAATAGGATTATTTAATGTGGCTTATGCAGCATGGGTAGACCTTGACTTTAAGGAATAAATAATATTATTGACTTTACCAGTAAATTATATGAGTTATGCTAGCTAATGTATGAAGAGAGAGGTTCACCTAGAATGAGTGAGGTTTAAATGGACAAATGTATGTTTTTCTCAAAGTTTTGGAGTAGGATTTGGGCGTAGGGAGTGATAAGAGAAAGTTAACCCTGTTTTCACAAGTATCAATTTTAAAAAGGAAGAGAGAACTGTCTGTCACTCATTCTTTAAAAAGTACGGATATGAAATTTAGAGAAATCGGTACTACGAAGGCTAGAGCCATGAGCAGAATCTTGGCCAGCGAAGTTTATGTTCATTTGGTTCTGGAACTTCGAGTTTTTTAAATAGTGACAAGAATGTGCAGTACTAGCAAAGTCTGGAAGATGTTGTCTGTTGACTTTAAAGCCAGAATCTGGAGTTTCTGCCATTTACAGGTTTCCATAAATTTCTTAAGTTTTACAGGGAAGAGAACAACAAACAGGTTCATGACCACTGAGCCGCAGCAAAAGGTGAGGTGCAGAGTGAGGATCTTTCCTCTCCACGCTGGTAGCCATGGCACCGGAAGTCATGCCGTTGTGATTCCCGCATCCTTCTGGACAGTCTCCTTCTCAAGGAGCTTCTGTAAAAGAATTCTTGCTACTTCTTGAAATTACTACCCTAAATCTATAAGTTAGAATTAACTTCACCAGGTATCTGGTCTTTTAAAGGAAGCAAAGGGATATTTTGTTCATCACCTGTCTCCTTGGCAAAGCCTCCTGCCATCACAGGTGGGTGCTTGGGCACAGTGCCATCCTGCCACACAGGGCACCCATGCAGCCCGCTAGGTAGTATCACCTCCTGTCGTAAGTGGGAGCTCTGTGGAGGGAGGCTGTCTGACTAACATCATGGACAAGCAGGGACACATGCTTTGAATTCCATCTCTACCATTTAATAGCTGTGCGATGTTAGGCTTAGAAAGCCTGTTTAATTTGCCTAAGTCCCAATAATGGGGTAATAGTGCTACTTCATAGCACTATCGTGAGAAGTAAATAAGATCGATTTAAAACACTTCTATCACCCATAAACATTACATAAGCCCGCAGTCATTATGAACTATTTTTATTGTTTCTCTAGGCTATAAGAAAGGTTTGGGACTGTGCACGTCTTCATTTGTGTACCCTGAGCATCTAGCACAGTGTCTAGCTTATCGCTTGTAAAAATTTCTTTGTTACCTGAACTGTGCAGCAGAATTAGAGATGCTGATACTTAAATGTTTAAACCAACAGCAGAGGAAGACTTCAGTCATTCAGATTCATTAAAATCAATTTATTTTAATTTAGCAATAATTGATCTACTGTATAAAGCATCTTTTAAAATTAAAGTTCACTGTGAAATCTTATTTTGTAAAAGTTGAATAGAGCAGAAAGAATAAGATTATGTAAAAGATTTAATGGAATGTGTGTGTGTGGTGTGTGTATTTAAAGAAGCTAGCACTTAAAAAATTCATTATTCTGAAAAAGTGGTTGAAAAGTTCTTTGTAAAAAGCATAGTGTAGGAATTAAGATGAGTTTTAAAGTGTATTTTGGAATACACTGTAAATTACTCTGAATTCTTTGTGAAGAAACCCACATTTTATAGGAATTAAAAATGTAATTATGACTAATAATATGACTTATCAAACTATGCTAATCGAAGTAGCAACGATAGAGCACTCTAAACAACCTATTTTGATCTGTTGCTTTGATGTGGTGGTTTCTATTTCCCCATCATTTTGTTGAAGAGAATACATCATTCATCTTTTGATAAAATAAATGGGTTTCACCCTGGTCTGCAGTAAACAGATCCTGTTCTGTTCTGGCCATGCTGTCATTCCGTGCTTGCCTTTACAGTATATTTAAAAAGCAGGACCCTAGACACACAGGACCTTTTTGTTCCATCTTCAGCCATGTGGCCTGCATATGCCAGAGCCTTGAAGTTTAAAAAAAAAAAAATTGGAGTTTGTGCAAGACTGCTAGCTTTTGCTAATTTCTGAGTAACAATACTTTGATCTGTGAGTCTGGAAGGAAAAAAGGAAAACATTTTAGACATAGTACAGCACTTTTAAAAGCCACATGAAAAAGTTCTTTGTAGCTTTAGCATCTTGGCAGATGGATAATTTCATTGCTTTACAAAGTTCATGTACTGAGCATTTTCGCACGGGAACTTTAAAAAATACTGTCGCGTGGTGTAGTTTTTGAAAGGTATCGGTACATTAAAATCAACAGAAGGAAGAAAACAAATGGATGAATGGTCTCGTCCCAAGTTCATTTTTGAGAGATTTTCTGTTTTAAGAATGGAATAAATATCTCAACGCTTTTTCATGCAGAAAATACTTATATTTCAGCCTCAATGTGATTTAAAATGCCATTCCATTGTGCTTGAGGATCTGCCAGTGGGTGGCTTTCTGGCCAAGAGCACGCTCTCCCGAGGTCGTTACAGCACTCCTTGTACAGCCTGTGACCTTGCTGGGTGTTAGGTGTCTCAGCCTCACCAGCATGCTGTGCTGTGTCAGCTACAGCAAGAGCTGACTGGTTCTCTTTCTAATTCCCTGCTCTGTTGGGCGACCTTCTCTTTATATTCAGAAGAGAAAGGTAAAACACTCAAATGTATTGGGCACCAATTATCATGCAGTGGATCACGGTTGGCATCATGGACGTTGTTGAATCTCCATAACAAGCCTACAACGTGTGTATCATCATGTCCATTCCCCAGAGGAGGGAACAGGCTCAGGGCATCTAATTTCCCCTAGCGTCACGATCACAATCCTGGCAGTGGAAGGCCAGGATTCAGACTCCGTGCTGACTCCAAAGCCCGTGACGTCATATAATTTCAGTACTGCTTTTTCGTACTCTATATGAGATTGTGTTATTTGTTCAGTTGAACTGTCTGTGTTAAATACTCCTTTTCGTGTAGTATTATACTAATGCGTAATAGTGTTTAAATAATAATGATGTGTAATTTGAGCACAGCCGATTTGTGTTTTCTTTCGACTTCGGTAGAAAATAGTTCATTCCATTATGAGCAGAGTTTATAAACAAATGACATTCCCCAGACACATCGTCAGGAGGTACAAAAAAATATTCTCTGGAATAACGAAAACCTAAGATAAGATGTAAACCAAATAGCATTTTAAATCATCAGCTCTTCATTTTTCTTCATATAAAACTAGGATAGGAAAGAAGAGTAAATTATATAAGAAGTAGCACGTGTCAGCTTTTATTTAACTTTGTGCTGTGAACTTTCCGTGTAGACTCATTTAATTTGCACAAGCCTTTTGTGTATGTTAGAAGAAAGAAGTATTTCCCTGTCATGTCCCATTTGGTGCCCTTGATTCACCAGGATGAGTAACTGTCTCTAGAGGCTATCACCTCCAACTCTTTTCTGTGCAGTTAGAGTATGGAAAAGTGTTAGTACCTTTTCTTTGCAATTAAAATATAGAAAAGTGTTAGTGCTGCATGCTGCAGAGAATTCTCTCCTAATTGACCTTCTGCTGTAGGCCACACTTCCAAATATGTCACTTACTACTACTACTAATAAGAAGAAGAATTGCCATATATTGGAGAAACTGTGTGCCAGGAATTCTGCTTGATAATTTATACACTTTGTTGGTATTTCTTACTAAATTTAAGAGACAGTATAATTTTTCCCCTGTATACAGATGGGGAAACTGAGGACATACATTTTGTAAGTAGCATGAGGGTTCAAATCCCGGTTGTCTGACTCCAAGACCATGTTCTTGCTCCATTAATGAGCAGCCTACACTCTTACCGCTGCCTAAACTCAAATGAAGAATCTTTCTTTGAGCCTCCTAGGGGCCTTGAAAGGCAAATCTGAGCTGAGAGTTTATTTGTATTTTATCAATGTAGTTTTATTTAAAAAAAAAAAAAAAACAGTTTTCTATATACCTTTAAAGTCTGATGATTTCTGTTTGTAATGAAAGAATTTGCATATCAGAGCAATAATGAAGAAATCTAGAATAGGAATTCTTATGCGAATTTCAAGGCCTTCATTGCAAGTGGATTCTGGTATTTCTATCTATGTTTTTTTCCATCTATGTTTTATAAATTTGTAGGCTAAAGTTGCTAAAGTTCGTACATGTTTGCTATATTAGAGTATACGTTACTTTGGTAATTATATATTCTTATGCTTAAAAAACATGTTGTATAGAGATCTAAATTTCACAGATGGCTTTCACATTCAGTTATCATAACCTGGTAAGGCTGAGGGACAAGGTGCTGTTTTGCCATTTAATATGTGTGCAAATGAGGCGCTGCTCACCTGGCTAATGAGTGAAAGACCAGACACGCAAGATGTGGACAGACAGTTCATTTAAAAATGTAGAAATGGCTTTCAGACATATTTAAAAAATGTTCATATGTAATTAGAGAAATGCAAATTAAAACTATTGATATAATTTCTCACCTATCAGAATAATAAAAACTTTTAAATAGGACAACATGTTTTAACAGTTAGTGAGACTTCAGGAAAGCCATTGTGTTCATGCATTGCTGGAGGAAATGCAAATTGGTGTAACCCGTCTAGAGGGAAATATCTAAGAATCTACACATGTTCTTACCTTCCGACCCAACAAGTCCACTTCTAGGAATCTGTGCTGAAGGTACAGCTCCCACAACATAGAATCATCTCTGTGTTTAGGTTAGTAACGCATGTAGATTCATCCACTGAGAGATCCAGACGCAGTGGCACCCTCGTCATATTGAGCACCCACAGCACTCAGATCTTGGTTTCTAAATACCATATCCCAATAAAAAGAGTTAAGTCAGAGAAGTAGTTGATTTCAGAGCTAGAGCAGGCTAAATGCAAGCTGAGCTTGGAACATCTTGTGGTGCCATAAAATAGGAAAGTGATCAAAAAAGGATGAAAACTTGTTGAAAAAACATTAAGTACCAACCTTAAGCTGCTTCTGATTGCCAAAACTGGGACGTTTTTATCAATACAATAAGTGATAATGGTATTGGGTTTTTATTCCTCACAATAAAATAAATATCCTTGAATTCATACTGTTATAAAAATCAAATAAATAGGAAGGAAGAGATGGATGGCTGTTCCTTGTAGAAGAATTCCAATTAATGTAGACAGAAAAACAGTAATAGAAAATCATCATTCAGTAATGCCACATAATTTGCAAAAAAGATCCATTGATGGGTGCTAAAATTAATAGGCAAAATTTTGAGGAAGAAGAAGACATTTACATAGTCGTGGGGCTGTAGTTAACCTGAAGGCTCGCCCTGGGAATTTGACCGAGCAGCTTGGAGGAGCTGCTTCCAAGATGGCTCCCTGTACGGCTGTTGGCCCGAGGCCTCATCGCCTCCCCAGAAAGCTGCTGGAGGGCGCCCACGACAAGGAGGTTGCCTTCCTCGGAGTGAGTGAACCAAGGGGCAAGCAAAGAGGAAGGAAGCCACAGTGCCTTTTGTAACTTGCTTTCAGAAATCACACCCTGCTCCTGCTTCTTCTGTTGATTAGATGTGTGTAAAGCACCACGCTGGGATCGGGCATCTCTAGCCAGGAGCCCGAGAACCCCTCTTTCTCCCTGAGCATCGGCACTTCCCCTTCCATTGCATGCTCCGAGTGCTCCCGCTTTTGGTTTCTCTTGAAACTTGCTCCAGAGCTAGTGCTGGGCAGGGTTACTGTGCCAGGACCCCCACCCCTCCCTTACCTGAGTCTTACATTAACCCCTCCCGCTCTCTGCAACGAATTGTCCAGAACCTATCTGTGAACCCACATGTCTTTATACAAGCCTCTCTTACAGCAATCAATGCTCATGTTCTTAATACACTTATCCTTTGTCCTGTCTGTCTTCATATATCTGATGTCCTATTCATATCTCTATCCCCAGGGCCTATCAAGGAGCTTAAAATATCCTTAATGGATAAATGGCTTTTCTTTTGAAATGTAAATACACTTAAGGACCTCCTAATTTAGCTTTCTGGGCCTTCCTCTTTCCTAAACTGAAGAAGGACAAGAGGGAAGCCATCTCCTTCAACCTAGTGCCTATCTTCACAAGCAGAACTCTGGGAAAGTTTTCAAAGATGATGTACTTGCTCCAGGGAGCAAAGAGTTTGTTAGCAAGGCCATCGAGGACTGGTCTGTGACAGTGAGGGCAAATAGCCCCACCCAGTGAAGGCCAGGACCCGACAGGAGAGCTGGGCGCACAGTGGACAGGAGGGGATGGCCTCAGCGCTGGGAAGTGTCTCTGCTGCCTCTGTTGCCCTGAGGCCACCTTCCATACCTTGTGCCTTGGCTCCTCACTGGGACTTGGGGTTCCCTTTGCTTCCTCACCCTGCAGCCATGGGCAGTGTTATCGACCCCCACATCCTCCTGGCTCCTGAGGCCTGGGCCCAGCCAGGGCTTGATGCCCCTCCCCCCATCTTTCTGCCCAGGGGAGGTGACACAGGACAGCACGCGGCTTGCTTCGGCTGACCTGCCAACTTCGTTTGTCCAACGTTTTTCCCTGTAGAGAAAAACAAAACTAAATAATTGACCTGCAGCAAACTTCATTCTTAAAAGTATTAGAATTTTTATGTGGGAAGGAAATTTAATACTATTCTATTTCCAGTTATCTCATTTTGCAGTCTAAGAAATCACGGCCCAGGTGGTTGTTTGTCCACAGTCACGTTTTCTGACGCAGAGACGTAATCTCACTCTCAGAGTGAAATCTACAACACTTTTTCTTCCAGAATAGAAATTTCGAATTATTCTAATGTCGCGTGTTAAAATCTACATTTCACTTTATATTGGTGCATAATTATCGGAATTACAGTACTTTTCTTTCTGATCAGATTTAGGTCGATCGCGAGAACTGCAGTATGTGTACGTGGATAACAACTTTCACCTGAAGGGCCTGCCCTCCTACCTGTACAATAAGGTCATCGGATGCAGCGGGTAAGGTGCACTCACTCTTCATCCTATTGCTCATCTCTTCCACTCCCTTTGTTTCTATTGCATTATTTGCTCCTGCTCTAACTTTGATGGAGACAAACAGTTTCAAGGGCCTCGTTCAGTTTTGTCTTTGGCCTGAACGTGCTAAACCAGATACTTTTAAAAGCTAGAAATATTGGGCAGTTAATTTAGAGTGTTGTACTTCGAGTTCAGTTAGGAAGCTGTGAGTTCAGCCAGTACATTATCATTTTCCGGTCAAAAGAGAAACGAATCCATGCATACATCATCATAAACTCAGTACCAGTCTCAGAAACCGACAAGATCGACATTAGTAATTTAAAAGCTTTTCTTTCTCTGCAGTGACGATTTTACTACAGTATCTAGAACTTTACCATTTAGAAATATTTAGAACTCCACATTTCAAATAGTCCCTCAATACAGATCGAGATTCTAGCAGGCAAAGCAGATGTCTCAGTAAACGGGAAATGACAGACTTTTATTTTCAGAGCAGCAATCATCTTTCCTTCTCGGTCGGGCTTTTAAAAAGACAGCTTCAGCTCCCCCTGCGACAGCAGGGGGACAGAACCCCCTTAACAGACTCCCGGAGTGGTACGGGGTTAACACAGGACACAGCTCAGCTCCCAGAACCTGCTTTTGACCGACCTCACCTTCGTCACTTAGAATACCTTCGAGGCTACTTAGCCAGCATATTCAACTCTCTCCCCGTAATCCCCAACACTCTGCGTAAGCTAGCTCAGAAAAGGGATGACAGTAAACTCGTACATAGAGGACAGCCATTCCCCTGCTGGCGTGGCTCCAGGGGGTGGGCACAGAGCAATGGTTCCTCCGGAGAGAGCCCTCCGAGGGACAGTGGCCTTCCCTTAGGAAAAATTATACAGTTGTTATCTTGAAAGAGCCCTAAATGAGTTCAGTGCCTACGTAGGGTGATGAAATACAAGCCCATCGATGTGTTCCAGAACCTTCTGGGAAGCAGAGATAATAAAATGTGTGTGGGGATTTTTAGCGCCGTGCTTTTTCGGCAGCTGTGACAGCTGTGATACCACTCAGTCATTAATTCTAATGAGTTCTCCAAGGCTCCATAATGCAGCTAATTCTTCCAAGCGGTGAGTAAAAGGCTCTCAATCACCAGGATACGTGGCATGATGCAAGCCAGCTCCCACACCAAACAGCCTTCAGAGACGGCACTGAAACGCGATTTAGCCTCCATCACAATTAAGGCTTAGTTCTAACTTAAGATAAAGAGCCTTCTACTTTGACGTTTAGATGTGGATGTTGTTGACTGCCAGAGAGTTCTATTTGTTCTGAGTAGAAAGGCACTTTTTTAATCCTTGACTTGGTATCTGGTAGCAGAGGGACCGAATTTTCTGAGAACTCCAAATCTTTGGAAAAATAAATAGTAGGGCAAAATATGCAAGTTTTTAGTTAGTAGTTTATATTTTTTATTATTATTAACATCTTCCTTTGGTAATTTTAATGAGAAAATAAATAAAGTTGTTAAAAGGAAAGTATCAAAGAGTTTTTGAATATTAGTAGTTTTTAGGAGTGTAGGCAGCCCACTTACAAATGCACTGTGATCCACAGGCATATTTAATATGTTGGTTTAACTTAGAATGAGTTTCTCATAGAAGCTATTCTGGTGATTGTCTTCCCAGACAGCCCATTAAAAGCCCATATAACCTGTTTTACAACCTTAGAGTTATACTCACTTATACAATATTTTGTGGCAAAACGTATTCAAAACGCTAATACATGGTGACTGCTAAAGTCTCGGCAACAGAATTAAGATGCTCCCCCTTCTTTTATCTCTTTTTATCTGTTGAATATGCAAAGGGACTCCCCCCTTCAAGTGTAGCGTCTAGCCCAGACGCAGGCCCGGACTGTGAGAACACAATAGCTTCTACTGTACTGTGATCTGTGAAACAATTGCATTGCCCCTTTTGGGTTAAGAGTCTAAGAGACTAGAGCAGCAACAGAAGAAAACGAACACAGCTTTAGGGACCTGTGGCATAATACAAAAAGATCTGATGTATGTATAATTCACATCTCAGAAGCAGAATAGAGAATAGAGACTAAAACACATAAACTAGTATTAAAAATAGCAAATATCGAATAGTGCACAGTTTCAAGGAATCTCAGAAGTCTCACAAAATTATATTTGATGTTCATGGAAATACAAAGTTAGCACCTCCTTATTGTATGTCCATTCATTTGTCAAGTAATTAAGCATTACCTAGCAAGTCAACACTGTGCTAAAAATTGTAGAAAGGATGAAAATAATTTAGATGTTTATCCTAATATACAAAAATAAATACCCTAAGAGAGGTAGAGTGATGGAAATTTAGAGCATGGGCCTATCTTTTATGACCTACCTTGAAGTCACACACTGTCATTTCTGTTATAGCCTATTGATTACACAGGTCAACCCAGTGCATTGTGGGAGGAGACGACATAAGGGAGTGAATATCAGGAGGAGAGGCTCATGGGAGCCATCTTGGAGGTTGATTATCACAGTTCCTCTATATCCACTGCTCTTTACTAGCCTCATGGAAAAGTATGATTTTTATTTTGTCTGGGTTTTTCTTACTATTACTACAGGTGTAAATGTCTTCAATTCTTCTAGATTTTACCCAGAAGGAGAAGCCCCTCCCATGTTAGAATTGTAGAGAGTGGTACTTGGCACATTTGCTTACCCAGGAGAACCTAATGGTAAAAGTGATCTTATACCAGAGTAATTTTTCCAGTTGTCTGATTCTATGAGAAAAAGAAAATCAAACCATCACTTTTTCTTATATAAATAAGCAATTATAGCTGGATTTGGGTACACATAGGTTAAATGAATCGGTTAAATGCTTTGTTAATATAACCACTCAAGGTATCAGAATTGTTTATATAAGAAATGCATTCCGAGTTCTGAGTTAAACCAGTAGACTGAAAAATATTCTTTAGATCACAGTCCGTTTTTACACGAGGGCAGCCTACACATGTAAAACAAGCAACAGGAGATAGCTAAACCAAACGTCCATGGAGCAGGCACGAAGCAGCCCAGCTACAGACTGAAAATCTGGAGCGTGATTTCCCTCAAGAGACAGAGTTTGCAATTAGAGGCCGATGAAGCAATTAATTACTTATAAAAACAAAAATATTAACATTCCTTTTAAGCTTAGAGAAATGTAACAGAATCCAGAGTCTCCACAATATAACTTTCACAATGTTCAGAATACTACCCAAAATTCATAGCGTATGAAGAATACAGAGAATGTGACCTGTTCTCAAAGGGAATGACAATCAGCAAAAACCAACCTGAGATGAGCCAAAATGCTGGAATCAACAGACATGGATTTTAAGGCAGCTTGTTCTCAATGAAGTAAAGAAAAGTAAGTTTGCAATGAATTTAGACCAGAAAAATCAAAACTATAAAAAAGAAACAAGGGGAAGTTCTAAAGTTGAAGAATAGAATACCTGAAATAAAAACTTCACTTGATGTGCTTAACTGCAGAATGGGTATAGCAGAGGAAAAGTCATTGATACTGTAGGTAGATCAATAGAAATATTTCAGTCTGAGGAACATGAGACAAAAAATCAAAATAAAAAATGAACACAGCATCGGGGACCTGCTAGATAATATAAAAAAGGCTGATATATGTATGATTTGCATCCTAGAAGAAGAATGGAGAATGGGCCAACAACAGCAACAAAACCATTTGAAGAAATAGTGTCTGAAAATTTCTCAAATATGGTGAAAGACATAAATTTACATTTTCAAGAAGGCAGCAAATCCCAAGCAGTATAAATTACCAAGAAAATCCTGCTTAGGCGAAGCTGCTGAAAACCAAAGGTAAAAAGAAAATCTTGAAAGCAGCCAGAGAAAAATGACAAATGATATACAAAGGAATGATTCAAAAGACTGTTACCCTTCTGAGCAGAAATTTCGAAGGCAAGAAAACAGTGGAACATTTTAAAGTGCTAAAGAAAAAAAAAAAGAAAACAGTCCACCCAACAACCAATAAAAATACCTTTCAAGAATGAAAGCGAAGTAAATGGATTCTCAGATGGAATAAAACTAGCCTTCAAGGAGGCTCTGCCAAGATGGCCGTCAGACTGTCTCCAGCCCCAGGCTTATTCTTTCTGGGTGGCATAGTTTCTTTCCTCTCCACAGCCACTTCTCCCCTTTCCTCTTCTGTTATTTTAGACTGAAAAAAAAACCAACTTTCTTTTGCTAAAAACTAGAGTAAATCTGGTAGCAGTTTCCATAATAATGAGCATGTGGGTGACTATACTTTCTGAAGGATAAAAGATAGTCATTTGAATGATTTTGGTACGAGAATTTAAACTACTTTTAACACCTTGTTGGGTAGAATGGTAAGTGTGGAAATAGATATGAATTAATTTGCTAAATCACATACATGGTTTGGAGCATAATCTCGGTGGCAGAATGATGGCACTATTCGTTTAGCTTGTTTAGGGTTAAATGTTGAATGGCAGCTCTGAAAATATTAAGTTGAAAGAAAATTGTGTGATAATTGCATGTTATCTATACAACTAAGTAAAAAATACTAATGTAACAGATTAACTCACAGGTTCGAATGTACAATCTGTTTGCAACCACCTCAGCATTTAATCTAAAAATGATAAAAAAACTTTTGAGTTAGAATCAAAGATACCAAGGCTTAATAATTGCCACTTAATAATTATTTCAGTTTGGGGTCAACTGAAGCCTGCCACGTGACTTCCATGCCTCCTTCCTGACGATTCATTTCACGATTACTTCTTATCGAGATGAGTGACACTAGCTTTCAAGGCAGATACCTTTCCAGCCTTCTCTCCCGCTTCCCGTTCTCTTCTGTGTCCCCACACTCTAGCCAGGGGGAACATGCTTTACCCATGTGCCCGAGCTCTCACAGAGCTGAACCCCTGTCCCCCCTCCTGGGGCATCCGCGTGCCAATCTTAGCTCGTCACAATAGGTCCCTTCACAGCGACACTAGACTGGCATTCGACCAAATATCTGGGTATCATGGTCCAGCCAAGTTGTACAAAAATTTAACTGTCACACTACGTGTCGTAGTATATTATCAAAATAATCATTTATTGCAATAATAAAAAGAAACCACAGCTATAAACATTCCTTAACTTTGACCAAGTACCAGGCAATGTGCTCACTGATCAATTTGCATGATGCATATAATCCTCCCAGCAACCCTTGTGATATCATCCCCATTTTAGCAGTGAAGAAACTGAAGCTAAGAGAGATGAAGTAAATGGTCCCAGGTCACAAAGCTGGGCAGTGGTGGAGCATCATCTGTTTCACTGTGCATACTCTGCGGGACACACACTGCCCCCTCTTGTCCCGGGTCTAGAGCCACCTGGGCGTTTGTGAGCCCCTCTGCCAGCTCCCTGAGAGTGGAGACAGGAAACACCGTTCTCTCTCCTGCATCTTTTCACGTAGTAAGGGTGGATGTTCAGTCTGACGAGGTCGAGGGAGGCCGGCCAGGGCCAGCAGAAGGGTCCTTAACTCACGTGACCACCTCCCTTGCAGCCTAAGTAAGCAGAGGAGGCATTTAATAGACGGACAGTCAAATGGATCTAATTCGCTCTTTATAGCCAGTGGTGAAGAATAGAAATTTCTACCCAGAGGATTGTCAGAGGGAAATTAGACCTCACAGAAAATGAGGATGCACTTGTTAATGTGAGCCTTCTTAGTAGTTTCAGACAGATACCTGTCTTTAATTATTGGAGGCAAGGAAAGCATTAGAAAAATCTGGTTTTCAGTTTTCTCAGCCTTTATTTTTTACTCCATGTTATTAAATTCTTGGGGCAGTGTCTGTGTAGGGTCCAGCCACGATAGGGTTAAAAAGCAGCAGCTGTCAAGGCGATGTAACAGTATGAAGTAAATACTCACGATGACTCCCTTGCCTTTCACCCTACACATGCACTGTTTTCGTCAACCCATTGGATGAGGCTCACTCACACTGTAGAGGATAATCAGCTTTATTCAGAGTCTGCTGATTTAAATCTTAATCTCATTTTTAAAAACTACTTTCACAGCAACACCTAGACTGGTGTTTGACCAGTTGTCAGGGTTCCGTGGCCCAGCCAGATTGGTGCAAAATGTGATCATCACACCATGTATCGTGGTACATCATCAAAAGAATCATTTATTATATGTTTGCCTGTATTCCCACTTAGTGTCCACATGGCATAATGGCATTTTGGATATGATCCTCTCATCTTAATTTTCTCCATATTAGGAAAGAAATAATGATTATAAAGTAAAATTTAGATTCATTTTCTCGTCTTCACAAATCGTTCATAAGGATAATACCTTTCTAACCCACAGAAATACTCATATGTTCTAGAATTTTTAAGGGTTTAGGTTTACATTTAGGTCTATGATTTATTTTGAGTTAATTTTTGAATACGGTGCAAGGTATGGTTGAAGTTCCTTTTTGGCATGTGGATATACAATTGTTGAAGCATCACTTGTTAAAAATACTGTCATTTCTCCACCGTAGCGCCATTTTACCTTCATTGAAAATCAGTTGTCCATATATGTGTAAGTCTGTTTATGGATACTCTGTCAGCTCCATTGATCTATCTGCCCATTTTGACATCAAGACCCCATTGTCTCAATTACTGTAGATTTTACAATAAATCTTAAAATCAGGTGGTATTAGTCTTCTAAAGTTTTTTTTTTCAAAATTGTTCAACTATTCTAGTTGTTTTAGAATCAGATTTTCAATTTATATTTAAAAAGAAACCTGCTGTGATTTTGATTTCATTGAACTGTAGATCAATTTGGGAATTAACATTTTTACAATATTGTCTTCCAATGTGTGATCACAGGAAATGTCTTCATTTTTCAGCAATAGTTTGTAGTTTTCAGTATAGACATCTTAGATATCTTTTGTCTGATTTATCCCTAAGTGTTTCATATTTTTCAGACTGTTGTATGTGGAATTTAAAGTTTTTTCAATTTCAAATTGATTGTTGCTACCTATGGAAGTATAGATGTCTTATATATTGATCTTGTATCCTCCAAACTTGCTAAGCTCACTTATTAGTTCCAGTAGGTGTCTTATAGAACCTATCAAACTTGCCTCATACACCTTCATGTCTTCTGAAAGTAAAGACACTTTTACTTCTTCATTTCAAATCTGGTTATCTTTTATTTCTTTTTCTTGCTGTATCACACTGGCTAGAAGCTCCGGGACAACGTTAAATAGAAGTAGTGAGAGCACACAGGTGTGTCTTGCTGAACTTATTGGGAAAATAATCAACATTATATAACATTAACTGTTGTTTTTCATAGAAATCTTGTATCAGATGAGTAAATTCCCTTCTATTTCTGCTTCGCTGAGATTTTTTAAATTAGGAATGGGTGTCTAATTTCATTAGATACTTTTTCTACATCTATCGAAATGATTATATGGTTTTAATATAATGAATTACATTAATTTTCTAATGTTAATGCAATCTCGATTAGTAAGGTAAACTTCATTTAGTCATAGTGACTAATACATCGTTGAATTCAGTTTTCTAAAATTTTTTCCAGCTATGTTATGAGCAATACTGGTTTTTGTTTCTCTTATAACATGTTTGTCTGGTTTTGGTATCAGGATAATGCTAGCTTCATAGAATCAGTTGGGAAGTATTCCAGCCTTCTAACTACAAATTCAACTTTAATAAATACAGGCTGTTCACTTTATTTCTTTGAGTGAGCTTTAGTAATTTTTGTCCTCGAAAGAATTTGTATTGGCATATAGTTGCTTATTACCTTTTTATTATCTGTAGGAACTGGAAAATGTCTCCTTTCTCATTCTGAATTTTGGTATTTTGTCTTTCCTCTGATTAGTCTGATTAGAAATTTATCAATTTTATTGATCTTCTCAAAGATCCAGCTTTTCTTTTCATTGATTCTTCTCTACTAGCTTCCTGTTTTCTATATCATTAATATTCTTGATACTCTTTATTTATTTTTTTCTCTTTATGTAGAGTTTAATTTGCTTATTTCTAGTTTCTTTAGGTGAGAGCTATGTATGTAACACATCCTTCTATGCAGTAATTATAATTATCATTATAATGACCTTTTCTGCCAGTTCTAACATCTCTCAGTTCTTGGTTTTAGTTACATGACTTTTCTCCTCATTATAGGTCCTATTATCCTGCTTATTGGAAAACCTGGGAATTTTCGGTTGAATGCCAGACAGCATAAATTTTTCCGTGCTGAGTGCTGGACATTTTTGTTTTCATATAACTAGTATTGATGCGTTTCCTGGGGCACAACTGAGTTAATTGGAAACAGCTTGATCTTTTCAGATGGCTGTTAGGATTTGTTGGTTGGGGATGGGATGGTGTTCAGTCTAGGGCTGATTATTCCCCACTATTGAGATAAGACCCTCTGTGCTCTACTCAATGCCCCTTGAATTTCGAGGTTCAAATCTGACTGATAATAACAGGCACTGTTTTCAACCATGTGTGAGTGTTGGGTGCCATTACCTTTATTCCTTTCATCTGGTTCTTTCTGTAGCCTCAGGTAGTGTCCTCACATGCATATGCTGACCAGACTCATCTGAATACTCAAGGGGGACCTCATGCACATCTCCAGAGTTCTCCCTCTGTGCATCTGTCTCTCTGAGGTTCTTCGTCCTACAAATTCTAGCTGCTTTGGACTTTCTGAATTATTTGTTCCTTGTCCTCAATTTAAGGTGCCTACCAGGCTGTGACTTAGTTCCGCTTCTCTTCAGTCAGGTCTTTGCTCAAATGTCACCTCCTCAGAAAGACTTCAATTATGCTACCTAAAGTAGTACAGCTCTCACACCCCTTTCATTCTGTCTTATTATACATACATCTCTTTATCGTCTGTCTCTCCTCACTATAATAAGCCCAATTCTGATCTTACGTATGTACTTAACAGAATCGTATGCTCCCGTATATCAAATAATATACACAAAATTGTTTGTAATAGCCCCACACTGGAAACAGCCGAAATGTTTGTCAGTTACTTCAGAGCAGTGAAGAAGAATAAACTACAGTACATGCAGCAACATGGATGAATTCCAGAAATATAATGTTAAACAAGGACCCAGACTCAGAATGCTCCACATCGATGAAAAGGGCAAAACTAAACTGTAATGTTAGAATCTGGCAATATTCTCTTTGGGATATGGGTTTTGCCCGATAGGGGCGCCCAGAGTGGCCTTCTAAGGTTCTTTTTCTTGAACTGGGTGGTGAAATCAGGTGAGGTCAGGTATTGTCTCCTCTGATTCCCTGGACAGAGTCAGTCATGCTGTCTTGTTGACCCAACATTAGAGCAATTATATTGTAAGTATTACATGTTTCAGGGGAAGGAGGGTCATCTTGTTTTGTTTTGTTTTGTTTAATTTTAGTTATCTTGACTGACTGGCATGTAGTAGGTGCTCTAAAGACATTTTCTAATGGATGGAATGAGCAAATGAAGGAACTTCCTAACAAGCAAATAGCCAAGGGCTCTGCCTTCCAGTCCTGTGCCCTCTCCTTCGTTGCCTATTTCTAGCTAAGGTTAGAGAGATTATCCCATGTTATGTCTGGGTAGGCCAGATTTGCTGGCACCTGTTTGTCGTTAGAGAAGAAAAGTGTCAAGACTTTTAGGTAACCCAGAGGTCTCAGACAGGAGGTAGGATGAGATCAGACTCCTGAGTTTTGGCAACCCTATGGCTGAAGGAACAAGGACGCCTCTGCCTTCTAGTTTTGAGTGGCCGCAGGGAGTAGGGTGTGACTTGGCTTATTCAACGGGTTTTGCCAAGAATATTTTTGCCACAAGTTTATGAAAGGATCCAATAAAGTTATCTTCTACCATTAAAAATCTATTTGCTTTGTACGGTTTTTTCCACACAAAAATTCTATTAAACCAAGGTACTAAAACTTAACAGTGTCCTTTTTTCCTTTTAATTTTGAAAATTTCAATAAACATAAACTTGGAGAGGGTAATAAAATGAGGATAAACAGAGCCTACAAAGCAAATTGTGTAGACTCTCTGAAGGAAAATTCCTTCCAAGTTTGTTCTTACTGGAAGTGACTGGGCCTCAGCGATGATTTAGCTGAGTCTCAACTGATGAATCTAGATTTCCCTGCCAGGTTTTATTAAGGAACACGGGATAGCGTCTGTTCACTTTGAAGAGAATTCTGGCAATTCAGCGGTGTCTTAAAATTTTAAACGTATATTTTGATTAACACATTTTTACTGGCACCAAATCCGTTTCCTCTTTGCTAACACTAACGTGAATGTGTGTCTTTCTGCAGCTGCGGCGCTCCCATCCAAGTTTCCGAGGTGAAGCTGCTTTCCTTTTCATCGGGACACCTGACCGTTTTCCTCCCTGCCGAGGTGAAGGCCATTGGGACAGAGAGCGACCGCGTCCTGCCGCTGCAGGAGCTGGCCATGAGGAGCCTGCATCACACCTGTCACAGTTCTCTGAACGGTACGGGGACCTTTCTGCTTTTTCCTGCCTCTTTCTCACTGACTTTCGGAATTTGGCCCATGCTGCCTATTTTGATGTTTTCTTGTTTTTATTGTGGTAAAATACACAGAACATAAAATTTACCATTTTTAAGTGCTCAGGTCAGTGGCATTAAGTACATTTGCATTGTTGTTGCAATGGGACTTTATTTTTTTTTTTAATAAAAAAAAGGTTTAAGAATTTATCAACGCTGATCTATCTCTTCAGCACACCCTATAGACAAAGAAGCATTTACGAAAATATGGCCTTCAGTCACAAAGGTCAGAGGTTAAAAGTTAAACTCTGCGGTTTAAATGAAGGAAGTTGGCATTCAGGGATGTGTATTTGGTGGAAATGAGAAGGCTGGCGGAGGCACCCTCTTCACTAGGAAAAAGTTTGCGAAGTCGGGTACCTCTTCTAGCAGAGCAGAGTTCTACCTTACAGCCTCCTCACATCTGAGAAATGTATGCACCTTGCGAGGAAGAAAAATCAGTAGCCTCTCTTAGCTGTTCTCACAGTGCTGCCGCAGCATGCCAGCTCCTGGCAGAAAGCGCTTGGCGTGCATGGACTTCACAGGTGTCGTGGAGTGGATATCTGACATGCTTCAGCGAAGCTCTAGGCAATATTAATAAGAAAACCACATTTCAAGTGTTTTCAAACTGCTAAATGTTTTACCTTTGCTTTAAAAAAAAAAAAAAAAAGTCCATGAAAAAAACATCTAACATTACCCTTCCAGGAATGTCTAGTATAAAGTCATTTTTTAAAATGAAACTAAGTGCCCATCAACAGACGATTGGATAAAGGAGTTATAGTTCATATATACAATGGAATATTACTCAACCACTCAAAAAATGAAATCCTACCATTTGCAATGACATGGATGGACTTAAAGGTTATTATGCTGAGTGAAATAAGTCAGAGAAAGATAAATATCATATGATTTCACTTATATGTGGAATCTAAGGAACAAAAAGAAAATAAGAACAGGCTCACAAATATAGAGGACAGTCTGGCGATGGCAGCAGGGTGGGTGGGGGTGAGTGTTGGGGGGCTGGGAGAATGGGGTGAAAGGTTAAAGAAGTACCAGTTAGTAGTTGTTAGCTGGTCACAGTGATGGGGAGCACGGCATAGGGAATGTAGTCAGCAGTAATGTAATACCAAAGTGGAGGGCCAGAGGAGAGAAAAAGTAATATGAATGTCTAACCAATGTACTATATACTTGAAACTAATAATAAAATTAAATTAAAAAAATAAAATGAAACAAAATTATAATTATTTACTTATAAGTAAATTACTTTGTTCTAAATGGTTATTGATAAGTCTGGACAGATATAAAAGGTGATAAGATAATTTGTATTTCCTTCCCAAAGATGAGTCAGTGATGTTTAGGTTTCACCTCATGTAACCATTTCCCTCTACTGCTTTATTACCATCAGTAGCAAACCCAGTATCTATATGTGCTCAGGATTACCTGGGCCACTGTGGTGTTTTGCTTACAACATTTCTTTTGTGTAGCCCAGACTAAGCTGAGGACGAAGCATGCCATTTTGCTTATTAGACAGCTCATGGGAGACAAGGAAAAGCTTGATTTCACTGTTTTTCATTTTCTTACATTTCTTTATTTCCTCTCTTTATTCTTTTCAGGAAATAAAGTTTAGTTTGTTGGATCCTAAATGCCCAGTAGATTTAGGAAGAACTTAGTGAAAGTCCATGTTAGTCTTCAGTCCCAGTTCCTCTTTATTCTCTGTCTGTTATAGACATTTACGAACCCTTTCTGGGTAGATTCATGCCCTTTTCATCTGCGTTCTTAAAGAATATTTGGTCTTATTCTTTTCTGGTCTCTTCTGGTTGCCCTTAAAGAAGTAGATTTAGGCTTTCTCTTAGTGTCAAAAATGTCAAAAAATCTTTCATTTTTAAATAAGGTTACATTTTTATTCAATGCCTCTCAGATAACAGAATTTTCAACATGCAGTACTTTAACTGAACTGACTTGGTACCAAAGGAAAATATTTAAAGAAACCCAGTGTAAAGACATTGCATTTTTTTTATTCGTGCATGATTTTCTCTCGTGTTCCAGATCTGAACTTCCTGTCTCCGATCTCATTACCCAGAAGTCTCCTGGAGCTGCTGCACTGCCCTCTGGGGCACTGCCACCGGTGCAGCGAGCCCATGTTCACGATCGTCTACCCCAAGCTCTTCCCCTTGAGAGAGACGCCGATGGCAGGCCTGCACCAGGGGTAACGACGCCCGCGCGCGCCCCGGGCAGTGCGGGGAGGCGGAGGGCACACCCGGGGCCCCTGCCACGCGGGCAGCTCCGCCGGGGCCCCGGGCCTTCCTGAGCTGCCGCGCAGCGGAACAAACGCACGTTTCCAGCATCATGGGGGAACTGGACTTCATCACTCTGTGGTCACAGACAGAACAGTTTTATTGCACGTACTGTTTCGTAGCTCACTCTTCGTGGGAGCGTCTTCTGCTGCTCCCATATTCTCAGTAGTCTTTAGGCCATAAGGACCGTCAGCATTTATTCCATGACGGGACCTGTCCAGCCCTTCTGTTTCATTGGCGTTGCTGAACTGCGCGTGTGTGTTTCTGTTTTGAATTTCTAACCCTCCTAGATGGCATTCTGCTGCCACTCTGTTTCCTGGCACAATGCCTTGAATCTGCTGAGAATGTTCACTGAAAAAACCCCAGACTGGTAGTTTAAAAAAAGAACAGCAGACAATTAAAAATAGGCCATCAAATGAAAATCTCCCATTAGCACAACCACAGCGTATAGATTTTTCTAAATTTAAGATTTTCTAAGTTTGCATTTTTCAGAGTTAAAAAAATATATACAATAATGCCTCACTTATCCATCAAATGTGGCATTTTGGGTTAGCGAACCTTCCAGATAACTTGTTGACTCTATCCAACGCCAAGAAATGTTTCCTTTGTAATCATTTTTACAGCAGGAGCACGCGTGTAGGCAGGGTGCCGAACCCCTCTGAGCCTCAAAATGGGGGCACAGAACAGCCTGCTCGGCGGGCCATCCTGAGACTTGGCAGATGAGGAAGGCAGACACCTAGCGCACAGCGGGTGTTCAACAGTGATAGCTACCTTCCATCTCTGTCCCCACTCCAGCCCGAAACTGCGTGTATCTTCTTCTTACCCTAAAAAATCCTATTTTGCTGTACTTTTAATTCCTGTTTTAACTTTCTGTAGTTTTAGTATTTCCTTGTTTACTGTGCCCGTCTGCAGAAGACCTTCTCCTGACATCTGCTTCTTCTAATCCTAGGTGATCAGATCTCCAAATTGAGAATTCCATTTAAATTAGAGTTAAAAGTTTGAGTATATTACCACACGAATAAAATTAACAAATGAAATATTCACACCCGTGAGAAGCAGCAGCACATAGCGGTCAAGTGCACAGACCTCGATCATGACTCCTCCACAGGGGTACCTCGGACAAGTTACTTGACTTCTCTGAGCTTCATCTTTTCATCAGTAAAATGAGCATAATAATAATATCTGTTTAATAAGGTCATTGTGAGGATTAAGTGAGATTCATGGAAAGAGCCCAGCATGTAATAAATACCAAGTAATTGTTAACTATTATCTATTTCTGTAGCTCAAAGCTTTTTTAAATTTCTTTTTGGAGGAGAGAGTTGTTTTTAGGAAACGATCTTCATATTTGCAATATATCATCATAAGACTATCAATTCATTCATTAGTAAAATCCTAATGCATTGTTATTGCATAATTTCTTATAGAAGACGTTTCCTTACTGAAAACATGAAAATGAAAACAATTCAGGATGGTCGGGATGCTGTTAGTAGCTGATAAAATTCTAAACACCTATTTAAAAAGACAGACTTTCTTATTATCATGGTAATTAATTTGTGAAAGTTAAGTAGGGCCCTCAAATTAGATCATCTTTGTGTTACCTTTGTATGGAATTTGGAGAGTTGCTTAGTGTTTGCATATTCCATTTACCATTTACTGCTACTTATTTCTCTGCTACAACCTAGAAATTCAGTGCAAATAATCTTATGTTGTTTCCGAGCATAAATAAAATAGTATTAGTTTAATAAAAGGCATGTACCAAGTACATAGAACTTAGACAATGCCCTTTTGTTGAGCGAAGCCACAGGCGCTTGTGTTTGTAGCAAAGATGAAATGCCAGGATGTAAATATGGCTTTCTGTGGTGAGTTAATGCTCAGCTCTGAAACTGAGTTTGTGGCTTTCATTTGGTCCACCAGCCTTTGCTCCTTCCCATGTTGCTATGGAGATTGTATTAAAAGCATTGACTTCAGTTTCTGCCATAGTCTTTAAAGGACTTTTTTTTGGTAACTGAAAACCAGATACTTGAATCTCAGTAGCTTATTGCTGGAAATAAAATCAATAGTTTCTATATGATAAACTCTAAAAGGTCTTGATAATATTATTAAATTTTCTAATATATTTAGTTAAATTTGCATTGCTTGTCATAAAATAATACATTGTATCAGCCAATATCTAAATTAATGTGGACATCTGGCATTATTTTAAACGAACATATTGAATATTCTTTTAAAATACCAAGTCCCATACAAGTGTTAGTTCCAACCTAAATTTAATACAGAGTGAGTGAAAAGAAATTACAGTATTTTTGCATAAACAGTAAGTACCCAAATCTTCAAATATCAACAGCAGAAAAGAATGGCTGGTATATTCATGACTTTTGATCCTTGTAGACATGCATTTTCATTCCCCAAACTTACTGTTTTTTTTTATGAAAATGGAGAACATCACCTTAGAGGATTATTTGTTAGCATGATAACATGTCTCCACCTGTTCCCATGCACGTGTGATTCTCACAGGTCCTTGCTCTCCCAGGGGGACGTCAGGCTACCTAGGGTTTTTCAGGAGCGTTGTATTAGGCGGCTAGGATGGCCACAACAAAATAGCCACAGCGCTGGGTAACTTAAACAGCAGAAGTCTCTTGTCTCACAGCCCCGAAGCCTGGGCATCTGAGATCCAGGTGTCGGCAGGGTCGGCTCCTTCCGAGGCCGTGAGGGCAGGACCTGTCCCAGGCCTCTCTCCTTGCCATATAGGTGGCCATCTGCCCCCCTCCCCTCTTCCCATCACCTTCCCTCCGTGTATGCCTGTCTCTGTGTTGAAATCTCCCCTTTTTATAAGGACATCGGTGGTACTGCATTAGGGCCCACCCGAATGACCTCACCCTAACTTAACAAAATACGCCTGCAGTGATCCCGATTCCAAATAGGCCGCTGTTATGTTGCCTCATGTGGCAGTGAGTGTAAGTACATGCGTGTGCACACAAGCTCTCCAGTCTTTTCTTATAAGGGCACTAATCCCATCGCGAAGGCCCCATTCCCGTGACCTCGAGTAAATCTCATCATCTCCCAAAGGCCTCGTCTCCAGATACCATCACATTGGAGGGTAGTGCTTACACATGCGAATCGAGGGGGCAGGGCACACGATTCACTTCATAGCAGTCACATTCTAAGGTACTGGAGCTTAGGACTTCAATATATGAATTTGGGGGAATACAATTCAAGCTGTAATGGTCTTCTACAAATTCGTGTCCTCACATGCAAAATAAATTCACCTTATCCCAACACCCGCCAAATCCTAACCCATTCTCGTATCAACTCTTAAGTTCAAAATCTCGTCTTAAATATCTTAAATATCTATATCAGGTCTGGGTAAAACTTGGGTATAGTTCTTCCTGGGACAGAAGTCCTTTCTATGAAACCAGACAGGTTATCTGCTTCCAGTACATGACAGTGGAATATGCATTTTCTCCCATCCCATAAATTGCCTTTTCCTTTTGTGGATTGTTTCCTTTGCTGTTCAGAAGCTTTTTGGTTTGATGTAGTCCCACATTATCTATTTTTGCTTCTGTTGCTTGTGCTTTTGGTGTCCTGTCTAAGAAATCACTGCCAAGGCCACCGTCAAGAAGTTTTCCCTCTATGTTCTAGGTGTTTTATAGTGTCAGGTCTTATGTTTAAGCCTTAACTTGTTTCTAAGTTGAGATTTTGTATGGTGTAGGATAAAGGTTCAAGTTCATTCTTTGCAATGTTGATTTCTTGTTTTCTCAACACCATTTGTTGAAGAGACTGTCTTTTTCCCACTGTATATTCTTGACTTCCTTGAGAAAGATCAGTTGACTGTATATGTGTGGGTTTATTTCTAGACTCTCTATTTTGTTCCATTGGTCTATATATCTGTCTTTATGCCAATACCATACTGCTTTGATTCATGTAGCTTTGTAATATCTTTTTAATATTTTAAAATATTCTTCAGTAGGTTTAAGTAAATCATTAACTATTTCTACCTCATTGTGTCACTCAATAATTAAGTATTAACCATCTGCTGTGGGCCAGACTCCGTACTAAGTGTTGGGGATTCAGCTATGACTAAAACACCTGATACTTCTTTTCCCATATATATCTTACTCCTAAATTTCTAGGCCCTGGACAGATCAAGTAGAGAAGCAAGTATGTAATATTTAAGCCTCTGGTTCTGCACACGGAATAATCCCATAAGAGACAGTTACTATTAATATAAATGTAACTAGCAAATGCAGTATATTACTAGATGAATCTCCCATAAGTTAAAACTACACAGGCTTGGGAGTTTTATCAGTTCAGCTCTGTCTAATAAACACTGTTTGTCTTTTGGCTTAAGTTTCTGTATGAGTCAAGGATATGCTTTTTGTTTCTAATCAGGAAACACTTTTACAAAGAAATAGCACATTTCTGATGATTTTCATAGGCTCCAATATGTGCCAACAATATTGTGATTTATTTTTTTAGGATAGTGGTATTTCTGTATTTAAAAGTAGGCTGAAATGCTCTTTCTTCTGCCTTGCCTATAAATACGCTCAGATTCTAAAGCAACAAATGTCATGTCTGATGTTCTTTGTAAATTGATCAGCACTTCCTTCCTAACTACAGAGTTTATTGCTCAAAGTATCTCCCTTAAAACGATCGTGTCTCTGGTGTCACAGTTCTGGAATTTTAAGGACCCTAACACAAATCCATTTTTTTTAATTCCTTATTTTTTTAAATTAATTAATTCATTCATTACGGTGACACCTTAACAGTAAGGCAAATACCTATTTGCACTGTGTGTTCATCTCCCATAGTTAGAGTTCTGTCACCACATATTTGACCCGCTTTACCCCGTCTACCTCCTCCCTCCCCACAAATCCATTCTTAGGACAGTAGATTTGCTGTACTCGTAACAACTTAGATAATTAATGCAACAGGCAAATACAATATGTTATTAGAAGAGTCTCTCAAAAGTAAATAGTGCACATCCGCAGACTTGGGATTTCTTTGTAGCATGAATAGGAGACCGCCGGTCACCCTGCCTGGCCCTTTGAGCCAACAATGACCCCACAGGCATCATGCTTCAGTGAGTAAAAATCCCACATCTCTGTGCAATTGGATGTTTTTGCTTAGACCTTTATTTTGAAAAATTAAATGGTTGTGGTATGAAATGTATCACTTCTGTGAGTGATTTTCACTTAATATGATTATCTTTTTTAAAAATTGGAGAGTTTACAGTGGCAGACGATCAAAACTGTCTGACACAATTTGAGCTTGCGATAGCAAGAAAGTTGAACCTCTTGCGATGTTCTTTTCCATGAGACAAGCTGTTATATAGACTTAAACAGTGAAGAAGAAGAAAAAAAAATTGGAGAGTTTAGTTAGCCAATCCTCAAAAACGCACTTGCCATTTGAGATCATTTTTGTGTCAGTTTCATTTCTGTTGTGATTTATACAAATATATACATTCTGATGTAACAAATTATCTAACCAACTTTAATTTTTTAAAAAATCAAGGTAATATGAAGTACCTAATAACTTAAAATGTACACAATTTCATGAGTTAAAAAAATATCAAAAGTAATGCTGCTTTTTTATTTTCTTACAAATGTAATTTGCAAAGCAGAAGGTTTAAATTTCGATCAAGTCAAATTAACCCATTTTAATTTATAGGTAGTGCATTTTGTATCCTAAGAAATCTTTACATAACCCAAAGTCCTAAATATGTTCTCCTTTGTTCTCTATTTTATTCTGTTGATCATTGTGTCTCAGATAATACCAAACTTTCTTGATTAGTGTAATTATATATCAGGTAAAGTGATCCTTCACTTTATTCTTTCCTTTCAAGATTATTTTAACTATTCTAGGGCCTCTACTTGTCTATATAATTTTTAGAATAAGCTTATCTTTGTCTCCAAAAATCCTTATGCTGAGTTTTGATAAAGATTACATACAATCTATAGATCAGTTTGGAGAGAATTGACATCTTTGTCAAGTTTTCCAATGCATGGACATAGTGTATCTCTCTGTTTATTTAGGTATTCTTTTCTTTTTTCATCAGCATTTAGTTATTTTCAACATACAGATCCTTAAATGTTTTATGAGGTTTATACCCAAGTATTTCACTTTCTTTGTGTGAGTATAAATTCTTATATTTTTAAATTTCATTTCCATGTGTTCATTGTTATTATATGGAAATGTGGTTGAGTTTTAGTTTTTGATTTTATGTGCTTGTAACCTTGCTGAACTTGTGTAAGAGTCTGGGAGAATTTTCTGTAGAATCCTTGGCTTTTTCTGTGTGGACAACCATGTCATGCCATTTGAAAGTAGGAATAGTTGTAGTTTTTCCTTTCTCATCTGTATGGTTTTTATTTCTTTTTCTTGCCTTATTGCAGTGGTTAGAACTTGCAGTACTATGTTAGGTAAAGTGATGAGAGTGAACATCACTATAAAGTATGATGTAAGCAAGGTTTTTTTTGTAGATTCTGTTTATCAAATTGAGAAAGATCCCTCTATTTCTAGTTTGCTGAGAGATTTAGCATGAATGGGTATTATATTTTGTCAGGTGCTTTTTCCGAGTCCATTGATACCATACAAATTTTTCTTCATTAACTTGTTGATATGGTGGATGACATTGATTTTCAAATATTGAACCAGACTTCAAGGCCCAGAATACCTGCCACTTGATCATGATGTATAGTTCATTTTATACTATACATCATATAACTATAAATATGAACTATACATCATCATATTTATATATTTCTGTACTTAATTTGTTAATACTTTGTTGAAGATTTTTATATCTATGTTCATGAGAGATATTGGTCCATAGTTTTATGATTTTGTACTATGTCTGGCTTTAGAGTCAGAGTAATACAGGCCTTATAAAATAAGTTGGGAAGTGTTCCTTCCCTCCGATTTTTCTGAAAGAGATTGTGTAAAAAATCCTCTTTGTTCATTCGATGTTTGATAAAATTCCCCAGTGAAAGCACTGTGCCCAGAAATTTCTTTTTTTAATTACATATATCATTCCTTTTATAGTTCTAAGACTATTCAGGTTGGCTGTTTCATGTTGGTTGAGTTTTGGTAGTTCATAGTTTTCAAGGAATTTGTCTCTTTCTCCTCAGTTCACAAATTTATGAGTATAAAGTATTTCATAGTATCCCTTTATCTCTTTGTAATGGTTGCATGACCTATAGTGATATCACCTGTTTCATTTCTTATATTAATTTGTCTCTTTATCTTTGTCAGTCTTGCTAAAAGTTTATCAATTTTATTGGTCTTCTTAACCCTAGTGAAACTTTCAATTTTATGGGTTTCTCCTCTTACTTATTTTGTTTCCTTCTGCTTGCTTTTTTCTTTTGCTCTTTTTTTAGGTTTTTGGGATAGAAATTTAGATTATTGATTTGAGATCTCTTCTAACAAAAACATTTTCTATAAAATGCAGCCTCAGCATTGCTTTACTATGTGTCAAAATTTTTGATTAGTTGTAATTTTCATTCCCATTTAGTTCATATAAGTTTTTACATTTTTTGAGTCTGCCTCTTTAACCCATGGGAAAGTAGTCATTTGACACATGGGTCAAAGAAGGTCGAAGAACCGTGTTGTTTACTTTTCACATTTGAAATTTTTCCCTTTGTTATTGAATTTTAGTTTGACTCCATAGTGGACAAAGAACATGCTCTATGCTTTTTATTTGCTTTAGACTTAAATTGCTCTTTATTCTCCAACTTCCTGGTGGAAACTTAGGTTATTGATTTTAGAGCATTCTTCTAGAAAATACATGTGTTTAATGCTATAAATTTCCCTTTAGTACTGCTTTTGCTGGGAAGAAGACCCTCGAACTCTTATTGCTCAAATTCTGAAATTGACTCTCCGGCAATCCCCGTGAATACATTTGTAGGATAAATTCCTTAAAATTATGTTTTCTAAGTTGTCTGATATATATGTGTCCTAGCTAAAGTGGTGATATTTTCTGTTACATGATTTTTATAATGTATTTCTCATTCCATCATTGCACTGTTGGTTCTTGTAAGCCGAATTCAGACAGTAACAAAAAAAGCTCGTTTTTCCTTAGCTGCTGAGGGATATTATGTCCTCTGAAAACTGCTTATAAAATGAGCACACACATACCTCTACCTGAGTCCAGGGCTCAGTCATAAAAGAGAATTTGCCTTTCTGGTGTGTACTTTTTGGGGTGCCTAATCTTTTATTTTAACAAAGAAAAAAGACTGTCTCTGATAGAAAGAACCCTGACATTAATCTCGAACTCAGAGTCCTTCTCGCCCTTTCTTCCCCTCCCAGGAGGACTTCGGTCAGCTTTGTGGCTTACTGCTGCTCCACCCAGTGTCTGCAGACCTTTGACCTACTCAGCTGATAAACACTCAGGAGCCTGGGGAGTACAGCCAGCTTGACACTGCAGCTGCCTGCATGTCACACACTGTGAGGCAGAGGGACAAGAGAGTCCAGCCAGGCCGAAAAGGCCCCTACATCCTGTCCCGTCAAATGCGGGGGACTGCAGAACTCCACGGAAGTGTCATGATTGAGTGTCAGAGCTAAAATGCCTTCACCCTCCCCAAGCTGGAATAGATCCTCCCCCAAATTAAGGACACTTTGTCTTCTGTGTGTTTCTTTTTATGCAAGTGTCTCATACACAAACTATTTAGCTTGATTGTGCCTCCCCAAATCTAATTTAAAGCAACTTTCAGTTCCCTCAAGAACTATAATTTGATAATATAGCCAAATTAACTTTGAACACGCATACCTTCAATGATACTTCTCATATCCTCCTCGCTCATTCTCCAGAGAATAATTTTCCCTAGAGGTTATTCTCCATGTTTTTAACAGATTTCAGCAAACCCCAGGGCCTCGATAGTATTGAATATTGTGGGGGCAGGGTGTTCCTGAGTTAGCCACAAAGAGTCTGCTGGGGTCTTAACGTATCCCCCCTGGAAAGTTACAATCTTGTTTATAAGTTTTACAACATATCAAGATACTTTTGTGAGGGATTTTAAAAATAAAAATGTAGATTATAGATGAAATAATGCTCTTATTTTGAAAGACTACAGAAAAATAATTTTTGAAATTTTTCATTTCCCAATAAGATTTTTTTTTATATATGAGAAGAATTTGAGGAATATTTGAGACTTCAAAAGATCCGATCCTTTTCTTTCTAGATCTAAACATTTTCTGACTATGAGAAAGGAGGAGAAAAAACATCAAAACATGACCTCCAGTGTTTCTTGTTTTGGGGTTTATGATTACATTTATAATGACTTTGAAATATATCTGTGTCATGTGAAAAACAGGCTTCATCTACTTCCGCTGCTAGTTTTTAGCAGGTTGATTCTGAGTACAGCTGTGTACATTTAATTCAGTACCTGAGTACATTAGATTATCTTCATTTTGACCCTGGATTTCTTATGTACTTAACACCCTGTTATCCAGATACTACGGAGAAAATCTGGGAAAAGCAAGTCCAAGTTCAGCCTTGGACTGTTGCAAAAAGACCATAAATGGGAAGTCTGTGAGATTACATCCTGACAGAAGAAATGCTCTTCACGGGGGAGTCACATATTTGTTCTTCCTTTGAAAAGATGGCATTTTAATGCTGCTTCGCTGCCAGATGTTCATCTGGCGGCTGCGAAGCAATTCAATTTTTTAAAACAATTTTAATTACACAGTGTTTTTTTCTAAGGCAAGACTGAAAGGGAAACCAAGAAGGTTTACTTGGTAGGAGAATTATTTAAAAAAAATTTCAGACTTGTCGAAAATTTGGTTTATGGAATTTTATTAGCTGCCCTAAATCCGTAACGGTAGGCTCTAATAGCGCTAAAAATCCTACATGGCTACTGACGGACGTGTGATCTTTTCAGTCATACCACCCGTGGCCCAGAAAGGAGACTATCCACGCAGAGTGGTGAAGGCAGAATGTTCCATGTTCCAACTGCATTTCCACTGTCCTTACTTTCTCTTGTCCCTTTCATAACTTGGCCTGTTCAGCCTTCAAAGGCTTACAGTATAATAGGAACTGAAGATCCATCTCAAAATATAACATGTCTTTCATCTTTTAGAATAATTGAAGTTTCAGCGTAACCTCTACCTGTGTATAAGTTGGCAGGTGAAAGATGTGGTGTGAACCTTCCTCCACCAATGTGATACAAGCCTGAGTGGCTGCTGCCTGTCATTTAAATGACAGTAAGTATATTGTGGCCTCTTTCTTTTACCCTCTCCAATCACAAGTCTTTAAAGGGAGCTATGAAATGCGTCAACCCTGATATTCAGGATTCTCATCGAGAGAAGGATAGGTAATACTGTTGTTTTAACTCGTTTGAAATTTTACAAAGACACATAACAACCCAAGCATCCTCTCTGTTCCTGTCGAAAACTGTGCGTCAAACACCAGCAGTGGGCAACCTTTGTACAATCTCGACCTTGACGCCTGGTTACAGCACCCAGCTTAATGATGACAAATAGGATTTATAATTTGGCCCCCCTGGTGCTGTTCATTATAAAAAATTTTTTACTGGGTTCACTGATGTCATTCTTAACCTTTTGATATTATAAAAGAATATTGTAGACCAGGGGAAAATTTGCCTCTATGCTATGTATTTGAATTGTGTGCAGAATTTGCAGAAAATTCTAAAGTCATTATGTTTTCTTGAGCAACGATTATACCATGTGGAGAAATATTTCATGCAATTATAGTAATGCAAAAAAAAGTTACTTGGAAATAGTCTGTTCAGGTAAGTCAATAGATGTGGATAATGGTAAGTTTTAAAATTCAGAATACTTCGTTGAGCAAGGGCCTCCCTATGACATAGTGCAAAGGGATCCATTTTAAGTGAATTGCTATCAGTGTTAACTTCAAAACGCCTAATTGTTATCATACCAAAATCTTCAATTACATGACATTGTGTAGATGAAATGTTGCATCTTCAATTACATGACATTGTGTAGATGAAATGTTGCATCTTCAATTACATGACATTGTGTAGATGAAATGTTGCATCTTCAATGAATAAAATATATATTTTGAACACACTTAAGATTTTTTTTAAATGATCAACACACAAAAGAGCCCTGGCTGATGGAAGATACACTCTGGTTAATCGAGAAGAGGAGACAAACACCTTTGCTGCCTGGCCCTCCTCCTCCGGAAAAGTGAGGTATGTTTAAACATTTTTGGTCAACATACTCAACACTGAAACCTTTTCACATTCTGGCTTGTCTGACTAGTTCAATGTACATCTCACTTTTCTTCTACATTAGGAATTAAAATGTTTACTAAGAAAAAAGCCTTCGCCTCCAGTTGGCTTCTGAGGCTTTGCATATAGTCCCTAAAATATATACCTATATCACTGGGGACCTCCAAAGCCAGTTTTAAAAGTTCTTAATAGTCAAATTAGGAGTCTGTTTCCTATACTGAAAAGATAAAAAATCAGACATTTTTATCTTTACTGTAAAAGCTTAAGCACGATATGTTGCTTCAGAAATCAAAACATTTTTATGCAGATCATTTCTGAAAGATCCCTAAGTGGGCCAACACTAACAAAGCTGATGTAATGAAATATTGAGATGTAAATTCATTTCACAGACTTGTAAACACACTCTCCTTAGGAATCTTATCTGAAAATCCCCACTTACTCACCCTGGCCATTTTATTTTCATTGTTTCCACCAACTCCTGTTTACTCATAGGCTCCCCTATGTTTTCCCAGTGAGTATCTTGCTTTCTCTTAAGCAGACGGGATTTTTATAAAGTCTATATTCTTGCAAATAGCTCAATGTCTATCTAAAAATTATTCAAGTCTCTGTCTACCCAGGTCGTACCTCCCTGTGTCATCAGCCAATATGTCTGAAACAATGCAAGTGTCTCTAACAGAGGAATTGATCACAGCTGAGCGATTTATCCTCAGTCTGGACAAGAGATTGCTTTACAGCCTAGAATGTTCTCTTTGAAGCACATGACCATACGATCCCTTGTGCTTCAGAGCCAGAAAAGTACTGGCAGCCCACTGCGGTGGCGGAGCGAGAGCACTCAGAGATCGTTTCTTTGTGTAATTAAGAGACAGCAGAGTGTGGATTATTCTTGCTACCTATGTCAAAGAATACCAGGTTTTGTTTCTTATAGTGATTTTGAGACTATAATCAAGACTTGTTCTTTCCTCCTCCTTCTCCTCTCTGCCCCTCCCTCGCTCTCTCTTTCTCTCTCCCTAGTGAAAGAGTTTTCTAAAACTCTGCACCAGCTTACTTCAAAATTATGGCAACGTTCATTTGGAGTGTAGACATTTTCTAAAACTCCTGCCGTATCCAGTTTAATGGTTCTCACAGCTACTGCTGTTCATACAGCAGTTGCACTTGAACCCTGTGAATGCCTGGAAATGTTAATGGTGGTAGCTTTATTCGTTTTAACCAGATTCATTTTGTTAAGAAAAATAAAAGGGCATTAAATACTTAAAGCCAGCAAAAGTGATGCAGTAAGCACATCTGAAAATTCTCCCCTCCATAAAAGCAAGGAGGAAATTGGCAAAAATTGTCAGAATCAACTTTTTTCAGAGCCCTAGACATTAACCAAAGGCTTGCAGTAATCCAAAGAATATTTACTCAAAAGAAATAGCTGAATCTCAGAACAGTAAGTTTGTGGCATTTCAACTTGCCCTATTTCCATTTCCTCCCTCCTCTTTCCAGCTCTGTCGTATCCTTGAAAACCAGCAGTATATAATCAAGGTAGAATGGCAGCATAGAAGCCCTTGGAGGGGACAGAATGGGGTCAGAGCTCCTTCAAAGCCTTATTCCCAGAGAATTGTCATTATTCGACTTGTCTGGTGGTTCCCTGGAAGTCCTCACTTGCAGGGCTGTCTTTATTTTGCCTGATCAGAGCTTACCAGGTGTAAAAAGCCTTTTACACAGGGACATTTATTTAAAAAGAGAAAAATCTGAGGCAGCTGTGGCTGCCTGAAGCAGTGAATAACCACTGGAGTGAACAATAGGCTAACAGAAAATTTAAAAAGAAAAGCTGAGGAATGAGATATTTGCAGGGGCTTTGTAAGGCCCTGCCATTCCTGGGAATTTAGATGGTCATGTGTGCACATAGGGCTTTGTACAAGTCAAGGGTTATACGCTTACTCAGGGAAGACCTGAGAGCATCCTAAGCTTGCACCTTACCTTGACCTTGAGGATCGGCACAAGCAGAGAGTGAAGCCTAAAGCAGAGTGGCCAACCTCCTGGCTGAATGTTGAAGGGTGTCCCAACATGCACGCAATGCCCTCAACAACTGGGAGAGTTATTAGTTTCAGGTATTTAAGGAAATCCCTGTCCAATTATTAACTCACCACAAAACTACCTGAGCCAGACTTCACTGTCTATGCATTACAAAAAACATAGACTTTATAGAATTAGTTCAGATGAGTCACTAAACAAAAACCAGCAACTACATGAAACCCTTAGCAAGTAAGTCAATCTAATCTCCAGAGTTATCCCATTATTATTTAAAATACTAGTTTTCCTTTAATAATTATAGATATACAAAGGAACCAGAAAGGATGTAGGTCCCATACACAGGGGAAAAAGTAGTCAATAAAATGTGCCTGAGGAAGTCCAGACATCGGACTTTGTAGACAGTGACTTTAAATCAGCTATTTTAAATATGAGCAAAGAACTGAAGTATGAAAATGATGTCTCACTAAATAGAAAATTCAATAAAAAGAAATTATTTTAAAATATGTAAATTTTATAGTTGAAATACAAAAACAGATTTCTGAGAGGTGCTGAACATCATATCTGAGCAGGCAGAAGAAAGAATGTGAGCCAATTGACATTATTCATTCTGAAGAAGAGAAAGAAAAAAGAATGAAAAAAAAAAAAGAATAGAGCTTCAGACACAAGGGACACCATCAAGTGTACCAACATATGCATAATGGGAGTCCCATAAGAGGAGAAGAGAAAAAGGCAGAAAGAATTTTTGAAAAAATAATGACCAAAGCCTTTAAAATTTGATGAAACATTACTTTGCGTACCCCAAAAGCTCAATGAACCCCAAGTAGGGTAAACTCAAAAGAGGTTCACGCCTGGACACATAATGATATTGTCAAAAATAAAGACTCTCCAAAGCAGCAAAAAAGAAATGACTTGTGCACAAGGGGTTCACATCGTAAACTATTCTCATCATAAACTATCCATTATGCCCAGAAGGCAATGGGATGACATTTAAAGTGACTATCAAACAAGAATTCTACATCCAGCAAAACTATCTTTCAAAAATGGAGAAATTAGAACATTCCCAGATAAACAAAAATCAAATTTATTATTAGCAAGCTACCCTACAAGAAATAAGCAGAGTCCTTCAGGCTAAATGAAAGGACAATAGATAGTAACTCAAATCCACATGATGAAATAAAGAGCCCCGATGGAGGTAACTACACTAAGTAAATGTGAAAGACAGTATAAATACATTTTTTGTTTGTAACTCTTTTTTCTTCCTATCTAATTTAAGAGGCAACTGCATAAAATAATTATAAATCCGTGTTGGGCAGAAAATGAAAAAAATTTGTATGACAATAACAGTACAAAGGGGAGGGAACACACCTATAAGGGAACTACTAAAATTAAGTTGGTATTAATCCAAACTAGTTTGTTATACATTAAGATGTGATTTATAATCCCCAGGGAAACGACTAAGAAAATAACTAAAAGATATAACAGGAAATTAAAATGGTATAGTAGAAAATATCTACTAACAACAGAAGTCATGGAAGTAATGGAGAAATAGAGGAACAAGGGTACATAAGACATAGAAAACAAACGACAAAATGGCAGACTAAATCCCACCTTCCCAGTGATTACATTACGTGTAAATGGATTAAACACTCCAGATAAAAGGCACAAGTGGCAGAATGGGTAAAAATTACGATCCAACTATATGTGCCTACAACACATGTTAGCCAATGACAAATATGTCAAAAGTAGAAAGATAGAAAGGATATTCCCTAAGTGTAACAACTAAATAAAACTTTTAGAAGAAAATAAATCTTCATGACATTGGACTAAATAATTTCTTAGATATGACACCAAAAGCACAAGCAACCAACAAAATAGATGTTATACTTCATCAAAATTAAATTTTGCCTCTCAAAGGACACTATCAAAAAAGGGAAAAGACACCCCACAGAATGGGAACAATTATTTCAAATCATGTATCTGATAAGGGTCTAGTATCCAGAAAACATGAAGAACTCTTAAAACTCAATAATAAAAACAAAAAATGTTAAATAAAAATTAGGCAAAGAATTTAAGCATTTTCCAAAGACGATATGTAAACATCCAGTAAGCAACATGAAAAGGTGCTCGAAATCATTAGTGATTAGAGAATTGCAAATCAAAATCACAATGAGATACCATTTCATGGCAAGAACATGGAGAAATTGAAACCCAGTTGCTGGTGGAGATATATGAACTATTCCATGCTGACTCAATTTCTCAAAGGTTAAACCTAGAGTTACCATATGACCCAGCAATTTCACTCCTAGTTATCTAAGAGATAGTTATCCATGCAAAAACTTGTACGTGAATGTCCACATTCATAATAGCCAAATAGTAGAAATGATTCAAATGCCCATCAATGGATGAATGGATGAATGCAATGTGGTATAGACATGATGGACTATTATCAGCCATAAAAAGGAAAGATGTACTCATACGTGCTACAACACGGATGGGCCTTGAAAACATTAAGACAGAAGCCAGACACGGAAGACCACATATCGTATGATTCCATTTATATGAAAATCCAGAATTAGTAAATCCGTAGAAATGGAAAGTAGACTCATGGTTGCCAAGGACTAGGCAGGGTGAGGCAAATGGGTAGTGATGTTAATGGCTCTGGGGTTTCCTTCTGGGCTGATGAAAATAGTCTGGAGTTCAACAGTGATGATGGATGCATATCCTTGTAAATATACCAAAAAACCCCAAACTTGCACACCTTAAAGGGGTGAATTTTATGGCATATGAATTATACCATAAAATTACACCATTTAAAATCTCAATTTTAAAGTCAAAGCCAGTGGTGTGACTTACTTTACATATCTGTTAATAAGCTACTTTTGGATAGAACAATTCCTCCAGAAGCCATGGAGGGAGCAGCTGTCACTGTGGCTGGGAGATGGATCGAAACTCAGTATTAACAGCTCATATGGTTTCCGAATCCATTCTCACCAGTTAACACCAGCATTAGGCCAATAAAGCAGTAATTTTAAAATCCCAGTTGTGCACCTTCCAACTCACTGAATCCATTGATCAGTCACCATTCCAGTGAAGGCCCCTCAAAGACCAAAATCCACTGAAAGTAAAACACCATGAAATGAATGTGTTTGACGATATAATCAAGAGGAAAATTCTGTAACGTAGTAGGAAATCATATTTGCTTTTTTTCCCAGTTTGCATCAGTATTTTGGTACCATTCTTTACCTGAAACAAAAACGCACAGGGAGGCATTGTTTACTAAAGGCCCTATCTTTTCAGCATAATTATTATTAAATATTCATGTATTTTATCAGGTATTCCAAAAATACCTTAATCCAAGGCTGTTCATGATTCTCTGAAACTGATAAAAGTCACTGTTAGATTTATTTGACCGAACAATTACACTCTTTGCAGGTATGCAGTCAAATTTAGTACCCAAACTATGTCTAGATTTTAAATGAAATTTTGAGATTTTTAAGTTGTACATAAGAAATGGTAACTATATCTTGCTCTCTTCAGGTATATGTTCTTTATTTTTATTTCATTCATTGGACTAGTAAATAATATTAAGAGAAAAAATATAAAACCTAGTTTTAACATTACAAGTATGATCTTACTATTTGAAATAATTGCAAATGAGCCCAATCCATTGATTATATAATTCAATTATGCATAAAAGCACTTGGTAGACTACCCTAAAAAGGAGTCTACTGTTGGCACAGTAGTTTACTGTTGGCACATACCTTAATCCCAGTTTCCCTGCAAGAATTCTCTATCAATGTAATTTTTTTATAGTTTATAATTCATATTAGAGTAACCTTCTTTTCTGATTACAAAAGCAATACTGCAGGATAAAGAAAAGCATGAAGAAAAAGCTTACCATGCCAGGAATCCCCCACCTTTTGGTGAGCATTTGTCTCTCTTTTCACTTGTTTCTATAAATCCTACAACTACACATGTGGATGTACTTAAATAGCATCTTAGTATATGTGCTATTTCATAATCTGTTTTCTTCACCTGTTGTATTATGAAAGCCAGTATCGATACACACAGATATACATAATCACTAGCTGAATAATATTACATTTCTATCAATCTTATGTAATGCATTATATACATTTAATATATTTTTAAAGTTTTTTTGTTTCTATTGTATTTAAAATTACTAATTTCAGTGTCTTTATGTAATACCAATTTATTTGGGAAGGTAAATGGGAGATTGATTCTTTTATAAGCAAGTACTATATTACTACTAGTTTTATAAAGACATTAATTTAACTCTTTCAACCAGAGCAATCTTGGAAAACCTCAGTTTTTAATTTAATGTCAGATTCACTGTGACTAGTGCCCTGAAGTAGGATTTAATTCAAAGTGAACTTTTATTTGTATAACTGTCTAGTATGCCAGTTATCAGTAAAGAGGTTCCCCCCAAAATATTTCCATGTAGCATATATTTTTAAAACAAAAACAACAATGACAACAAATGAGCTGGGATTTGATCAATTAGGCTTCTGTTTCATATTAAATTCACAGCATCGATTTACATCAGATTCGAGGCCAAAATATTTATATACAGTTAGTATAATAATCTGGGCTCACTGCAAAAATAAGATACAGGAACCAGCTTTAAAACAAGCAGCTCACAGAAAGAGCTGTGTTAGCGCCAAGGAGAAGGTGGCAGGGAAGGGGGGGTGTTTGGCAGGAGGCGTGTGACTCAGCCACAGAAGAGCACGCCACACCCTTGGTTCACATCCAAGGGGCCGAGGAACTCTGCAGACTTCAGAAGTGTGAAAAGTGAAGATGAAGATGAAGAAGAAGAAGAAGAAGAAGAAGGAGAAGAAGAAGGAGAAGGAGGAGAAGGAGAAGGAGGAGAAGGAGAAGGAGGAGAAGGAGAAGGAGAGGAGGAGAAGAAGAGGAGGAGGAGGAAGAGGAAGAAGAGGAGGAAGAAGAGGAGGAAGAAGAAGGGGAAGAAGAAGGGGAAGAAGAAGGGGAAGAGGAAGAGGAAGAGGAGGAGGAGGAGGAGTAGGAGGAGGAGGAGGAGGAGGAGGAAGAGGAAGAGGAAGAGGAAGAGGAAGAAGAAGAAGAAGAAGAAGAGGAGGAGGAGGAGGAGGAGGAGGAGGAGGAGGAGGAGGAGGAGAAAGGGGGACGGGAGTGGTAGCAATGAAAACTGCCAGCACTTCAGGAAACAAAAATTAGAGTAATTTTACCAGGACCTGTTTTCTCTTCATCCCCTTTCGCTTGATAAAAGAGAATCCAAATGTAAAGAAAGAGACGTGTGGATCTGGTGCCCTTCCTGTCCTCCTCTGCCCCTAGCAAACCACAGTCTTTCTAGAACTTGCAGTGCCCTGATTTTACTGGTGCCAGGCGCTCACCTCCAGGCAGGCAGCCGAGATTGCTTACGGGCTAAGGTGTGCGTTTCCTGGAGAATGTGTGATGCCTCGGGTATGTGGTTCTTCTGAGGAGCTTAGGTTCAGCATTTAAGAAACCTGGACTGAAAGTGAGCGGGTCTCTGTTTACCCCGTAGGAGGCTAAACTGCGTATCTGAAGATGAAGAGAAGCCCTAAATGAATGAGATAACATATAACTTTAGAAGAAATGGTGCGCAATCCTCTATGAAAAGTCCCAGGATGTGCAGTGTTTGGCAGAGGAAAAGGTATGGGGAAACACTGAAACTCACTTGAAAGGTAAACATGGAAACGTGAGATAAAAGAGCAGAATCATCTGATACCACAAATATCCAAAAGAAAGCAAGAAATGACTTGATTTTTGCCTGTGCCTGTGGCCACCTCAAGGAGCTGTCTTCACACGCCACTTTCCTTTGGGACAGTCCTGCCCAGTCCCATATCTTTGCGTGGATCTCGCTGATGGATCTGAGTTGGCAAACTCGCCTCCGAGGATGTGGAAATTCCTTAAACAGAATTCATCGTGCCCCACCTCACCCTCAGGTTCCTGCAGATAATTTGTGTGCACATGGAGAGAATTTCTACTTCAGATCAGTTACTCTACTGCTCTTAGGTGGATCCCATTATCTGTACATAAATATTTTAGCCATCTTAAATTAACCAGGAGTCGTGGTCGCCATAATGTTCAAACTGCATTCTCCACATTGCCAGTATTAAAATCATCTTTGCTCCTTTTGTATACAAAGAACCTTCTAGAAAAGTTTGAAAGCTTCCTTTGGACCGCTTTTCCACCACGATTTTCATTGGAGCCTTAAAGAACCAGTCTAGCTAGAGCCTTCATCTGAAAACACAGCATCTGGTACTTTGTCACCGTAAGGCTCTGAGACACCGTACGCCTCATGGTTTTACTTAAATTGCTATCTTTTTTAACCTGCAGCCCCCTTATAACGAAACTCTTTAGTGCTATTTTTACTATTTGAAGGAACATACAGAGCATTTACCTCTATGTGCCATCCTCATTCCTCTCCATACAAGAAAAAGATTCAAATGGGACTAAAATCTAGGAAGGGAGCTGCCCCGAGCCAGCAAAACCAGAAGGGACAGGAAACAACACCCAACGCTCGCCATGCTCCAAAAGCATTTTTAAAAATTTGCCCAACCCCACCCCACCGTGTCCTGGGGAGAGAAAGAACGCAGGGTATAAATAATGAATGAATAGAATAAATAGCAATGACGGTGATCATGTGTAAAAACAACGGGTCATACTTTTAGACGCGCGAAGTCAATTCTTTAGCTGGTTTGCCCTATATAACGGTTTAAGAATATTCAGACGTGTCCGTTACACGAAATAATCACTTCGGTTCTAAAAATACTCTCCCGCTACTAACTCAATTATAAAGAAAGGCGACGGGGAAGCTTAATTAAGCTTTCTAGGTTGTTAAAACTTTGCTTCCAGAAAAAAAAAAAAATACTATCCTTAAAGTCCCACAGTCTAATTGCAAAAAAAAAAAACCTAATATATTCTCCATCAAGAAATGGTTCCTTTCTTGTGCTCAGCACCGAGGCCGCAGAATGGAATTTTAGCGGAATCCACCCAAGCCTGTGCTGGGCAGCTGATGAGGACATTGCTCAGCTGGTGACGTCAGCCTCAGGAGGGAATTCATGGGAGACTTGGGACTAGTTGAAACCATCCTACCCCACCTTGCTTTGATGATGGCGACTGATAACACGCCTTCGTCTTTCAGCACCTGGTGTCAACAGCGCAGGCCTCGCAGCCCCGAAACAGCAAGCAAGAGAGAAGCAATGTGTCACCCACGGGGACAAAGCGCCGCGGAGCCCAGTGGGGCGCAGAAGGCAGCAGGGCGAGGAGAGAGATCTGAATGCCTTCTCCAGACGTCAGAAACGACAAACGCCAACCTGTGGAAAAGCCGCACAGGACAGGAGAGACGTGCGCTGCTCGGGGCTCCAGGGAAAGAGCCACAGGCAGGGCAGAGCCGGCTCTGAGCAGCTCGCAAGACCACACAGGCCACGCAGCGGGTGGCAGCACCCCGTCCCCAGGTGCAGGACTTGGCTGCTGTACTGACAAAGCCCCTCTGGCTGGCCCGGTGCCGGGCCGGGCACGGTGTGGTGTGGGGGTCCGCCCAGGACCGAGTCGCAGCAAGGCGCAGCCCAGTGTCACGGGGAGGACGAGGTTTTCCGGTGGCCTGCAAGGCCACTGCCACGTCCCCTCAGTGGTCCTCAGAGACCGGGATGAGGACATTTTGGCCCATGTTTATTATAAGAGGAAAGCAATGCCAGAGCAAAGTGAAGAGCTGAGCGAAGGTCTCACAGTCCAACTGCAGAGGGTCGAGGCTAGAACGCCACCCATTCGCTCGCTGGCACGACGCAGCTGCAAGGTGGCAGGCGCCGTGCGAGGGCTAGCGGCAGGCACAGCTGGGCCTGCCCGCAGGAGCTGACAGTCGGCGAAAGGCGATACACAGCGAGCAGAAATGTACCCAAGTGGGTAGAGACGAAGAATGGCAAGTGCCAGGAAGGCAAAGAGAAGGTTCCAGAAAAGGGGCCAATTGTGCAGGGAGTCTGAAGATGAGGAGGAGCCAGTCGTGGGAAGAGCTGGGGGAGGGACATTCCAAGCGGAGGAGCTGTGTGGCCGGCAGCTCTGTGCGGGGAAGTGCCTGGCGTTTTCTGGGGCTGGGGGAAGATCGGGGGGCTGGAGTGGGGTGAGGAGCGGATGTCAGAGGAGGCCGAGGCCGGAGGCGGGGGGGGTGCTGGCAGGGAAGCAGGACACAGCATCTGGCAGCAGGCGGCTAAAACAGCGACAATTTTCTCCCCAGGACCCCTGAGAAGCTGCCAGGCACAGGTTGACATTTCTGTCACACTGCGGTGCGATGCTGTGAAGAACGGATAGGAGCAGACTGAGGGTGGAGAGTGGCCAGGGGCCCACGGGAATGGGGGGAGCCCAGGACATGGGGAGACACAGACAGAGGGGAGCAGACAGCGGAAGGTAAGCCAGTGACGGGGAGGGGTGACGGAGACGGGGCGCCCCTGGAATCTCCCCTTTCCTGCTCCTGCCCCGTGTCACCGTCCACTGCCTTCGCCTCCCTGCTCTGCGCCCACCTCCTCCCCGTCCCCCATCTCCACCCGGCCCCCACCACCCTCTCTGCCACTGCTTCCGGAGGCGGCTGGCACCCACCTCCACCGCTGCAGCCACCCGAACCTCCCGCCTTCCTTCTGCGTCACCAGGGGTCTTCGCCCGGGTGACCCCCCTCTCCCGAGTCTGGCCTGACAGGTGTCCCAGCTCCCTCACTGTGGCTTTCCTCCTCCTCCGTCCACACCGTCCCCAAGATGCTGGGCTGAGACTCTCCCTGACTCTCCGTCTCCTCCGTCAACCGCCACCTACGGCTCCCACCAGCACCTTGAAGGAGGCGCCTGGTCAAGTCCACGTGCAGGCGCGACCAGGCCGGAGCCGGGAGAGCTCAGCTCCCGAAAACCAGGCTGCGGCAAAGGCTGCACAGCTCGGAGAGGACACAGCACCGCTGGGCCCCGCGCCGGGAGCGGGCAAGCCTCCCGGGGCGCCCGGCACCGGCGAAGCTTTGAGAAACTGAGCGAGTGAAGGAAAAGCCCATAGCGCCCTGTCCCCCCCAGCCCTGACCGCCTCCTCCACGCGCTCGTCACTGGGGAGCGTCGCCGGCCCAGAGCCTGACTCATGCTTGATTCTTCCCTCTGACCAACTCCCCGCGTCCAGACTGCTGCCGGAATTGGCCAGATCTCATCCACCTGTGTTTCCCAGAGCCAGGCCTGTCCCCATCGGCACCCCACGAGCCTTCCGGGGTTCTGCAGCCGGAAGCTGGCAGCGTGGGCACCTCCAGCCACGGGGCAGTCGTGCCTTCGGGGTGCTTTGCGTTTGCAAGTGGGCCTAAGGCTCTTGGTGTTAGTGGGTGGCAGAAAGAAGGCCGGACAGCCTCACAGGACCGATGGCCCCAGGACTGTGGAATGTCTGCTCCGCTTTCCCTGCGTGCAGATAAGCCACGCCTGCTCTCACTGAGCCCAACGCTAAGTCGCTGCTGTTCCTCTCCTGGGTTCCCTGGGCTCCTCACACCGGTGCCTTCTGACCCTCTTATTTTCTTTCGTTCAGAGTTGCTCGTTCTACCAAGATGTCAGCAACCGATGACCTCACTATGTCTTTACGATGCAGGAGCAGGGCAGGCTGCAAACTCAGGGAATCACTCTATGTCGCTGGAGCTTCAGGCCAGCTCGGACCCGGACCCCTTTTCCCATCAAGAGGGGCTGCCCGCCTGCTCGGCCACCCCCTGCACAGGTGCTTTCTCTGCAGCTTTCTTGGGCCCCGGTCTCCGGTCGCCAGGCAGCTGGACTTCCCAGCCAACTGCTGCAAACAGCCGGCACCACAAACCAGACTCGCTGGCACCAGGCGGCCCGGGCGTTCCCCCATGACAGGGCTGCCTCCTCACGTGCGCCCTATGAAAAGGCAGAGCGCAGAAGTCGGGAGCCTCCGCCCGAACATCTGCCTACCAGCCTCCCCCCACCCCGCTCTCTGTGGGATGCAGGAGGATGGGGTCCTGCCACCCCCTCTTCTGACCCTAGCTTTGTGAGGGCCTGCACCCACCCCAGGAGGCTGTTCCTGACAGTGACAGTGTGAAGTCCAACGTGAGCCCTGGGATGGACACTCAGCTCCCTTTGTCACTCTGCTCTCTTGGTCAAACACCTTTGAGCTCTGCACTTCCCCCTCTCTGACACAAGTGGCCAGCAGCAAGGCCCCCTCCTGACCCCTGTAATGCGGCCTTTGTAGTTCTCTCACTGTAGGTCACGTCCTTCTGTAGTGTAAATGTCCCATGCCTCCTACTGTGGTGCTTCCCATGCTGTCCATGATGAGGGACCAAATGTGTGAAGCTTGGGTCCTATCGCTCTAGAAATATTTACTGGGTGTCTAGGATATTTAAGATACTCTAGACCCTGCGGGCACACATACACAGAGAACATGGCCCATGCCATGTTCATAATCACAGTTCTGGGAGTGAAAAGACAGTAGAAAGGGACATGGAGAGAGAGAGAGAAAAAAAAGTGACCACACGTATAACCAAATAGGGAGGAACGCCACCCTGTTCAAATCCACTGTTTGTTCAGGTAGGGCATGGTGACATGGTGACCGGAGCCCCGGAGACTGACTGCTGGCCATAGCAGTCTTGCCCGGGAATGTCCCTCCGAAGCTCAGCAAAGACAAGGTCCCCCCCTCTCGGGGCTGCTGACGTCGCATTTGAATGTTCCCTCAATACAGCCCTCCGCTGCTAGATTGCAGAAAGCGCTTGACCTGGGCAGGAAGAGGTGGGTTCCGTGAGGGTCTCTGGGGTCTTCACTTCTGAATTTTTAAGATGGGGGGGACGTGAGAAGATGGAAACCCAACTGCCACTTCTCCAGGGACTGTCCCCCATAATGGGGAGAAGGAAAAGCTTCTTCTAGAAAACAAAGGCTTGAGAAAGAAGAAACCTCAGGAGGATCCACTCCTGGGTCACTCCAAGGATCAGACATGTCTCCTCTAACGTGAATGAATGAATGAATGAATGAGCGGCTGGGGCTTCTAGCTCTCCACTCCCTCACTGTGGCAAGGGGGCGCAGCAGGGCCAGGAGGAGGGACGAGGTCCTCCAGGAGCTGCGTTCTCTGTTCTTCTTTGGCAATCCACCATTTCCTGCCCAGGGCCCCTGGGCCGGCTGTGGCTGGAGTAATGGGTCGTACCATGGTCAGGGGGCAAAGGGCACTTGTGTTCATTAGTGGAAGTGAGAAAATATAGATCCGATATTGTCAGAACGGGGACGTGCACCTCTGGGATAAGTGTCTCTTGAGCGTGTGAAATGGTGGTGTCAGCATCTTCTGGCTCATAAAAATAATCCTTGCACCTGAAAAGGTTTCCATCACAAAACGTTTTCTTTGGGCCAAGGCATTCAATCAGCTTTACAAGGTGGGCCCGAGGAGTGTGACAAGAATTTTCCTCAGTGCACTGAAAGCAGTGGCGGCCGTCCAAGCGTGCTGCGTGGCCCTGTCCAGTGTCACCAGGCTTCTGGCCACCGCCGCTCTGTGGCTCAGGTGGGCCAAGGTTAGCATCTTGAAAATAAAGAGCCCTTCCAACGGAAAGATAAACAGACTTGGTTATGATTCTGCAGACAAGAAAGAGGAAAAGAGCAGATTCTCTAAAGAAACGAGTCCTGACGTGTACCGAAACCCAAGCAAGGCGGCTGGACGGTCCATGAGCCCACGTCGCCCTCAGTCCCCACCTGTAGCCTCGAATCGTCTGCGTCCCCACCTGAGCTCAGCGCGGAAGCTTTCAGTCCCTCCAGGTGGACAGTCAAGTCCAGAGGGACAAACACACAGAGTCGGAGACACCGGGACTGGGTGTCCCCTCATCCACCACCCAGCTGGGGACAAGCCGTGCAGATCTTGGCCACTTCCCAGGGAAGTGTGGGGACAGCCCCTACAGGGGGTGCCAAAGCGAGCAGATGGAGGTGGGCGATCCAGGTTCAGGACAGGAGCTGCGGCTGTCACCTGCCCAGGGGCGGGACATTTGTCTTTGCTACAAGCTGTAGGAAATTGATAATCTATCTATATAATCTTGGCCACCTGAGGAGACACAGGAAGCAGGTCTGGGATGGAGGGCGCCACCCACCGACATCTATGTCCCCTCCTCCCCACTTTGGAACCTAATCCCCAATGGGACGGTGTTCGGTGGTGGGCCCTTTGGGAGGCGATTGGTGATCGGGAGCCTCCAGGAGTGGGTTCCGGAGCCCAGGGAGCTCCCTCCCCGGTCCGCCGTGTGGGGACACACAAGGAGACAGGAAGCCCTCACCTCACGCCCACCCGGCACCCCCTGACCTGGACTTCCCGCCTCCAGACTGCGAGACATCGTGGCTGCTGTGGGGCACCCGGTCTGCGGTCGCTTGTTACAAGAGCCCAAAGGACCAGCGCCCTGGGACCCTCTGTGGTCCCCGACGGCTGCGGCGTGCGTGGGGCGTCTTCAGACGCGGCTCCCAAACCCTGCGACGCAGAGGCCATCCGTCTTGGACGCCCGCTGCTCCCCGGCGCCGGGCTGGGCACCTGGTGGCCGCCCGGGACGCTGCAGGAGCTGCCGGCCTGGCCGTGGCGGCCGCGCCGTGAGGGTCCGCGTCAGGTGGCAGCAGCGACACAGCGCTCTGCGGAAGGGGGGCGCCGAGGCCGCACGTGTCCCCCGGGGGCCCGGGGACGGGGCGCGGACGTGCCAAGGGGGCTGCCGCGGGGGCGCACGGTCACAGGAGTCGTCACGTCCCCGCCAGCGCGCGCCTAGACGCTCCTCGCTGGGGAGATGCCCGCGACCCCCTGGCAGGCGTGGTCCCCGCTCCCTAGGGTCCCTCGGTCGGGGTTTCGTCACTCCACCTTCGGCTCGTCGTCCCTCTTCCTGGACGCTGCTCGCCCCAGCTGTGCTGCCTCAGTTTCCTTTTTGCCCCTTCTAGCGATCCTTTACGGCGTGCTCCCTCCGTGGGAGGAGCCGGTGCGGCTTCCGCCTGCTGCTGGCCCCTGAGTGACCCCGTGTCGCCGGGGTCAGCGTGGCGCCACCGCCACCTCACACCTGGGACCTCGCCGCACGGACGTCCCCCCCGGGAGCCCTGCGAGGCAGGCACGATCCCCCCGCAGGCTCCCCGGGGGGCCTGGGGCCCCGCAGGGTGACCCGCCTTGCTCCCGGGCACACGGCTGCGACGGCACCCGCAGCCGCGCAGGGTGCGGGCGGAGGGGCCCTGCCCTCCGGGGTCGCGTTGCTTCCACATGTCGATCTGTGAGGACGAGGAGCTGGATTCAGTCAGAGGAGGGGCCGAGGGCTTGAAACCCCCGGCTGGGACTGGGGGAGGGATTGAAATGTGTCCTGTGCCACCCGGAAACACCCCCCCCCCCCGCAACACCGGTCCAGGACCGCTGAACCCCCACACCCCGCAGCACGGCACCTCCCGAAATGGCTGCTGCCTCACCGGCCACCCGCTCGGCTGTCCACAGACACAGGCGAGTGGCCAGGTCAAAGGCAGGAGCCCGCAGAACCGGGGGCCAGGACACTGCAGGACACCCCGCTGGCTGGAGAAGGCCGTGGGATAGTCGTCCATCGAAATCCACTCCTCGAAATAGGAACGTGGTCCTCACACAGTTAAACCATAGCTCGTGGGTCCGCCGCTCCCAGCGACGCCAGAGGCTTGGCCGAATCTGGGCTCTTCCGTGGGGGCTCATTTACTGCTGGTCGCCGCCTTTGTCACCGGCCAGCCTTCGCAGGCAGGCAGGCCTCTGCTCCCGTGATTGAAGGTTTAGGGACAACTCAGCCTGGAGAAACTCAGCTTTGAGGAAAAACTCTAGTGGACACTGTTAAGGTGCTCACCCAGCTCCCGTCACCCCTCAAGAACCCGGATCGTTTTCATGGTCACCCCAGGAGGGCCCAGGAGAAGCCCGCGGAGATGGCTCTCTGTGGCACGGTCACAAGGTCACAAGTGGCGATGAGCCCGGAACTGTCATAGCCACTGGCTACACTCCTGGCCGGGGGCGGGGGGGGACGCTCAGAGGAGCCACAGTGACCAGAGCAGGAGCCACGGGGAGTCCAGCCTGCAGCCCCTCACCCCTGACCTCCAGGCATGCCAGCCAGCGAATTTCTTCCCAGCCTGAACCAGCACCAGCCGGATGTCCTGCTGCGCACAGCATCGTGGCCACCATGGCCCCACCCAGCTCCCGTTCCCCTTTAAACGGGCGAAAGGTCATCTGTGCATCACCACAGCTGATGCCCTCGTTCCGCTCTGATTCAAAGTGGGGACACTGGTGTTTGAGCAGCACCCTCGCCACCCCCACCCCGCCCACGCTGCCCTTGGCGGAAGGCACCATGCTTCCTCTTTCTGTCTTCCTTTGGGTGTCCCACAAAGCAGACCCAGGACGAGGACCTGGCTGTGGGTGATGAATTTGCGAGGTGATCCCAGGAAGCGTGCGGCAGAGGTGTAGAAGGGAGACCCCTGATGAGCGCATGCTGGGGGCTCCCGGGGCCAGCTACTGGCTCAAGCCACTGTGCCCTTGGGGAGAGTAGGAAGCAGCTTCCCATGAGCATTTACCCCCAAGCTCCCCCAGGGAGGGAGAGAAGAAAAGAGAAGAGAGGAGAGAGAGAGGAGAGGGGAGAGGGGAGAGGGGAGAGGGGAGAGGAGAGAGAAAAGAAAAGAAAAGAAGAGAAAAGAAAAGAAAAGAAAAGAAAAGAAAAGAAAAAAGAAAAGAAAAGAAAAGAAAAGAAAAGAAAAGAAAAGAAAAGAAAAGAAAAGAAAAGAAAAGAAAAAAGAGAAGCCCGCCCGTAGGTGCCTCTGCCTGGCACCGCAGTTTGCTCCGCGCTTCATCACTGAAGCCTCAATTTCCTCATCTGGAAACGGGCAGTGGTACCCACGTGGCAGGGCCGACGCGAGGACAATGACCGACGTGCTCCCTGCGTACAGGCGGGGGGCTGTGAGCGCGGCTTTGCAAGTGCGGCTCCTTCAGCGAGGCACTTGCTGCGTGTGACTCCGGGCTGTGCCTTTCCTCGGCCACCTCCGCTCCACGCCCCCTTCCCGCGCCCACGGGCAGCCTGGGGCTCGGGCGAGTCTGACTGGAACACCGCGGGCTGGCCTGCGGGCTGGGAGACCGGGGCTGGCCTCAGGCGTCCCGGCCAGGCCGGGCTGAGGCGCCGTCTGTTCGCTGTCTGCAGCCGGGGCCCAGGCTTGACCTGCGGGGTCACTGGCACTCACCTGTACCACAGGCCACATCGCTTGGCCCTCTGGCCTGAGCGGCCACCTGCTCCCGGCCACAGGGGGCCCAGTGACTGACCTTTCCCTCCCAACATCATCTTCCGTTGGGCTGCGTTTTGGCCAGGCCTGAGCGCCTCTCCGGGGGAGCCAGGAAGGGCTGTTCCAAGGCTTGTCAGCATTTCAGGATCAGGTTGCCTGAGCCTCGAGAATCTGACAGAAACCAGAACCTCCCTGAGTCACCGACACCCACGGCGGAGCCACGGATGGATGGCAGGGGCTGGGGCGGGGGGCAGGGCTCCCTCCCCTACCTGTGCTCAGGATGCCTGAGCAGTGCCTCCCCCCCCGTCCCCACCCGGCGCCTGCAGGAGCTCAGATCTTGTAGCTCAGGCCAAGTGCCAAATTGGCACGAGGGTCTGGCCCCCAGCCTGGGCCTCGCCGTGCCTTAGCCAAGTCAGCGATGGCAGCCCTCTTGGGCAGGGCGAATGCAACCTGCCCACCACGGAGCCGGCCTGGGGCTAAGGCTTCAAGGCCCCCGGAAGCCCTTCCGGACCTGCCTGGCCGGGTGTGAAGGCCGAGGACGGAGGGGCCGGGACAGCAGCTCCACCACTGCTCCGCCCCCTTCCAGAAAAGTCTCCATCCACCTGTCCTGCTCCCGTCGCTCTTTCAGCCTTTCCCACGGAGCAGCCCCAGCACCTCCGTGGAACCTGACCTCTGCCTCCCCGCCACTGGCCGCCGCCCTGCTTCATGGGCGCTCGCACTGATTAAGCACCTACTGCATACCCAGGGCTGTGTGCCATGCAACAGAGCAGAGTAAGAAAGAGTCAGGCCTTTGGTCAGAACGCTGACATCCAAAACATGTTTGCCATTTGAGATGTAGTCTCTCGATCCTCGTGACCACCTCTGGGCCCGCAGTCTGTGAAATGCCCCATTTTCCAGATGAGGAAAGGGATGCTTTTTTGAGATCGCATAATCGTGGCGTTAGAATCCAGCTGTTTGAAGCTGTCATCTTTTCCATGATGCTGAGTGGTCTCCTTTTTTCGAGGAGTTTGTGGCTGAGTTTTGGAGGCAAGGTGCTCAGGCGAGACCCTTCACGAGGCATCGATACTGGCCCAAAAAGCGGTGCCATCATAGCCACGGGCCTCCCAGAGGATCTCACTGGGGAATGTCCCCGTCGAAGGGCCTTGGGGCGGGGGGAGGGCAGCAGGTACAGCTGAGGGGACAGTGGTGGCTGAGCCACTCTGAGGGGACAAAGGAGGCAGCACAGTGCTGAGCGGACAGAGGTCACATCCTGTGGCAGACCAGCTGGCTGCGGCGGAGGCTGAGGAGGGAGGTCTGAGGAGGGGTAATGACAGACCGCACAGTACATTCTGACCTGGGAAACGGTCTCCAGTCCAGAACAGCCCGAGGAGGTGGCCAAAGGGAAGGGTCTCCAATTAGAGCAACCACTGTTGGCCACGTGGAAGGCGACAAGGGTCTGGGAATTGCATTTTAAAACACAGAGGCAACCAGATAATTTGATAACACGCACGGCACGTCTGGCTTGTGGTTCTGTGACCCATTCTGCACAGCAAAGGCCCCCACGGACCTCAGAGTGTTTTCTCCTCTCACCACCCTCTTGAGCGTCCTCGGTGAGCAGGTCTGGCAGGACCCCCTAAGCCTGCACCTACAATGAGTGACAAGGGTGGCCCCACATCTGCCCCTGGGAGTGGTTCTGGGGCCTCTGCTCCCAGGCCCCTCTCCGGCTGGGGTATTGGCTGTGGTCCATTTGCTCTGCGAATTGTGAATAAAACGAAGACCTTCTGCAGCCTCAGCTTCACTGTTCTGTGCCTCCCCTTCCTTCCTCTGACCACTTACGCCTCTTCCTCTGATGACACTCTGCTCCCTGGAAGGGTCAGAGAGTGGTCATTTATTCCTCTTTAGGGCCAGCCTCTCAGTTGGTCATTGTATCCCCAGCTGGTGGACATAGCACCTTCATATAGTAGATACTCAGTAAGCAAGAAATGGGAAATATTTTTTGACTGACTAGATGGATGGATTGGTAGGTGCATGGATACATGGATAGATGGATGGATGGATGATGGATGGATGGATGGATGGATGGATGGATGGATGGATGGATGGATGGATGATGGATGGATGGATGGATGGATGCATGGATGGATGGATGATGGATGGATGGATGGATGGATGATGGATGGATGGATGCATGCATGAACAGATGGATGTGAATGTGTAAAGGCTCTGCTAGGTGGAAAATCAACTAAAAATGTCCCCTTGGATTGGAGACAGGTGGGGAGAGGTTCCTGTTGCCTGCTTCACCTGTCTTCTTCAGGCTCTCTGAGCTATGAGTGGCAGAAAAATAAGCTGACCAAAGCGCCCAGAGCACGTGCAGTCCCAGCTCGTCACATGTGACCCGGGGCAGGGGTGGCTCTGGGTCAGGCTGAGGCAGAGATCAGTAACCTCCGTGGGACCTGAGTGTGAATGAATACTGCAGAGGAAAGCCTCAAGTGTCACTTCGCAGGGGCCCGAATCTCCCCAGATGGCATAGGAGTCAGTACCTCCCTACTGTAGCTGGTGACACCAGACATCTTTGACTTCCTGGGGCCCCACTTTGTCCTCTGATTATCTGCTCGATGAGGCTAAGATGGAAGCAAAATGGTTTCCAGGGCGACTTTGCTACCCACCGGCTGACGCTTTGGTCTCATGGGTTAGGACATTAAGATACTTGCGCCCCAGATTTTGTCAAGAGCTGCAAGCCAGCCCCCAAAGAAAGTTGCAGGGATCATTATACATGCAGACTTGATTAACATCAATCGGAGGGCTTCAGAACCCCTTGCTGTATAAGAATAAGTGCACTAACCCTTGGATATCTGAGTTCGTGCTCAGAAGCTTAAAAGTGCGTGTGTGAAACATGAAGCTCATGGTGGTGGCCCAGCCAGGGACTCGGAGCAGGCCATAAACATATCCTACGATGGCTGTTGTGTGGCCTTCTGGTGACAGGAAGGGCTGAGGAGGCGAAGAAGGGGGTTCCTGGCTGAGTGTGGTCTGGAGCCTGAGACACCCGTTGTTAGCGCTGCTGACCACCCACTGAGCGGACGCCCAGTGGGGCTGCGCCTTGGCAGGGCCCTAGGACGAGTTCTGCTCGACGAGCGGAAGCGGCCACTGTGCGACACGTCCAGGCTGCAGCGTCTGAATGCCAGCGCGACGCCCCGCAGGGTCTCCTCCCCCCTGAAACGGAAGCCAGAGTTCAGGATGGTGGCCGCCCCGTCTCGCTGGTCCTGGCGAGACAGTGATCAATGCCCCTTACCAGCCCAACATGAGCGTGTGCCGTGGACGAGAAGGAAACGTCGTCCCGGGTCACCAGGACTCGGGGCTGCGTATTACTGCGGCATGACGCAGCCCAGCCCGGCCGTTCCGAGCCCGCATCGTCTCAGTAATCCCAGGAAAAGCGTCTCGTTTTCCGTCCTGGACTTGCCGCTTCTCAGGCTCTCGGCGGGTCTGACCTGGGCTTCCTGCCCATTCTTTCAGCAACACTGCGGACGGACGACCTGGGTCTTTCCAACACCCCGCCCCCTCCCCTCCCTTGGAAAGCACCCCCAACCGCTCACTCTGGGGTCCTAGCCCCCTCTGTAACAGCACTTGCAGGGGTGGGGGTAGGGGGGATGATTTCAAGCCAGGCTGAGGAATCACAGCGAACGGGCGGCCTATAGACAAAGCCTCCCCTGGAAGTGTGGGCCCCCATTGGCATAAAAAGCTGTTTTTACACTTGCCTTATTTTTTGCCGAGCGCTGATGGTCATGTCTGGGATCTCTCTCCATCAGGGAGAGATCTCTCTCCCCACGAACGCACAGCGTTAAGCGGGGAGCTCAGGGGTGCACGCGGAACCTGCCCCCTCCTCCTCGTCCCTCTGACCCCCGTGAGCCTGCTCCACACGCCCAGTGCGGCCAGGCCCTGGGCGCCCTCGGGCCGGGCAGGCCGTGAAGCGAGCATCACTCGGCTCCCGCCCGCGGCAGGCTCGGTGGGGACGTGGTTCTTAAAAGCCTCCTGCTTATCGATTTCCGTGTGCTGAGGTCAACTCCTGCCCCTTCTCCCATGGCGAGAGTCTGGAAACCAGTCTGTTTAGTCCTCGTCTATTTCCTGCAGGCTCTCGGCGGCATGACCGGCTCCCTGCTGGCCATGTGACCTTGCACAGGTCTCCTCACTCCGGGCTCCCCCATCCCTGTCACCTGGCAACGACATGGACCGGAAGGACCACTCCCAGTGGCCGACACACAGCAGCGCCTAGGTCCTCAGGTGACTTTACTTTCCCGTCTTGACAGATGAGAATATTGAGGCGCAAAGAGGATAAGTAACGTGACTGAGGCCACACAGCCAGTGGCATCCGAGGAGAGAGATCGCCCGTGACTGAGCGCGCGCTGAGACCCGCCCCCTCCCCGGGCACCTTGTCTTCCCTGTGCCAGTGTGCCCTTGGCCTTCGTTATCACGCCCCCATCTTGTTCTCTGCTGGGCCCAGCACGGGGGCTGGGGGCTGCGGAGACAGGGTGGGCAGCTCTCCTGCAGTCTGGATCCGGTGAGGATGACAAGCTGGGGAGGCCACCGGGTCTCCTGGGAGAGGATAGGAAGGGGTCTGTGACCCGGGGGTATGAGGAGATGGCTGCAGGGCACCCAGCTAGCTGGGTGGCCTGCTTGGGGCCACGTGTGGGAAGGGTTCAGGGGCCCTTCTCACTCTCCCCTAAGCCACCATCGAGGGGAATGAGGGGACCCAATCGAGGATCCAGCAACGCTGTCTTATCCCGCGTTGGGCTCATCACTCAGGACTGGCCACCAGGGTCCCTCCCCGTGGCCGTGGATGGGCCTGGGGCTGTACCCGGGAGGGTGCTGGGTACGTGGCAGCTGCCTGGCATGGGGTGAAGAAGCTAGGAAGGGCTCATGCTCTGCCATCTGCCCACAAGGCAGCTAGGAGACCCTGAGGGTGGAACCCCCCCACCACCCTCCCACGCCCGAGCAGCCACCCCTCGATCCGATTCCTGGGCTTTGCCTCTGCCTGCTCAGCACTACTTCGCCGCGGGTGGAGACCTCACAGCTCGTCCAGGTCCACCTGAGTCCCTCAGACAGGCCGACTGCAGTCCTGTCTGCTGCATGCCCCTCCCCCGGCCGCCCGGGATGGGCTCCCAGCTCCGCGTGCAGCCTCAATGCTCTGGGAGTCCCGTGAGGGGCAGGTATGGCCCCCATGGGGGAGCCCGGGACATTAAACAGCCGTGGAGACAAGGAAGGGACACCAAAGACAGATGTCCTCCCGGCCACACGCATGCCTGCAGCTGTTTTGTGCCTCATAGGGGGAGGGGGCTTGCGGTGGTCAGACAGAGCTCAGACACCGGCTGGGGGACCGAGGTGGACGCGTCCTGGGCACAGGGACACTCTGATCAGTTGCGGCCACGGCCAGCAGGACATTGCTTGCCCCTCCCAGCTGTTAAGTGGAGAACAGTGAAAAGCATCAGAGGCTGGGACGGGGCGGGGACCTCGCTAGACACAGGCCGGACTCCCGGGGACAGCGGCCCAGCGTCCGAGAAATCCCCCGGCCTGGCAGGGTGGAGAAACAGCGCCCAGCCCAGCGTGGGCGTCGGGCCTTCGCGGGCACCGCGCCCTCCCGCCCGAGCAGCTGTTTCTGCAGCTTCCTGGCTGCGTCCCTCCGCCTCCGCCCCCGCCTCTCTCTGGGTTGGACTCGACCTGGCGGGAGCAGAGGCCGCACTCGGAGGGGAGGACCCCCCCGTGGGACAGCACGCAGGGTGTCGGCGAGGGGCTCCGTTGCCAGGCGAAGGCCACCCTCACTCCCTCAGATTCCGGTCACAATGGAAAATTTGGCTCAGTCCCCCCTGAGAGGAACTTTCTGGGTTCCTCTGGCTCCTGGCTGGGCTCTGGGTTTCCGGGGACCTCTCCCATGGCTGCGGGGACAGATGGCCGTGTGTGGCCGCGCTCTCTGGCTGGCTGGGGCAGGAGCCTGAGACAGCCTCCATCTTCCTTCCCCAGAGGCCGAGAAAGGTGCCCCACGGCCGAGGGGACAGGCCCCGAACACCGCTGCGGCCAAATGACAGCTTCCAAGCACTCACCTCAGAGCGTGTCTCCTGTCCCCATCACCTGCCAGGGTGACCAGTTAGCCCGCTCTGGGACAGACTGACAACTGCCACCCCCACCGTCCCCCATGGCGGCCACCACAGACACCCCAGTGTGCAGGCACGGGAAGAGTGAGCTGTCACAGAGGGGCTCGTGTTTTTGTCACACCTTTGGGATTTTTTATTTTTTAAAAGAGTTTATACCCTGGCTCTTATAAACGATCTGTCTTCTCTGAGTCTACGGGGGACCCCTGGGGAGCCTCCGGACCACTGCGTGTAAGATCGCATCCCGCACCCCTCGGGTTCGCCACCCTCCCGCTGTATCTTTCTCCACAGTGTTTATTTCCCAAACCCACTCTGTGTTTTCCTTATCTATCTTGTTTCTTCTCTCTTCCCGCCCCCAGCCCTAGGAGGATAGAAGCTCCCTGAGGAGTGATGTGGTCGGTTTTGTTTACTCTCTGTCCTCAGAACCTAAACTGTGCCTGGTATGTCGTTCTAGGAATAAGTATTCCTAGAATGAATCAAAAGTGTCCTTTCCTCAGGTGACACTTTCTCAGCAGGTCAGGAAGGGAAGGCCCTGGGGTCCCTCTCACTCCCAGGAGCACCTGCCCTGGGCTAGAATCGAGCTTACTCCCTTTCTGCAACGCCGGAGGCCCCTGGGCCTGGACCCCCAGGTCGGTGCGGGGGCCTGCGTGGAGCTGGCCAGCAAGGCCTGGCTTCCCGGCTTCCACCATGCTCCTCCCGGTCCCCCGTGTCCTCACCCTGAGGTCTGCAGACCATCACCAGGCAGATGGTCGGACACACAAAACCTCCAGCCTCAGCCTGGGCCCAGCGGTCCACGGTCTGCATTTTAACAAAATGCCGGGTCCTGTAAGGCTGCCGGCCTGCCGACAGATGCTCCCTGCTCCCGGGCAACGGGAAATGCTTTGCCGAACCATCTTGATGTTTCTTTTTTCTCTGCAGCTACCAAAACAGCCAGCACCCCGGGCGGAGGGGCCGGGCCTGAGCATTACTGTGTGGAAACGGTGAAGGGCAAACCCGGCAATTAGCCGAGGAGAGTGGGGAGGCGAGGCGGGCGTGGAGGGCCAGGAAGACAGCAGCTGTAATTGCAGGGTGTGCCAGCCCGGGGATGTGCGGGGGGTGCGGGGGGGGGCAGCATTAAGACAGAAGCCACCTATGTGTGAGTGCCTGTCGCCCTGGCGGTGGGGGGCGCGGGGGGGGGAGCAGGGCGACTGGGGTGCAGAGAACTGGAAAGCCAGCAGCCCGGGGGCCTCCCACATCTGCAGTTTGGGCCCAGCCTCCAGGGCCTCTGTCCCCCCTAGGTGGGACCCCCTCACTGCCTCATCCTCTGTGGCTGTCGCCCCGGGCGCCTGCAGGACCCGCATGAGGATTTTTGGCAGCAGGAGGTTCGGGCTTCCCGCTGGACGCTTCATTTGCCACATCCACATCGGTTCCAGAGAGGTCTAGGCCATCCAGAGTGATGTTCAAACTGGGGTCCCCGGCACCCTGGGGCTCCATGAGAGGTGTGGAGAAACCCCCAAGGCAAAGGGGGGCAGCAGGTGGGCTGCTCACCTCTTGCCTGACTCCTCCCACCCCCCCATCCCTCACACCCCACCTTCAACCAGGCAGCTCTGCTCCTGTCCGTTCTCTGTATCAGGATTCGGAATGAGTCGTCACTTCAGAAATGAGTTCTCACTCTGTTTTTAAAAAGAAACAAAGGAAATGGATCCATTCGGCTGACACAACCGCGTTCTGCGGAGGTGAGCGGCGTGCCCGAATGTCCTCGGTTAGAACCCACCCGGTCTCCTCACGCAGATCGCAGAGCCGCCTCGTTCTTATGGCTAGAGGATGGGGAAGCTGAGTGTCGCGAGGCGAACACCCCGGAGCGCCGAGGCCCAGACGCCCAGGTGGCAGCGCCCGGCCCCTGCGGGCCTCTGCCTGCTCTCGCAGCTCCGCTCCACGCCGCCCCCTGTCACTCAGTCCTCATGCTGGGTGGGCGCCACCGCGCTGGCGTTGGGGGCCGAGGGACCCCCACTCCCGGGCGTGGAGCCCCACAGGGGAGCCGGCCCGGGAACAAAAGCGGATCGACTTCGCCGTGTTCGGGGCTTCCATGGAAAGGGCGCGGCTCGGGCCAGAGGGGCTGAATCATCTGCGGCCCAGGCCGCCCCCGCCTCCCAAGGAGCCTGCCCCCCACTGAGACCCCTCTGTCACGTCAAGCTGATAAAACCGATCCATCCTTCACCTCCCGTGGCAAGGCCAACTGCTCCTACGGCCCTCCCCGTGCCTCTGGCCACAGGACACCGCCTGTGCTGAGCCCCCAGGCTGGGCGTCCCTCCCATGAGGGGGCACGAGGAGGACCCAACTCCGCCTTCACCATGCGCATGGGAGGGCCGAAGGGTCAAGCGCTGCATTGAGCCGCAGTAGGACGGGCCTCTGAGACTAACCTGAGTGTGACCTTGGGGAGACCTGGGGGGCCCCTTTCCCTGGGTGTAAAACAAAGACAGTGCCCAGCCCCTCAGTGACCCCGGCCTGACCCCGCCCGATGCCCTCCCTCCTGTCCAGGGTCCTTCATCACTGTCTCTGAAAAGTGCTGCACTTGGCCTTGGGGGCCGGGGAGAGAGGCTTCGCCTGGTGGCCTAGCATGTGGGGACGACGTGCTGGAGCCACCTTCACGGAGGTTGCTATGTCACAGGCCACATGGGGACACCACGCCTTTGGGGACTCCTGACTCCAGTGCGGTTTGGGGGTCTGCGTCCCAGCTCCCCTCCGCCTGCAGCATGGGTGCACGTGAGTAGTCGCCCCTGGGGTCTCTCGCCGGCACCGGCTGGAACAGGGAGCCGGAGGCAACGGCAGCCCACCCCCACGTCTGCCCTGCTCCCGGGGAGTCAGTCTGCGGCCGGGGCACGAGGTCCACGTGCAGGGAGCAGTGGCACCGAGCGATGAAGACGGAGCCAGCGCCTCAGGACGCGTCACCTGTACCAGCTCTGGGCAAAGGCGCTCCGGCCCTCCTTGCTGCCCAGCAGCTCGGCGCTGTCCCCCAACCCGTCTGTGTCTCCCCAGGACGGCTGACTCCTGGTAGGGGGCGCAAGAGCCACTGGCTTTTCCGTGGAGCCTACCTTGAGCCCCCAGCCCCATGCCAGGGCTCTGACTTGGGCCCCTCCGGAGTGCAGCCTGGGCCTGGGGCAGCAAGGTGAGACCACCACCCACAGGGGACGGGCAGGTCAGCGAGCAGAGCTGGGCTAGGAGAGCGGCCCCACCGCTGCCCGCGGCTCCCCTCGACCCCTGCCCCGGATGACCGAGGAGGGAGATGCGATGAGCCCCGCAAGTCCCCACCGCAGAGGGGAGACCTCCCAGAGCCAGCAGGGTGCCTGAGCTGTCTGTAGGGCTCCCAGAGCCCCCTCCGCACACACCCCCTCCCACCGTGGCCCCCTCTGGCCATGCGGAACACCTGCTCCACGCCGACCAGGGCAGGACAGCAGCCAGCCCGGATCCCCGGCCCTCAGCACAGGACCGGCTCCCCCGCCTCCCCCAGCTGTGATGCATGCGGAAGGTTCCCCAACGTGTGGAGTCAGGCGACGGGGAGGCCTGGGTGAGGAGTGGGTCCGGCCCTGGGCTACGGGGGCCCGAGAGCCACCCTGGCCCGTCCCTCCGCTCCTGGTCGTAAAGTCTCGTTGCCTCGGGAGCGGCGACCTTGTACTTGAAACGCAGCTCGGCTTCCTCTCGCCGCCCGGGGCACCTTGAGCCAAGGGCGAGTGCCTTTTCACGGCTGGCGTGATGAGCAGCATCTGCCCCGAGCCCCCGAGACCTGCTGAGTCACCCTGGGCCTCCGGGCTGCCGGGAAGGGCCGTGTGGCTGCCGCAGCCTTTCCTGCTTCCTTCCCGCTGCACACGGTGTGGGGACCCGAGTCACACCGCTCAGGGAGCCGCAGGACATTGCTCCCGTTTCGCATCCAGATTTCCACCCAGCTGTGCCAGCCGTGTGGTGACTGTCCCTGGAAACGCGTGCTGCAAAGGAGGTGGCAGGGCCGTCCCCCACTTTGGGGACAGGCGGGTACCCGCACCATTATCCCCCTGGTTGTTCTGGACTGCCTGGATGAGAGCAGACGCTTGTTACTCTCCCAAACCCCACACTGGCCTACGACCAGCTGTCCCCAGGCTCAGGCCACCGGTTCCCACCCGGGGCAGGTCGGAAGCTCCTGTCCTTTCTCGCTTCCACTCTGGCCTCTAAGAAGTTCCGAAATAATGAAAGGAGGCAAGTGGGGGGGGGCACCCAAAATAAAGACCTCTGAGGATGAAAGCTCGGATCCAGTCTTTCCACTGAAAAAAGACCGTTTGTTCTTGGGTCTTTTAAAGAACAGAGTATTGTCCTCGCGAAATGGTTTCATTTTAAGCCTTTGCTTTGGGGGTTTGTGCCAGTTTTGTGCGTTCTCTCCTCCCTGTGGCTACTGTGCATGAAAGGCTGGGGTCAGGCCAGGCACGGGGGGTGGGACGGGAGCGGCGATTTCTCTGTGATTCACCCAAGAACAGCAGCAGGAAGCTCGTTCTACCTGGAGATGTCTGGCTGTCTCCTTCGGGCCCGTCCCAGACTTGGCTGAGAATAATTCCTGCTTGAAAAAAAAAAAAAAAAAACTAACAATTCTCATTAAATGTTTCAAATGGTCCATGCCACACTCAAAGCTCAGAGAGGGGGCTTTGAAGGCTTTTCACTGAACAAAAATAAAACCTTCGCAGAGGCTGCAGAGATGCCGCTGAAATAACCCCCAGGTGTGTGGAACGCGGCTGACACGTGTGACGGGCAGAACAGCAGCCCACGGTGGGGCAGGTCTGACGGACGGGAGGAGCGTGGCTGGGGTACAGGCCGCTTCCTGGGAGGTGCCAGGAGATTTTATGATTCGAGGCAACATTTAGCCAGCGTTGACGCCACTGCTGATCACCTGCGCTAATGAGGGGAGCGGAGAGTCCCAAACGATGAGTAACCCTGAGCTGCAGGCACCTTTCATCCCCTTTCCACCTTCCAGCTGGATGGCCGGTGGGGGAGGGGAGGGTCCCGGCCCTGGCAGAGACACGTAGTGACCCGGGAAGGGCTTCAAGGTGGCTCTGAGCCTGGAGCCTAAACTGGACATCCTCAAACCCAGTTCGTTTTCTTTTATTTATTCATGGACTCAATAAACGCTTATATGTCTGTCTATCCTCTGCCAGGCAGGGTTCTAGGTGCCAGAAACACAGCGGGAAACGAAACGCCTCCTGCCGGCTGAGCTACACCTGTGGCCTGGGCCTGGGGACAGCTGGTCAGAGGCCAATGGGGGGTTTGGGAGCCTAACTCGGGTCTGCTCTGATGCAGGTGGTCCACACAGAACCCACGACACTTCTCCGGGGCGCACGATCAAACAGAAGGCACAGGGGAGTCACCTGGAACCTCATTAGGAGCAGAAGCAGAGTCCGATCAGGAGTCAAGGAGAGGCCCGAGGCTCTGCATTTTTAACAAGCTCCCAGGTGGTGTCACGGCTTCTGGCCCGGGGTGGGACCGCCCAGCCGTCTGCGTTCCCTCCCGGCTCTGTCGTCTGCCGTGTGAGCTTGGGCAGGCGTTTCAACCACATTCTGTCTCAATTTTCTCATCTATAAAAGAGAGGTTGAAACAGTTCCCACCGCACAGAAGTGTATTATGGAAATGATTTTTTTTCTTTCTTTTTTTTTTTTTTTTTGCCTAAGCCTGCTCAAAGTGGGGTTTTCCATCCCTTGACCGAGTCTCAGCGATGCATCTTGGGAGCTCGCTCTTCCTCGAATTGCCCTGCCTTCCTCTCCCTCCCACTCTGTCTGCTTGGCCCACAAGGCTCCTTCCAGACTGAAAAGCTGGAAGGGAGCACAGTTTTTGTCCTCAAATGCCACCACTTGGGGTAGCCAGGCATGGGCAGGGGGCGATGTCTCCGTCACACCGCTGTGAGAAATCGCATCATGCACCTCGCAGCTGGGGGACCGGAGTGGACAGCTGTGGACACTGGGTCACCCAGAAAGACGGAAGAGCAGAGGGCGCCTCGGCGCCCGGGAGCCAGGGTCAGACTACCTGGGTGCAACGCGCGGCTGATGGATAGCGCGCCTGAGCCTCTCCACGCGCCGTTTTTCTCATGGGTAAAATGGATTCAGCCTCGTGCCCACCCCCAGGCTTGGTTCTTCCTCTTTCTCTTTGAGACCCAGTTCAGAAACAGACCCACAGGAGACACATCAGGAGGCATCTGTCCCAGGCAGGTGGTGTTTTGGCCCGGGGCTGCAACATCCTGAGTGGGTGGGTGTGTGATTCAGATGTCCCCAGTTGTGGTCACATTGATGTGTCATGGGGACCGACGCCAACCTCATTTCCCGTGGAGTCTCAAATGTCTCCATGGGTGATACTGAGTAAGGTGAAAGGGTGAAGAGCATCCTCACCCCGGGGTCTGCTGAGCACGTCCGCGGATGCCTGCGTGTCTTCAACTGAGGAGCAACGAGCCTGAGGACCCGGGTGGGGACAGGCACAGGAGGACCCGGCTGCATCACCCTGAACTGCATTCCGCAGCCTCCCAGGGCTGCAGCAGGAGCCCGGGTCTCAGTGGGACTCCACACCCTGTGGCAGCTACAAGGACCCTGGGCCATCCAGTCAAGCCCTCTGGGTCTCAGGTTTTTCTAGCATAACATGAGAACACTGGCGGATGGTTTCTAGCGCCAGGGGGGGACACCAGTCTCTTGCAGACAAGGCTCTGGAATGTTCCTGGCGCTGGGGTGGGGAGCTTCGCCCTGGTCCGGTCCCACCCAAAACCTAAGGAGAGGTGTTCTCATCTACAGCAGCCACGTGCAATATGTGAGACACACTGACACTTGAGGAAGATTCACCGTTTATCCGAAATTCAATTTTAACCACATCCTCTATTTTATCTGGCGACCCTGCCTGGGATCCCACGTCTCCAGCCCCCGTCCCCTCCTCTCTGCCCGTATGCCCCTCTTCTGCCGGGGGGAGGGAGGCCTCTGTCTTCCCTCATCACTATTATTAAGATACAACTCTATGCTTGTTTGCATCTCTTTTTTCCTTTGCAAAAAGCTATCTCAGATTTTTTTTAAAGCACATTGCCTATTTCTTGTTTGGTTTTTTTTTCCCTTCTAGAAGCATGAGGGTGTGGCCACCTCTGAATGACCACCAGGGAAAGGGCTGGGTGTGAGGACTTGAGGAAAAGATAATTCAGGGATGAATCTTCTGAGAACTATCTCCCTGCACACCCAACCGAGTAAAGGATGAAGCTGCCATTTCTGTGGGGTGCGGTGGGGGGAGGGGGAGGGCGGGAGCCACCCCTGGAACCCGAGGGGGTGGACGAGGTCTCAACATTCTAAGGGCATCTTATTTGAAGTTGGGCTTTTCCATGAGACTCATTTAAATCTTTCAAATAATAAGTTCCTTTTTGGAATAGGAAAAGCTTTCATGTTATTCTTTATTTATTTGTTTGTTTGTTTATTTATTACTCAAACAACTCAAAGTGGAATTGAGTGGAGCCTCACTCCTACCCCCATCCGCAAGCCCTCTGTTTACTCCCCAGAAGCCAACACGGGCACTGGTGACTTGTCCAGCCAGACACAGATGCGCATGTACCCTGGTCATCAGACACAGATGCGCGTGTACCCTGGTCATCAGACACAGATGCGCATGTACCCTGGTCATCAGACACAGATGTGCATCTACCCTGGGCATGTTGTGTTTGGGTGTCTTTTGAGCACAGGCTGTGGCTTACCGTCCACACTGCTCTGCTTCCTTTCCTCACCCTCCTGTCTTAGAAAGCCTTCCGAACCCACCCCAGCTGAGGTCGCCATCAGATGGGTCACCCACGGCAGCAGAGGAGGTGGCCTCAGTGTCCTGGGAGAGGCTCTGGCCTCAGACATCTGTGAAACACTTGGCTAACCCCCGAGAACACCAGCCTCCTCCTGGAACTATTGGCCCATATCCCTTATTAATATTTACAAGAACAATTTAAAACAGCGTTTGGAAAAGAGTCCGTGGGGTGCCATGGCTTTGACCTTCTGTCTAACCTTTGTTGCTGTCCGCAGAGCTGTCTCTACACACTTTTAATCGGTGTAGGCATGCCAACTTTCATTTTGCCCCCTTTAACACCAGTGCTCCTAAACCTTTTCCTACGCTAAGATCAGATCCTATCTTTTTGATTTGCAGTGGAAAAACAGTGTCACTATTTTTTTTTCCTTCACTCCAACATCTCTGGAGCTGATCTTTCTGCCAAGAGTTCTCTCACTGGCGTTTGGATACGAAAAGGAATGTGGAATATGTCATCCGAAAACTGCCGATTGACTATTAAAATGACTCAGCTCTCGTTTGATCTACATGTAAAGATGAAAAGCAATAATAGCCACGTACCCCCTCCCCTGCTTCCTAAAATGCCAAGGGGAGGGACCCCCCCCACCCCTCCTCATCGTCGTCACATGCTCAGGCTCTTGGCGTGAAAAAGATCAGCAAACTGTGTCAAAGGCCAGAAGCCAAAACTCACGCATGGCAGTACCCAGGAAAGCACTCTCCTCTGCAGGCTGTGCCTTCTTCCTGCCAGCTCCGACACCCTGGGGGCCCGGTATGAAGTCACTGGGGCAGGAGACTGGGTGCTTTGGTGGCCAACTGTCCCCTTTAGGACATTGGCTTATATACTAACTGGACTGAGTCGGAAAATCACGTATATGGCTCTCCTTTGGAGAATGATGAGGCCGAGTCTTCTTTAAGACAGATTGCCTTTGGAAATTTTACTTTATAGATTCCTGAGCTTGGTGCAGACATAGGCAGCAGGACACGTGACGTGACAACATTAAAGCCTGGAGCTCGATGGGGTGTCACCCAATCGGAAGACATGGCAGGGAGTGGCCTGGTGTTGGATCCTGGAACCTCACCCCTGGGGGAGGGCAGCAGGTGTTAATCCTTTAAATGTTGGGTACACAGTGGGATCCTTGGCAAAAGCAGCCAAAAAGTGGGAGCATCAGCAGCGGTTAACGGCCGCGGTCCAAAGGGATGGCCAGGTTTTAATACCCAGCACAGGTATCACCTGGGATCCCTTGGGAAGCTTCCAGAGACCCTCCTAGTGGTCTTGAGCCACTCAACTCTGACAGTGGTGGCCATATAATTTATGGTTCTGACTATGGTGCCCTGACAGAGGAAAAGGGATTTAATAATCACACCAGGTCCCAACCCGCAAACCAGGGATTTCCATCTCCCAAACTGGAATTTATACATCCCAATTTGGGCCAATTTGGCTGCTAAGAAAATGTTTTCTGCTTGGCCTTCCATGCGTGTCATCAGAAGAAGGAAAGGAAGTTTAAAAATGGGCATTTTTGTGTACCCAAACTTCCACATTCGATCTCATTTCATCTAAGCTTCACAGGCTTGTGGAAAAAGTGGGGTTTTCGCCATTTTATAGATGAGGACATTGAGACTCAGGGAGGTCCCGGGTGGTCGGTGGCAGGGCGAGGATGCTAACCAGCTAACCAGCTAACCAGCTAACCAGCCTGGAGAGGACACTTCCATATTTCTAAGAGGAAAGAAGTGAAGTATATTTAGAAGGCCATTTACCCTTAAAACGAGCGTCCTTCGTGAAGGTCTGAATGCCACACAGGTGACACAACCTTTTCCTTCGCAGGCATTTTCTTTTCTTACTTTGGACCCCGTTGAGAATTTTTCATCAGTGGGCTGTTTCTGGCTGGTTTCGATAGCCACCTTTTTATTTACATGCAAATTCACAGCAAGAGGCTCACATGTAAATACTATACTAATTATTAAATGTCTATGGCTTATCAGAATGCTGTATCCTAATTGGCTGCAAGATTGCCAATAACGCACAATAGCCTGATTTGGGGCCGTAGCAATTTTTGCATCTACATAATAAAAGGACGCAGGAGGCTGAAAGAGTGTATACCTATTTCACATGTGTTTCTTCAAGGTCAAATCATTTTTGATTCCCTTCCCAATCTACATATTCATAAAGACTTTTGCACCCTTAATGAGATGCAAGATTAAATGTTTGCAGATTGAGAACAAACCCTACTGTTGTAATTAGAGTAAAAGTTACTTAGTCAATCAGATTAGAATTCCAAATTCAAACTAGCTAACACAGAGGCATAGCAATGCCAACACACACATAGTCCCCCAAATGGCACCCACGCACAGCCACGGGAGCCTGCAGGAAGGTCAGGAACCCTGGTGACAATCTACCTGTGCCCAGACCCTTTTGCTGAAATGGCCCCCAGTGGTGGAGGGGACATGGATCCCATCCTGTCACAAGGAGGCAGCGTTGCTTGACCCCCATTGGAGATGGAAGAAGAAACAAGATCTCCCCACATTGACTGGGGTGTGCATTTTCCCCAGAGTCCTCCTTGGGGAACCTCCAGAAGTTTCTGACAATCACTGGGACCCTAAGGAATGAGGTCTCCCGGCACTGGGGCTGGATAGAGAGAGGTTTAAGATGTGATCCCTTCTGTCAGGGAGACTGCAGTGTCCCTTGGGATGGGAAGACCTGCGCATCCGAGAAAGCAGCACATGGAGATGGGTTTGGAACAAGAGTTTGTCGAAGTCAGTTCTAGAACCTGCCTCTGAAGAACCTGGGACCCGGGCCAAAGTGCAGGTTCCTGGACAAGGCCCGGACGTCCGTGTTTTTGACAAGCGGCAGGCCATCCCGATGGATTCGATGGCAGCCCCCGGCCAGGGCGGGAGCAGGGCGGGCGGGCGCGCCAGCCCCGGGAGCTTGCTCTTTGTGGAGCATGCGCAGTCTCTCTGCCTGGCCCCCCATCATCTCCCCAAGTCTGCAGCTTGGCCCCACGCGGACCTGGAGTAGACAGTGCACCTTCTCTGGCTTTGAGCGCGTCCTGCCCCGCCCCCCACCTCCCACCCACCCAGGGGGGGCACAGAGCCCTCCGCCCCGCCCCCACCGAGGGGGACAGAGCCCTCCCCTGACCCCCGCATGATCGCTAATGAGATCACGTCTGCCTGCCAGGAGGGCTCGATTATCCCGCCGCACCAGGCTATTACCCTTTATAGGTGGCGCTCGGCCTGCCCAGCTGTCTGCGCGCCGCGGGCCACACACACCTGGCCCGGCCTGGGCAGCTGCGGCAGCCACTCCTTGGCAGCTGGCTCATTAGCAGACACGGCCCCCGCGGTGGGCAGAGCTGGGTGGGGGACAGCACCCGGGCCTGTCTGGGCCTCGGGGCCAGATGGCAGGAGGAGCGGTGCATCCCCCACTGGGCCACTCCCAGCCAGCTCAGCCCTGGGTGGGGGGCGGGCGGGACTCTGCCCGGCCTGGAGGCGGGAGGGCTCCTACCCAGGCGGAGGCCGGGTGTCTTAGGGGGCCCCTCCCGCCCTGCCTGCACCCAGAACCTTCTTCGCTGCAGGAATCCCCTCAGGAGGCACGCGACAGTCTCCATGCAGGGCCTTCCCAGATTTCCCGGCCTATCTTTGTCCTTCCCCTCCATCTGCGTCCCTCCCAGTCAGGGGTCCGGGCTGGCAGGGGACAGAGCAAGGGGTCCTCCGGGCTGGCTGGTGTGTAGAAGGCTGTGCTCCCATTTGTGGGTGAATCCGAAACTAGAAAGCTCCCCTCAGGGGAAGGGCACAGAGAACCAGGCGTGTATCTGCCATTGTCCCGTCTTTGTGTCCCTGTGTCCTAGGGCTCTCGCCTCTGTTGGAGGCTCTGGTTCCCCAGAGTGTCTGACTCGGCAGAGCCCCAAAGGTGCATTTCTAACAAGTGTTTGGGTGGCTCCAGGAACCCCGTTTGAGAATCGCTGCTGTCCGGTTGGAATTGTGGCGCCATGTCTGGCCACTGGTTTTATAATTCTTATAAGTAATTTATAAAAATATTCCCCGACCCACGCCAGGGATGAGTTGTTTTCACCGTGTGGGTCAGAAACGACTCTGTATCCAAAGCCAGACTCTCCTGCTTTGACTGAACGCTCCTGCCCCTCGCCCTGACCCCCCTCCTCCCTGGGTTCAGCTGCTCCCAGGAGGACCAGCCATACTGGGAACAAATCTCCCCCGCCCCACTGGCCGGAAGACCAAAAGCGAACCCTGTCCCTTGAGGCTTCCCTCGCTCGGATGGAGCACAGCCCCTGCTCCCCCTCCACGATCCTAAGTCACAGGCTCAGCTTGACCTCTTTTCCCTGCCCAAGTCAGAGGAATGCAAACACGGAACTGTTGACACGTGTCCCAGTGGCAAGGTGACGACTTTGCTGTGACGAGCGGGAAAACTCAGAGCCTGATTCCTGAGAGCCTGTACCCCTAGAGACACCCCACTACACGACAGGGAGGGGGTGAGGCCACGCTCAATGAGGAAGATGGGGGCGTCCTTCAGAAGGCTCGTTCTGTGTGAGGACTCTCACCTGGAAGGTCTCTGTTGAACTGGTGAAGCCGGGGGCGCTGGGACGGTCCCCAGATCACCCCCAGGGGGAGGCACAGCAGCAGTGGCCCACATTCCGTGCTCAGAGGTGGGCGGTGCTCTCTGGTCTCCTCACACCTGCATAAATGAGATCAAGTCACACCCTTCTGCCACCCCTGTGAAGCTGGCGGCCACTGAGCAGAACCCTGAAGGGGACATCCTGCAAATCACTCAGTGACACGAGGTCTTGAGCACACACCTAGGCCACTCGGTCCCCTCAGATGTACCCTGCAGCCGCCCGGGGGGTTTGGGGGGGAGGGGTGTGCCATTCCCTGCCCCCTCCCATGTGCCTTCATTGAAGGCTCTCCTCCTCTCTCCCAGTCCCCTCTGCCACCAAAGCGGTGACCTTGATCCCCTCTCTCCATTCTTTACACTCTCCCTCCATTTCTGTTTTCGAAAAGGGGAAAAAGAGTTTTGATTAGGAAGCATTTCCAGGGCTGTTTCAGCTGGCGAAGTGCTGGGTCTTTTGTTCGCCCTTCTCTGCCGGCTTCAGAGGAGGTGTGAAGTTATCTCCTCTTGACAGGTGAAGTGCCGACTGAGGAAGCTCCGAGGCCGGCCAAGGTGGACACCGTTGCAGCGCAGGATGTGGTGATGGGGGCCCAGCCACCCCTAGGGCTGTGAGGACAGAGACCCTTGCCCGGGGGGGGGCTCCAGAAACCGCTGGAGGGAGACCCCAGCGCCCACCAGAAGCAACAGGAGTGAGGAGGATGCAAAGGCGAATCCTACCTGAGTAGGGAGGATGGGGCCTGAATCAGGAATGGTGGATAAACCCGGCAGGGTTGCCCAGCGCCTGTCATTCCCACAATCCTGTCCTCATTTAATTCTTAGAAGCCCAGTGGGCAGTCAGAGAATGTCATGGGAATCGAGGCTTTGGGACACAGGCACTGTCTAGTGATGACCCACAGGAGTTCTCTCTCCAGATGGCATGGTCTCTTGGAGAATGCCCTTGGCTTTATGGGGTCAGGGCAAGGGGCAGGGAGGAGCAGGAGGTCCTGTCACACCCCGTGGAGATCTGAGTGACCCCATGTAGGGTGGCCCAGGAGAGGTGGAGCTGGCGGGTCTCAGGCCCCAGCACGACCAGCCTGGGTGATGACTCCACCTGCTCCCCCCACCACCCCCCAGCTGGACTTTCTTCCCGGCCACCCCACTTCCCAGCTCCCCTGCAGCTGAGACCTCGTGGGACCAAGCTCGCCCATGAGTCGCACGTGGCAGGGTGCCGGCCGCTGGGGAAGGGCGCTTCCAGACACACGGTCGCCGCCCTGTCTCCTGGCTGCTTCCTGCGCTTCCTGCCCGAATGCAGAAGTGAGGGGTGGCCGTCTGGTGACTCTGAGGATGGCAGAGCCTAGAGCTCGAGGGAGCCTGGTCCCCAGTGCCTCTCACACGGCTCAACCAGCCCTGTCGCTTGTGGCCTCGTTCCGGCAGGAACTGAAACTCCGTCGGGCTAAGTGGCTGTGGTCGGCTGTGGTCAGGGCCAGCCGAGCAGAATCCCAAGTCCCAACGGTCGAGGAGCCATCGGAAAAGCGGGGGCCCCCTGATGGCCCTCGAGGCCTCAAGGCCTGTCGGTCTGGGGCCTGGCCCCTTCCCCCACCACACGCCCAAAGCCTGGCTCCGACCTGCAGCCCCTCCCCAGGGCCCATCCACACCTGCCAGGCGCCCGTGCTGCAGGCTGCTGCTGACCTCAGGCAGACTGCGGGACAGTCCAGAGGTTCCTTACCTCGCTCCTGCCTCGCCCCCCCCCCCACCGCCGCGGTGGCCACTCCCAGCCACCTGTGTGTGGCCCCAGGGTAGCCCTGAGGTGACTATGGCAGCAACTGCTCCTTCCGAGTCCATAGACGAGACAGCAGTGTGTGAAGTGACTTCCTGGGGACGTGTGGCTGGTGACCGGTGGAGATGGAACTAGGGTCCTGTCCAGTTCCCCAGGGACAGTTCCGGGTCCTTCTCTAGACCTGCCGAGTTGGGGTTTCTGTTGGAGGCACCCCAGGCTCTGCGTCATTGAGCACCCCGCACAGCCCAGGTGTGATTCTGCTGTACCCCCAAAGCTCACGGACCTCTCCCCAGGGGTGAGGGTCAGACCTGTGGGGTGTCAGATGCAGCTTCCACCCACGGACTGAGCCCCCCATTCCAGGCAGTGGCTCTGAGCCAAGCACTTGAGCAAACAGGTTCTCACTTGGGGCGCAGTCCCAAATCCTGGGGCGCAGGCCAAATCTCAGGCCTGGGAAAGCCGAATCCCTGGGCAGAGGCAGGGGAGACCCAGGCATCAACATTTTTAAAGTCTCCCAGGTGATTCTGAGGCTGGGAGCCACCTGCCCCATGCTGTGTAGGTCCCCCTCAAACTATCAGACCTCAGAACCCCCTGGAGGGCTATTAGACACAGATGGCCAGGCCCCACCCTGGGTTTCTGACTGAGCAGGTGTTGGCAGGGTGTGAGAATTTGCGTCCCCAAGTTCCCAGGGGCTGCTACAGCATGGTGAGAGCCACTGGAGTGGAAGGCAGGGGGGCAGAGGTGATGCTAGGAGTGGTTCCGGGTGGCCGTGGTGACCTCTCTGTGAAGTGGGCCAACCTGGTCCTGTCAGGTGTCACACATGGTTCCCTGGGACGAGTTCTCCCAAGTGTCCCCGCTGGGGGTGGGAACCCAGTGCCTGTAACATAATTACCTCGACATGGGTGGAGAGTTGGGACGTGGCGTGTGGGGTCCCCAGGGATGGTTGGGCAGGGCCCGCGTTGCACAGTCCGGCTGCCGCCGTGCAGGTCCGTGCCCGCTGGGCCTCACAGCCCTGCCAAGCCTAGCAGGCTTCCCGCTGACAGCTCGGTGTCGCCGTGGAGATTTTCACAAGGCGCCTCAGAAATCCTGCACCTACATTTTTTAACATCTCCCCCCCCCACCGCCCGCCACCCCTGGCCAGCTCTGCAGGACCTCCACCTCCCTCATGACCCCCGACCCCAGGACGCCTCAGGCTGGGACAGATCCAGCTTGTGCACTGTGGGGCCTGTCCCCTACATGGGGCCACCGGGGGCCTCCACCCTGGGAGCAGGTGCCCCTGGAACCCTGTCCGCTCTGCCCGCTGGCCTTGGCACAGGCCGTTCGGTTGGGGCCGAGGCGCATGGCCTCTCTCCTCTGCCACTTCACGCTGCTGATTATTCCTCCTCCACGAGGAGATAAACCTGCTTGAGGAATTTGTTTTCGATGGCAACACACACGGCGCATCCAGCAGAACTGCGGGCTGAGTCACCAGCGCCGGTCTCCTCTGAGCCGCCCCTCCCCCACCCCACCCCCACACCCCGTGGCCTGTTTGGGCTTCTCCCTTTCATGAGGCACTCCCCAGCCTGACATACGTGTCCTGGGTGTTTCTGCCTTGTGACTCGGGCCCAGCTGCCACCACATTCCTTCTGTGACACTTGACCAGTGTGAGTGGGCTTGGGGGATCTTATCAGAGGGTGTTCTGTGTGGGGCCCGAACACAGAGAGAACTTGCCAGCTCAGGAGCCTGGCTGGAAGGGGCAGAGGTCCCCACCCTGCCCAGCAGCTTGCTTCTCCGCAGGGAGAGAGGGCGGGTGGGCAGGGGACCCAGAGGAGCGAGCATCGGCTCACCGGGGGGAGCCGGGCCTTTGCCAGGTATGAAGTAGTTGGGGAAAGAATGTCCAGAGCAGCCGACACCTCCCACATTTCTATCTGCAGGCTGGCCCTCTCCCCTGAACTCCGGGCTCGTAAATCCGGCTGCCTCCTCCCCGAGCCAGCCCTCCTGTTTCCGACCCGAGAAGCTCTCTCTAACACCCCTGCCACTTCATCTTTTCTTAGCTTGAGCCAAAAGCCACGGTGACACCCTCGACCGACTTCTCTATTTCTCTTACCGTTTGTTTCCAAAGCTTTGGCAAATTCTACTCATGTTTTTTCTGCACACCTAAATACGTCCACGTGACTGTGGAATGTCACCGGTGATGCTGGCCAGGGCCATATGGGCTCCATGAGGAGCCCTCCCTCTCTTAACCCTCAAGGCTGAGAGAAGAACCTATAGTCACAGGGTGGAGGCTGCTCCTGGGAGCAGTCACAGAGCTGGGACATGAGGGGACAGGGGCCTGGCAATATTGTTCTCCAAGCCCAAGGCCTGGGGCGGGGAGCCCCTGGCTCCAGAAGCTTCCTGAGGATGGGAGGCTCAGGGAGCTATGCTCTGGCTGAGAGGATCACCTTCAGGAGACCTTGGCCTGAAGAGACCAGACTCCTTAGTGGCACCTCGTTCAGCCTCAGCTAACTGGCCAGGCGCTCACAGAGTGATGTCCGTCTGGTTTCTGTGAAAAAGGCAAGTCCCACCTTTCTCTCGACCGCAGAACTCCTGGGAGTGACAGAGGGGAGGACGCGCACAGCCCCGGTCCCCTGGCAGCAGCTGAAACCCGGGAGCTGCCACCCGTCGCAGTTACTTGCTACTGCCTTTAATTTCATGTTGTGAAGCCACGGGTGATGGAAAAAGAAATTGGTCCCCACGGGCAGAACGCTTTTCCGACACGCATTTATTAGCAGAGCTTCTGAAGGTGTCACGAGCTGAACGTGAGGCAGCTCTAGCTAGAGGTGAGAGCCACAGGCGGGGTGGGGATGGGAGACAGGAGGTCAGGAGGGGAGATGCCTTCCTGGGGACCTCCTGACCTGTCTCTCCTTTGAAATCCATCGGTGTCCTCTGAGAGTCTGTCACACAGATGTTTCCCCCCAGTCTTGTGCGCCTGGGAGTTTTGGTGCAGGTGCAACTCGCCTCCGTAATTGATGTGTGTGTAAAGCAGGGGTCCCCCACCCCCAGGCCGCAGACAGCAGGAGGTGAGCGGCTGGCGAGCCAGCAAAGCGTCATCTGTATCTGCAGCCGCTCCCCAGCGCCAGCATCACCGCCTCAGCTCCGCCTCAGATCCTCAGGCGTTAGATTCTCATAGGAGCCCCGGTCCCTGGTGCCAGAAAGATTGGGGACTGCTGCTCTAAAGACTTCTGTGTGCATTGGCTTTGTTATAAATCAAATGCTGTTTTAAATGCACCAAGATGGTTTTGCTTATTGAGATATTTCAATGACAAAGGCTCTCGAGGCCGGTTATACTCAGGCTCGTTCATGCCTCCTTTCCTGAACAGCCTGGAAAATATGGCCGGGGCATTTTATGGTTCACCCCCAGCAGAGAAATTCACTTACAGAAGAAAAAAGACATTTTCACAGTGGTTTCCAAATGCACACTCCTGCTCTCTTTCCAGCCGTGGGACTAATTCCCAAAAGAAATCCTCCCCAGGAGGAAAGAGGTGTCCTCCAGCTGGACCTAGGGATGGGGGGCCCCAACCCCACCCGCCTGACACCTCATGCAGCTCCTAGGCTCCCATCGACCGGTCCCCAGCCCTGATCTATGGTCCCCTCCAAGACACTGCCACGTGTGCCATGGCTGACAGCTTTGCTCACGGCAGTGTTTTTTAGAGAGGAAAAGAATTTCGCTGCGTTGTCAGTGGAGAAATGGAGGGAGAAGTTAGACTTCCACCCCTCTTGGCAGTGCTGGGGAGTCCCCCCGAGACCATGGGGTAGTGCAAGTGGAGGCCAAGTGGGCGGTGGAATTCTGCTGTGACTAGCAGTGCACAGAGCCTCTCCCGTCAGGTGTCCACAGGAGCCACGTGGAGAATGCAGACTTCGCTCTCTACTTGGCAGGAAAGAGGCAGGTCCCGCTTTTGTGTTAATCTCATAAGAAGCCATCTAAAAGAGGCTTTACTCAAGATCCAGATTCTCCCTCGAGGGCAGAGGGACTGCTCCGGAGACACTCTTACTCTTAACCATCTGTGCTCAATGAACAAGAAAACGGTTCGTTTCACAGATTAGGAAACTGAGGCCGAGCAGAGGCGAAAGCAGTGGCCATGGTCGCCGGGCTGTGAAGAGGTTCAAAGCTCAGCTCCAAACGCCCATCTTCTGACTCAAATCCAGAGCGGAGGCCGGATATAGGCAGGACTCGTCGCTCCCCCAGGCCCCACGCTGTGCCCTGGCCCATGCTCAGATGGGGCTCTCGGGAGAGGAAGAGCCTGAGACAAAGGAGATCTGTGGGGAGCTGGAGGATAGGAAATGGCTGGGATTTTCCCTGTCTCCTGGCTCTGCCTGCGCCCTGCAGAGGGGCGGGAGACGCCCAGCCAGGCGCCTGCAGAGGGCTCTGGGCGGCAGAAGCCCCTGCTCTGCAAGATCTCAGCATCCAGGCAGGAGGCCAGGCAGCCGAGACACCGGGGTGCCATGCGATCCTGCAATCGCAGCTGCCAGGGGGCCTGGGACCCCCCGAGAAGAGACTCCCTCTGACTGAGGCCTGAGAAAGGATGCATGGGAGTGAGCTGGGTAGGGCGGGAACAAGGCGTTTTCCAAAGTGAAAGGAGCAGAGGTTAACCTGGGGTCGAAACCAGAAGTGGGCACCGGGAGCCAGCCAGCGAGCTTGGGGTCCCATGCTGTGACATTCTCCTGTTCTGCGGGCGGTGGGGAGCCATCACGGGGTTGTGCACGCGGGGAGCCACAATGTCGTGTGTTTCTGGAAATGAGTCTGGCAGCTGGATGGAGGGAAGGGGAAGGACGAGGTGGGGGACATTTCGAGGGCAGTGCTGCAGCAGCCCAGGCACCGTGTGACAAGGTCGGGGCCGGGGGACCAGAAAGGTAGGACTGGCTCCGAGAAGTGTGTTTGAAATATGTCTGAATAAAATATTTTGTAGGCAGGACGAACAGGCTTTGCCGTGAGGCTCCTTCGTTGATTTCCGGTTCCCCAAGAGCCCATGGCCAGCTTCCTCCCAGTAAATTGCATAGGCTTGTGTGAAGTGGTCTTTTGTCACTTTCGACCAAAAGTGTCCTGACAGCCCTAGGTGAGGAAGATGTGTCCTTTTGAACTTTACTCCTCAAGGGTCATCCCAAAGGAACCCAGAGACACAGGTGAGAGAAGGGACCAGTCAGTCCACTTACATCCAGTCAAGGTCAAAATCCTCACTCCGACACTAAGTGAATGAAAGAGTTAAACTCCAAGGACGCTTATCACAATAATTAAGCCCTATCAAAACTAAGCGGGCATCACTCTCCCTATGATAACTAGACCTTCCAATGTCAATCCCAAGGACTCATATGCAGCTTCTGGGTGTCACTCATCTGTGAGGCTGCTCTGTGTTAACCTAGTCATCTGTGTGTGGCTATGACTCAGGCCTGCATGTTGACCTTGACTCTTCGCTTGAAGGTTTTCATCACAGCTGCCCTCCCAAACCAGGAGCGAGGATTGCAGGTGGCTGGCTTGTCATAACACTTCTCCCCCGCCCCAGCGCGACTCAAATATTTAAAGCATCCTGTTTTATCCTTTGCCCAGGATTCCACAATTCTTCCTTAGATCTTTCCCCCAACTCAAGGAACCCATTGTCCCCGGTGCCAGCTCTGCCAAGTCGTCCACTGTGACTGTGACCTTCCTTGTGCAGTCACCGACTCCCCAAAGCCTAACGCCTGGCACTGTATGGGTGTGTGGGGACAGGCAAACCAGCCTTCCCCTGGCTTCATGGGGGTGGGGGGTCTCCCTGACTCCCTAGTACTGTCAGGCCTCTGTTGTGTGCCAAGGAAGACAATGGTGGCAAAATGGTGGGGGGAGGAGGGGTGGAAAGAAGAGGGAAGGCAAGGTTGTTCTGTGTCACCCCCTTTTCCAGTTGAGTGATCAAGGGGACACATCCACTGCTGGCAGGTTCCAGAGGTGGCCGTGGGGCAGAAGAGCCTCAGCAGCCGTGAGTGCCAGGGATGCAGATCAAGACACCAGTACCGCTCCTACGGTGACCAAAGATCACCGTGGATTCAGTGTGTGTACCCTCTAGGCACTCTGTCTTTTCTTGGAAGCCCCACGCAAATCGCAAGCCTCCAAAGGCGTTTTATTAAGTGCCTGTTTCATCTTTGTCTACCTCGATGCTGGACCAAAGAGCTACATTTAAAAATTTTACTCACTGATGTATATACCCTGCCCATCATTTCCAAAACGGGGGACAATAAAACCACAGGTCCACTATGGCCCAAGAGAAAGGGGGACAAACACAGAGAACCGTGCCCAGCCTCTGCCTTTCAGGAAGGTAAAACCTAAGATCTCACTCTCTGGGTGTCTTTAAATTTCCTTAAGATGGAAGGCTACTTTCATTTATTTCTGTAAAGCTCCCTCGCCCCCGATCAGAGAGGGCACCCCCCCACCTTTGCAGCAGTGCTCTGAGGGTCTGTCCGCATCTAGAGAAGTACCCTGTTGCAGGCTGCCTCTGTCTGCCCTCTTGCCCACAGAAAGCCTGGGTAAAACTCTGCGTCTCAGCTGACAGGTCATCCAAGCTGCACCCTGGCCCGGTTTGCGGTGCATTTTGTTTCCCTTATGGAAATAAAGGTGAAAAAACGAGAAGGAACCCCCCACCTCCGCCCGCGACACACCCCAACACACACGATGGCAGTTCACCACCATGCCTGGCGCCCTGGGCCACCGAGATGAGCACAGCAAGCTGTGCCCGTGGGAGAGGCAGCCGCAGACCCGCAGACCCAAACAGTGCCTGGAAGCGAAAGAGGAAGAGGAAGGAGGCAGAAGTTGCCCCTGTGAGCCTCGGTCGGAGCCCGCCGGCCACCCGCAGGGACCTGGGGGCAGGGTCAAGCGGTGGATGAAGCCACTGTGCTGGCTTCGTGGGCGGCGAGACCAGAAGGGACTTTGTTCACCTCTGTCCATTTGTTGACTCTCCATCAACCTCAAAAAACGGGAGACACAAACGCTTCCTGTTGTTTCTCTCAGGGGAAAATGAGGAGAATGAAATCTATGATCAGGAGAGGGGACCAACTAGTGCCACGCTGTGTCCTCCTGTTTCGCCGCCATCGCCTGAAGGCACAGAGCACAGGGTTTGAACTTTTGTTCTGTCCTCTGTTTCCTGGACTTCCTTCAGTCTCGTTTTTCCTTACTTATAAAACGGAGCTAGGCAGTAGCCACCCAGAATCTCAAAAAATTAAGAGAAATAAAATGAAAACCACATAACCACGCTAAATTACATGTGCATGAATACACACTCATAGACATTTACAAACACGCATGTGTGTCCTCTGTGTCCCCTCCCTGCAGAGCCTGTAGTGTGTCTGACGGTGGCTCAGGTTCCTTCTGGGAGGACAGCTGTCCTGGGGCCTGCTGCCTCCTCCCCGCCCACCCCACCCCTGCCTGGCAGCAGCTGAGGCCGACCGGGATGGGCCAAAGCTCAAGCAGCTGGTCCCAGACGGGAACTTGGAGGCCTGACCATGGCACGCTGCTCCCTGTGGGGGTCCCAGGCGTGGAACGCCGGCTCGCGAACCCCTAGCATGCTGGCCTTCGGGCCTGGTGGGAAGTGAAGCCCGCCTGTGTCTTGGAGGCTGAGAATGGAGAGAGCGCGGAGTTGGCGGGAAATGACGGACACCCATCGCAGTGTGACACTCAGTCTGCCCCTTAGCCTGGCTTTGAAGCCAGCTTCCTCCCAGCTTTTCTTTACCCTTCTTTTCAGCATCTCCACCTCCCAGCATATTGCCAAATAGCAATAAAACAGCGGTGCTATTTCCCGAGCCCCCGCGGCGTGCAGCACACGCTCCAGGAGCGTCCGAGCATCGTGCTCCCCCCGGGCTGGTCCCTCCTGCCTCAGTCCCTGCTCCTTCTCAGTCCCCCGGGGCTGGACCCTCTCATCGTCCCGGCCTCCGCCCAGCACCTCCGTGCGCCACACCTCGCTCAACCTCCCGCTCAGCGCTTAGGCGTCTGACGTGTCACATACGCACGTCGATGCGTTTACGTACGTGCGGAGAGACATAGATTCCAAGGGGCGGAGCTACGCCTGCTGTGGAGGGAGCGCTCAGAGAACAGGCGTTGAATGAATGAATGAATGAATGAATGGGTGAGGAAGCAGAGGCTCAGAGAGGGCGAGCAACTCATCCAGGGCCCCCAAAGCTGGAAAGTGGTGGAGAGAGGGTTTAAACTCCATTGTCTCTGACTCGGAGACCCGGAGAGGGTCTGAGCTGCCATCCTCACTCCTCCCTGCTGTTCAGAAGCCCCCTCCTCTTGCCCCACGCACCTCCACTGGGGACGCGTTAGGTCTCTCTGTCCATCACACCCCCACACGCAGGGGCACAAGGTAGGGCTGGGGGCGGGGCTCAGGGGCCCCAGCAGCCCAGCTTGTGTCCTTTCTTAGGCAGATAAACCTGCTTAAGGGAGAAAACAACCATGTCACTCATAAGCGGGGAGGGCAAAGGCAGAAACAAGACAGAATCTCCTCCTGCGGCTCCCTGCAAAACCCTGGAAGCCTGTGCCCGGCCTTCCGTCTTGCAGACCTAGAATCTAGGTCATTCTCCTGCCTCCCCACCTCCTCTGGAAGACAGGCAGGCTTTCTCCTAGGGTCTCAGAGCAAGAGAAAGAGAATGGCAGGGGAAAATGTTTGAGTTGGACCCACACCCTGCCTGCTGCTGTCAGAAATATTTCATTTTAGACCCAATATAATTTATGAGATGCAAATGGATTTAGCATTAAAAAAAAAAAAAAAACTTGGAAAAGGCACAAAGTGCACCTCACACCCTTGTGCTCAGGCGTGTTCGGGGCTCCATTAATCATCTCAGACAAAAGAGATTTAATCTGAGGCTGGTCGGCGGGGACAGCGCCCACACCTCTCAAGGGGCCCGGGAGGCCGGGAGCAGAGCAGCGGGTGCTGGCCGTGGGCCTGGCCTCCGAGCGGCTCCAGGCCCCGGTGCAGGGCACTTGTGCTGAGCGCTGGTCTGAGTCACGCAGCAGATGAAATTACAGAGGTTCCTGCTCATGATGAATCAGAAAGCAGAAGCAAGCCAAATATTTGGACAAGCCTTGCCCCGCGTGGAGCGGGAGAGAGACTTTGCAGCCAGCAAGCAGCCTGCCAGCAGCCAGCCCAGAGGTCGTTTCTAACCAATTGCCACCACAGGGCAGGCTCAGGGACAATGCTCTGCTGTCCACGAAGGCTCCCCGCAGGGGCACCGGGGACCAGCACGGGCATCCGGGGGCCCTGCGCGGTGACTCAGTCTCGACCTTGGAGGAGGGGGCTTGTCAGGGTTCCGTGTGCGGGGTGGGGGCTGGAGATGCTTCACTTTGAGTCACCCCATCCGCCTTCACTTTCTGGGAGTCACGGGGCCAGCAGGCAGCGTTTCCTGCGGCAGCGCGAGGTGGTGGCCATGCAGCCTGCCCACCCCTCCTGCCCCCGCGCTGGCCCGGGATGCGGCAGACACAGCGGCCACAGAATGGGGAAGGAAATGGCACCCCGCGGCCAGGCTTTCCTGCCGTGCTGACTTTCACGAGGGGCCTAATTGCTACCCTTTGTAGCTTCAAAGCTAGGACTTTTTCAAGACTGTTCGGAACAATAAAACCAGGCATGACAATGATGCTTTAGGTTTGTCTGGAATCTTTATTTATCTTTTTTTTTTTTTTTAATTAACTTTTGAAAGAGCTCAACGTTCTCAAGGTTATTTTAAGTCACCTTCTCCCCTTCACAGGGCCTCTCCCAGGAACTAAACTAGTCTGCATTAAAGAGAGCAACCCGCTATGAGCTAATGGTAATACTGATGAAAACAGTAGTAGCGCACAGTATGCTGCAGGCTGACTCTGTGCTAGGTAGGCCCTGGTTTTCTCGAGAATGTTCTAAGTCACCTGAAAACCCTTGCAAGGTGAGGACTATTATTTCCTCACTTTGCAGATGAAGAAACAGGTTTGGGGAAGCTACACATCTTACCCAGAACCTTACGGCTAGTAGGTTGCACAGAATTTACTCCCAGGCAGTCAGACACCCAGATTATATTTTGCATCCAGCAGCATTTCCGGTTGGCACACAAACCCATCAGCAAAATGACCTTGGGGGCAGTTTCAAGCAAGATCTACAGTTCTAGCCCTCAACTGAGTGACCAGACCTTAAAGAGACGAGACTCGATGGTTGCATTTGGGAGCCTGGCCTGCTCTAGAAGCTTAAGGAAGGCGTCCTCAGGATCGTGGGCTTCCTCTGAGGCTAAACAGTCCTCAAGGGTTAACCAGAGACTAGCTCACGTGGGCCAAGATCCTCCTCACCCAGACACCCTCTGAGACAGCAAGGCTGCTGAGCTCACGTGGAGAGAGTCACAGTGCCCGGTCTCACGAGCTGTGACACCGCTCCCCAAACCGCAGCCACATAGAGCCTCAAAACGTGCCCTAAAAAACTGATTTCATTATGCGCCCAGATTCTGTGAGTCAGGAATCAGACAAGGGTATGGAAGGACCCACCTGCTTTATGAAGTCTGAGGACACTCAAAGATATGAGGACAGGGTGATACACAGCTGGTGGCTGGAAACATCTGGAGATTCGCCTATCTGGGGTTGGTGCTGGCTATCAGTTGGGGGACCTCAGCTGGGGCTGTCACCAGAATACACACACGTGGCCTTCTTATGTCACCTGGGATTCCTCACAGCATGGAAGCTTCGGGGGACCCAGGCTTCACACATAACAACTGTATTAATTTTCTAAGGCTGCCATAATTCAGCACCATAGTGAAACAACAGAAACATATTCTCTCATGGTTCTGTGGGCCGTTGGTACAAAATCAAGACATGGGCAGCGTTGGTACCTTCTGAGGGTGATGAGGGAAGGGTCTGTCCCTGGCCTCTTTCTTTGGCTTGCAGATGGCTGTCTTTTCTCCATGTCTTCACATGACCATCTCTGTGCCTGAATTTCCCCTCTTTATAAGGACATCAGCCATTTTGGATTAGGGCTCACCCTACTATCATCATTGTAACTTGATTACCTCCATAAAGATCCCATTTCCCAAGACAGTCATGTTCTGAGGTGCTGAGGGTTAGCACTCCACTGTATGCATTGTTTTTTTTTTTTTTGGAGGGAGAGTCAAGTTCACACATAACAGTGACTCAGAGGCAAGTGTCCTAAAGGAACCGGGTCGAAACCACATGGCCTTTTTTGAGTATCCTTGGAAGGTGAGTTTCATTCTTTTGGGCACAAACAAGTCACCAGATTCAAGGGGAAGGGCCCCACCTCTTAGCTGAAGGAAAGCTTGTTTGTTTGTTTGTTTGTTTGTTTGTTTGAGGTAGGTGTTCTCTCTTTTCCCCTCTTACAGGCAGAGAAATCAGACTCAGAGCCCTGACGTGATTTGCTCGGGGTTGGAGTCAGTGCCAGCATCAGATCTAGTATTAGACCTTAATGCGGTCTAAAGAATAACAGTAGAGTTTAAAACTCACCCAGTGTCCTCATACAAGTTCCACTCTGTGAGCCTGGATTACCTCCTTTATGAAATGACAATAATAACACCCAATTCAGAGTTTTATCCCTGAGATGACAGCTCAGTTCCACAGAGGATTTATGGATCAAAATGCCTAGAATATGCCTGGTTCATGATGGTGGTAGGGACAATACCAAGTCTTCCTAAGTCCCATTTCATTTCCTCCTCCTGGTCACACAGGAGGACTGCATTTCCCAGCCTCCCTTGAAGTTAGATTGGGGTCATGTGATCACTTCTAGCCGGGGGAGGGGGGGGGACTGTATGATGAGATAGAAGTATGCCGTTTCTTTGCTAGAGCAATAAAAAGCTTTGCAGTCCTCTCTTCTCCAGCTGGGGCCACCATCAAGTTCATAACTAAGCATGTTGGACCCCTGAGTCATCACTTGCAAGCGGACCATTCAGGAGGAGCTGCAATGGGCCAGAACAAAATGAAGGAGAAACCACGTTTCATGTGTCAAGCTACTCTGTTTGAGGATCTGTTTATTATGCAGCATAGCCTACCCCATCTTGTCTATATCAAGAGTCACCACATGCTGGCCCCCACTGACATTTGATGTTGACTGTCGACATTGATTTCTGCTGGTATCAGTTGAAGCAACCATCACTTCCTCATGTCAGTGTTTACAGGAGTGAACAGATCTCCACCTGGCCTCTGGTTTGCACGGCCCCATCTCCCACTGATAACCGTGTTTTCTTGTCACGCCTGCAGCATCCCTTGAGCCCTTGGCTTCCCTCTCTACTTACTGCCGCATCCACCTCAGGAGCAGACTAGGCTTTGGCTGCTCTCGCAATCTCTGTAGGACGGCAGGAGAACCAACCCAGGCTCTTTCACTCACATGTCCCTGGACTCAACTCTTCAACCATGAAGCTGGTGCTTCCTCACCCTTAGATTTCCCCAGACTCATCTTTGTCTTCCCTTTAGCCTGAGCCTGAGCCATTTTGGCAGGACAAAGGAAATCACTGACCTCTCTCTTCCAGTTTTTTTTCTCCTTGCCCTTAGCAACTTGAATTGGATCTGCATGGTAGGTGGCTTATTCAAATCCTTCTCCTATTCTCTTCCCATTCTACTCTTTGGGGAAAAAATTTTATGCTGCAATTTATTCAGGGTTCCTTAATTTTTTTTGTTTGAAACTCAGCAAACCTCTTGCATTTCAAGTAGCTTCACTCTCTGTGATGGTTAATTTTATGTGTCCACTTGAGTGGGCCACAGATACTTGGTCAAACATTATTCTGAGTGTGTTTGTGAGGATGCTTTGGATGAAATTAACATTCGAACTGGTAGACTAAGTAAAGCACACTGCACTCCCTAACATGCGTGTCCCTCATCCAATCAGCTGAAGGCCCGACTAGAACGAAAAGTCTGACTCTCTCGTGAGTCAGAGGGAATTGCTCCAGGCTGATTGTTTAGCTGAACTTCAGTCTTCCTTGCACTGGAAATTGCACCATTGGCTCCTCTGATTCTCAGGACTTCAGACTCAGACTAGAGTGACACCAAGCTGTCCTGGGTCTCCAGCTTGCCACCTGCAGATCGTGAGACTTCTTAGCCTCCATAATCACACGAGTCAATTCCTTATAATAAATCTCTTTATATATAGATGTGTGTGTGTGTGTGTGTGTGTGTGTGTGTGTGTATTTATATGCTATTGGACTGTTTCTTTCTTTGGAGAACCCTGACTAATAACCACTCTTGCAAAAAGCTTAGGTTCACACGATTATTTTCTCTTTTATTAGTTTTAAAAGTCAATTTTGAAACTCCAAAGCTAAGAATTTGATTCCTTGGCATTCGTATTCTGTTGCATCTTCTCTTTCTCAGGGAAAGGAGACCCCTGGAAGAACCAGAGCAACGAGGCAACACTGCAGAATGGAAAGAAGATCCTCAATCTTTATCTCTGAATAGGATTGCACAGCCATAATGAGGAACATTTTCATCATGCTGATGTGCATTACTCTGCTTACAGCTCACAACAGACTCTCATGTAAAAACACCTGTCTTCGACAGGTGAGGAAAGGGGTTTAAGAAGGGCAAACACCTTGCCAAGGGTCAAGTGGCAATGCCTGGGCCTGGAGAGGGTGGTCTTTATTCAGATCACGTGTCGACACAGCTGGAAAAAGAAGCCTCTCCAAGAAGAAGGCAAAGCCAAGCGCATGGAGCCCGTGCAAGCTGGGGCAAGCTCCAAGTGCGTGACTGTGCCCAGCGAAACCTCAAGAATCCTCAAGCCTAGTGTGTTTACAGTTACCCGCTGCAACAGGGTTCAAGAAAAGAGAAGGGTAAGCTCCAAGAGCGTACCTACCCTGCTCTAATCAGCGCTGTACCCCCAGGTCCTAGGACAGTGTCTGGCCCACAGCGGGCACTCAGATGGTATTTGTCAAATGAATGAATGAAGGACAAGAAATCAGATCTGCTCTTCCTCACCATTGGGCTGGGAAAAACAGTGTCACAAAGACGGAAAACAGAAGAGTAGATGAAGTGCTAAACTAGCCAAACGAAACTCTAAACAAATATGGATGTAGTGAGGGAAAAAAAAATCGGTATGTGGTTAAGGCCACCTGGAAATCATAGATGTCACACATCTGTGTCCCATAACTGAAGTCGCTCAAGGGTTGTCTCTGTATGACTTTACAGAAATCATAATGACTGGGAGTTCTATTTTCTGTTAGCGATATGGGGAAGAGGAATGAGCGCTATGTAAATTGACTAAATATTAAATCAAGTCGTATTCAGAGCGGACGATAAGCTGCCAGCCCTTGGGGAAATTCGAGAACAAAGAAAGATTCCCGCTGAGGTTACTAACAAATTATACACCTACACTTTTAACGCTACAGACCCAGACCATTCAAAGAAAACAGCAACTTTTAGCTGCAATTCATAGAAATGAAGAATCACACGTGAACTGAATTCCTTGAACTCTGGGGACTCATTCTCTGGCTTCGAGAGACCACGTCTCTGCCTGGGGAGCGTTATTTCTTCTCAAATAAACTTTCCTTTTGTCTCTAATTCTGGCTGGTGCTTGAATTCTTTCCCACACACAGTCAAGGACCCTCCTCTCTCGGTGTAGGACTGAGTCTCCACTCGGGGACGTTCACCCCCTCCTGCATCATTAGGAGTCGGCAAGAGACCTTCTCTTAAGGAGCAGTTCACTCTGTTGGACAAAGTAAGTTTTTAAGTAAATGGGTTTAAAGAGTCTAAAGGGTGTGCCCAAGCCTCATAAGATGGCTCCTTCCGAAAGGGATAAAAGATCAGGAATTTCCATAAGGAGAACCTCACAAGAGATGGGCGGTGGGGTCAGGCCGTGAAGGGATATGGGAGGAAGGTGCCCGAGAAGAAAGAAGCCCACCGGGGGTGAAGGAAAAAGATGCCTTGGAAGAATTTTGTTTTCTGAGAATTTTTTTTTTCCAAGTAAAAATAGTATGCGTCGTGTGATGTCCCTTCACCAGGAACCATAAAGCCTCAATGTAATGACAAAGTGCCTAGAGAGGTGGCATTTCTTGAGGCAATAGTGAAGGATGCAGGACTTCTAGTTCCTGGTTGGAGTGGAGCTGAGGCCGTCACACACACCTGATCGTACCTGCCTCACGAGACTGGCGTGCGGGTTGGTCGTAATTACTTAGCATCTGGAACATCTGGCCAAAAACAATTATTGAATCCGAAGGCGCTCTGGGCCAGGGCGAGGTAGGGACTTAAACCATTAGCTCCTGGAGGAGCAAGGACCGAGGATTAGCTCATTCTGTACGTACAGTGTGTAATGCAGTCAGGCAAACTCAGATGCAGACATCACTAGCGGATTGTAGCACTGTTTCTCCGTGAGGCCAGACGCAGGCTCAGAATCCTTCTCGGGGGCGCAAGCCAGCTAGGCACCCCCAATGGAATGCCGATGTAGGTGGTTGAATCCATTTGCCTTCCTTGGACTGAGCAGAGGCCCTGGATGAGCTGAGATATGGTGAGCTTTTACATTTTTTCTTATGTAAGATTTTTGAAAAGGTTTCAATTCGTCGAGGACATTTTTATTGGGAAATTGCACATAAAATCCATATTTCTAGCTTCTCTTAAAAAATTGGAATTTCTGACAATACTGGGCCCACCCTCCCGCACGGTGACGATTGCCTGCAGTTGAGGAGCAGCTGTCCCCGTGAAAGGCCGCGTGCTGGCCGGTTTGTGGGTCCCGCGTGGCCCCTGTTGGCATTTTGAATCGCCCCCTCTCCTGCAGCTCAGACTAAGCCCGTTGAGCATGCGCACGAGAAGGGACTCTGAAGACGGCCTGAGTTTGAGTCCTGCCTCTGCCGCTTATGCATCACGTGACTTTGGGCAAGTCCCTTATCTTTATTGGGCCTTGTCTTTCTCATCTGCAGAATGGAGGACAGCGATTACCTGCCACCCGAGGCGACTGTGAAGGTTAATTAGAACAGCGCCTAGCACACAGGAATCACTAGAGTCGAATTATCATTCTTAAGCCTTCAAAGTTTCTATAAAGTCTCAAGAGCCTGTCTAGAATGTGGCAACGTAAGTCTTGCCATAGATGAGAAACTGAGGCACAGAAAGGCCAGACAGTGTCTCCAGACGTGGGACTTGGGGTCCTTGCTGGATGAGGGTCTCAGAGGCTACCCCGGGCCTGGGAAACAGCTTGTTATTTGGTTTCAAGGGTGGAGGGTGGCCTGTCTGCGTGAAGCTAATCAGAGTAGTGGCGTTGGCTGGGATGCACGCCGAAGCCATGGAAAAAGGGACCAGGGCCACTCTCGTGACAACTTTAATGGGGTAGAGATGTTTTTGAAAAGCAAAAATAAACAAACTAAAACCCACAGCACCAAGGCAGGCACCAAAGCACACGTCATCGACTTCCTCCTCGTCAGCTTCCCTGGCAGCTTACCCCGCCCCCCCGCCCCGCTCCCGCCCTGAGTGACAAAGGAGGTGCCTTTGACTCTGACACTGGGTCTTCTGCCTCTCACCGAAAGACCCTTTCAGCCCCTCCTCCTGAAGACATCCTGCTGCCTCTCGGGGACCCGGCTTGTCCATGCTGGCCTCTGCGGCCACAGGGAAGGTGGTTGGTGAGGACGTGGCTGGAGCGGAGGTCTGGACAGCGCCTCACGCGGGCAGGGGGTACATGAAGGTCATTCAAAGAAAGGGGTTGTCATAGGAAAAGGAGCATGTCTTCCTTCCCCGGGGATACCGAGCCCAGACTGCTTTTGACCTACACATCTTGTTCCCTGTCTCCTTGAGAGAACAAAAGGCCATAGGTTCTTGTTGGGATTCAGCCAAATAGGTCCCGAACGCCCATGGGGCCTGTCATCTCTCCAGCTTTGCCTGCTTTGTAGCTTCTGCAGGTGACAGAGGGCGGGTCTGGATAGACACACGAGCGCTGGAGGCGAGGGGAGGGAGACGCCCGTGTGGAGTGGCGGGAGACGCAGGATGGCCTGGCCGGCCCCTGCCTTCAAGAGCTCACGTCTGGTGAGAGAGATGGTGTGTGTTTCCTGACAGGAGGGATGTACGGTGTCCAAATATTTTTCCTGGAGCAGGAGAGAGAGTTGGGTGGAGGGAGTGCAGGAGAGGAGCGAGCGCTGGGGGTGGGGGTGGGGTGGGAGGAGGGGGGGGTGGAGTGGCTCACCAGCGCATTGGGCACAGCTGTCACCCAGCTCAGAGCCAAGCAGCAGAGGAGCCGAGGCACACCTCTCAAGGGAGACAAGGAATGTTTTGGGCCAGGGTATTTGCAGTGGGTATAAAACTCACAGTTATAACCCAGAAGGGCAGGACAGTAAATTTGCATATTTTCTCCAGTAGAACTGAATTCTTTGAAGAGCTCCATTGTCTACCTAATAGCAGGGAAATGAGCCTGATCCCACCCTGAGAAGAAAATGGTCACGGGTAGTTTACCATTCAGTGCAGCGAACTCAATCTCTTTCCCAGGAGCATGGGGACGCCTGTGTACAGCCTTCTCACCAGGGCTGGGGCCTTTGCTTGGCACTCCCGTCTCCTTTTGTTGGCCAGAAGGAGGGCAAGCACCCTTCATTCCAGAATTCCCAAACCTGCTGGGGTTCCCCGCCTCTCTCACACCAGGGACAGGGGGACAGGAAGACAAGGGCCACACACTCGAGCCTCAGCTCTCCTACTCTCGTTCTTTCTTCAGACTCTTCTATAGGGCAGGAAATAGCCTGTGTGCTATATCCTTCTCCTTTCCTATTTTACAGCTTAAAATCAAAATTCTCCACTTATATGAGGCTTCTAGATGAGTCACAGGGGCAGAAAGTGGAGTGGTGGGTGTGGGGGGCTGGGGGAGGGGATGAAAGGTTGTTTAATTGTTTCAAAATTTAGTTTGGGAAGATGATGAGGTTCTGGAGATGGATGATGGAGAGAGTTGCAGAACAATGAATATACTTAATGCTATTAAACTATATATACACCGAAAAATGGTTAAGATGGTAAACTTTGTTAGCTTTATTTTACCACAGTGAAATAAAACTCCATGTTTAGTCTTTTGGGCTTTGGTTCTTGATATGTAAGAAGGTGCTTTTTGGAATTTTGAAGACTTTTCTCTCTCAAGTACCTGGGTCTTACGTAAAATCAAAAGTCTCTCGTTTCTGGAATGGACTTCAAGAGCCCATCCCAGCTGTCGAGACGATGTGCATTTTATTTTTAATCCAACGAGAAATAATTTTAATCCTCCCCTTGATAAACCAGGATGTCACTGACCACATGTGAAAAAAAGAAAATTCGTTAATTAATTTTAAATGCCATCTCCTGTTTTCATTAACCATGCGTTTGATGTCTTGAGGTCGGTTAAGAGACTTGAATTTAGTCCGTCTCTGAGATTGGTTGTGACATCAGAGTTTGCATCAGGAGGTCTCACGTGTGGTGAGCTGGTAGGGCCCCTCAGGGGAACGTTAAGGGGTGTGATGACCCCTTAACGAGAGAGGTAAGGGGTGTGATGACCAACGTGGCAGCTAATCTATTTATTTAGGTACTTACGGCACCTCACCTTTCGTTTCATTCAGCACAGGAAAGACGTCATTCCATAGTCCGCCGATGCCATAGAGTATAAGTTTCCTTTCGCTGCTGTAATAAATTACTGCAAACTTAACGGCTTAACAGAACACAGATAAATCACATCACAGTTCTGGAGGTGGGAAGTCCTAAGTGGGTGTCAATCAAGGTGTCAGCAGGGCTGGTTCCTTCCGGAGGAGGCTCCGTGGAGAATCTGTTTCTTGCCTTTTCCAGCTTCTAAAGGCTGCCTGCATCCCTTGGCTCGTTCCCATCAATCATACATAGTACCCTCAGCTCTGCTTCCAACGCCCTATCTCCTTCTCTGATTTCCTGCTGCTCTCTTATAAGAACACCTAGTTAATCCAGGATACTCACCCATCTCCAAATGCTTAATTTAAACCTGTCTGCAATGTCCCTTTTGTCATGCAAGCTAACATAACCGCAGGTCCCAGGTATTAGGGCATGCACATCTTTGGGGGAGGGGTCCATTATTCTGCCTGCCATGTATTGTTGCTGTTGAAAACTCAGCCATACATTTCATAGTTACTCCCTCGCAGGTAATATATCTTTTTCTAATAATTGCTTTTAAGATTATATCTTTGTTTTGGGTCTTTTAGCAGTCTGACTTGTGACGTGTCTAGGCGTGATTTTCTTTGTATTTATCCTGCTTGCAGTTTGCTTAGGTTTTTAATGAGTAGGTTGATTTTTTTTTTTTTTTTCCTAATCAGTTTTGGAAAATTCTCATTCTCTCTTCAAATGTTACTTCTGCCCCATTCTCTCTTTTCTCCACCTGGGCCTCTAATTATGACACGTTAGGTGTTTGATGGTGCCCCGTGTGTCTTTTATATCGTTTTGTTCTTTTCATTCTCTTCTCTCTGTTCTTCAGCTTGAATATTTCCTACCGGCCTTTCTCTCAGTTCACTCATCAAATCTGCTGTGTTCAGCAGCTGTCGAATCCATCCAAGAGATTCGGATTTCAGGCAGCCTGTATACGATTCTAGGGGGCCTTACCTCATGGGGCTGATTCCTTGGGAGGCTGTCCACAGGTCAGCGGCTGAGCTGTTACCTCGGTGTGGATGCTTCTCCCACTGCTTCCTTCAGCCACATCCAGGAAGGCCAGCTTCTTCTCAAGTGCAAGGCTGTCCTCAGCTGGGACCAGGCCAGGAATGGGACGCCCCCTCACCGAGGACCCAGGAACCTGGGGTGAACCACAGAAAAGTTCGACATTCTAAAGAAATGGCCTGGACTCCAAGACAGCCTCCATCCCCAGCAGGGAAGAGCCTGGCACAGCACTCAGGAGATGGACCAATGACACTGTTCCCCCGGTGAGGCCAGCAAGCATCTTCAGGAAGGATGGCAAGCACCTAGGCCACCAGCGGAGTTGGGCAAAGGGGACAGGGTGGGCAGTGGGAGCGGGACCTGGCTTCGTGGTCATCCGGTTCTGTTTGCTGGGTCGAGGAGCAAGCCTCGGGTCTGACTGCAGCTCGATTGGTAAATATTTGGGGAGTGAGCGCCTCAGAATTCCTACAGTAAAGTAGGCAGGGGCTCAGAACTGTTGAGATTTGAACACCGATGTCAGATCCACAGGCTGGATGGAGAGACGTGGGCTGCCAAGTCTGCTTTCAGCAGAGAGGGGATCAATGCGCTTTTAACAAAGTGAGCCCAAAACGACGCCTCCTGTGCAGAGGGTCAGTGCGGCCCTTCGTCCCAGGACTGGGAGTGGGTGGCTGCCGGCCACACTTGAGAAACAAGGAAGCAACCCCGAAGAGGCCAGCCTGGTCCTTCACAGCAAGGGGACGTCCACATTTGTCATTGAGACAAGAGAGGGAGCTGCATTATTTATGAACCGGCTCAGCCCGGAGTTAACGAGGAAGGAGGAGGCCTTTAGAGGGGAAAGTGGTTTCAGAAGCATCCGTGTTTTGCTGAAAACACACACACACAAACAGTGATTTAGGGCGTGCTGAGGTTTAGAACCGGAGATGTTCTAGTGCATTTGGAGACCACGGGAGGGGGGACGAGGGTGTGGGCAGGGCAGGCAGAGGGATGGGGTGGCAGTAGGGGGTCATCCTGCAGGTTCTCTCAGAGAGGGGGCACCCCGTGGGAGTGTGTGCGTGTGCATGTGCGTGTGTGTGTGTGTGTGTGTGTGTGTGTGTCTGTGTGTGCATGTATGTGTATACACTTGGAATGGATCAAGGGGCAGGGGAAGGCCCCCCCACCAAATTGCAGAACCTCTGGAACTTGTGCCTGGCCAATCTGCTGGAAAATTTGGACCAGAACTCTGAGAAAGTAGCATTTTTAGATATTCTTTTTTAAATTAAGGCATCATAAATTAAGGTATAAGGTGTTCGGTTGATAAGGTTTGATAGTTGTATATGCCTATGTAATGAGCACCGCCAAAAACAAAATACAGAACCCATCCACCATCCAGAGCATTCCCCCATGTCCCTGACCACTTTTTGACTTATTTCAACATAAACCAATTTTGTCTGTTCTAGAAATTCATGTCTGTGGAATCATATACTGTGTTGTGTCTGCCTTCTTTCACTTGGATTGTATTTCGGGGGGAGCCATCCATCTTGTAGGTTTAACAGTAAGTGGTTCTTTTCATTGCTAAGTAATATTCCATTAAATGGATATGCCACATTTAGTTGATCTGTTCAGCTGATGGGCGTTTGGGTTGTTCCCAGTTTTTGATTCTTATGATGAATATGACTGCTATTCACGTGCATGTACAAGTCTCCATGTAGACATGTTTTCTTTTTCTTTTTTTTTTTAGGCAAGGCAACCCTTGGTTGACCTCATAGATTGCAAAGACCTTGTCGGCTTACAGTCTCTTACTTTTTACTTTTTATGCCTATAGCACCTGGTCTTCCTAGGTGGTCTCCCGTCCAACTACTAACCAGGCCAGACCCTGCTTAGCTTCCGAGATCAGACAGGATTGGGCTTGTTCAGGGTAGCATGGCTGTAGACACGTTTTCATTTCTTTCAAGTGAATAACTTGGAGTGGAAGCATTGGCTCATAGCAAAGATATATGTTTACTACTATAACAGACTGCCGAACAGTTTTTTCTGTCCACTGGGTTATGAATTCCAGTTGCTCTATAATTTCCCAGCATTCATTGTATTTTATTTTTGCCATTCTGGTGGATGTGAAATGGATGTGAAACCTGTCTTTTCCTAATGGCTAAGGGTGTTGAGTACCTTTTCACATGCTTATTGACCATTCACGTTATTTTCTTCATGGGATGCCTGTTGAACTCCTTTGCCCATTTAAAATAATTTGGCATTCATCTTTTGGTTGTTGTTGATTCGTAGGCATTCTTTATATATGCTAGACCCTCCAAAAAATGGCTTTTAAAAGTAAAACAGTAGCTAATAGTTATACTACTTCTGTTCCCTAAAGCGAATACTGCCATCCCTCCATTCCACTTCAAATCCTATCCCTTTGGGTTCTATACTGGGTTTAAGATCAACCCACTGTGACCCAAATGGCAGAAATGCTAAATTCTACTCAAACACAACAGCCTCATGAGGTTCTATTTCTTCTGAGGGCAGAAAATAAAACAAATGCACAAATAAAACCAACTAATCTTATTGCTGCAAGGTAATTTCTCTCCCATTGAAAGACTTACTCTCGTTTGCATAATCACTCAGGTGGTTCAGGATTTAAATTAACTGACCAAAGTGTTGTTTCTTTAACATTTCTATTCTTTCAAAAGTCTCTCTGTCCTCACAAAAGGAGGTCCAGGAGTTGCCTGCGTTCCTCATGGCAGCCAGGTAGAGATACTCGTAGTCTGCTCTCTGGCCTCCAGTTTCAAGTTGAACCACATGGGAGGCACTTGGGGTTGGCCCATCGGTCTCTACAGGTCAGCTCCATCCCTGGATCTGTGCTACTACTGACCATGACCCTGGCCCTGTCTCCTACCAGGCTACCACCTCTTCCTCTGCTTCCTCCCTCTTAGCTCGACTACTCCCCACTCCCAACCTACATAGAAAGTTCCAGATCTCACAAAAGCCACACACGGGTCCCAGAGTTCCTGTCTGCCTAAAGATGCTACACCAGCATTTTTCTTCTGACGAAGCCCCCTCCCCATGTGAGTGTGGGTCACCCCAAAAGGCTGAGAGGTACTCTCTGCCTGGGATTCGAAACCAGAAGCGAAGCACAAGCTTTCGCAGCCTTCTTCAGACCACATGATACACCCATAATCTCACACTGCATTCTGAATATAGTGGCTTAATCTAATTTTGCCAACTGAAAATGTCTCTAATCTCTGCTCCCCCCTCCAACGTCCCAGCCCAAGAAGCACTGTTCCCTTTCCTGTGAGCCCTCTTGGGTCATGCTGCCCACCCTCCCCTACTCTATAGAATGTAGTAAAAATGCTCACCCTCCAATTTCGTTAGGTGTAAAAGAAATCTATTTGAATTTAGAAAAATCTTTTCTCTCTCAACAGCCCAATCTCGCCGTTGAAAACTTGGCTTTCAGTCTGATTGTTTCTGAGCTCGTTTGGATGCCTGAAGTTGGGCACTGTCTCTTCATTCCAATTTCTCCTCTCTCCTTCATTCCAGCTGCGACTGATGAAAGTTATGGAAACCATGGCTAAATAAGGGAAAATCGCAAAGAAGGAGTGAGAAAAGCAAGCACGCTAATATAATTCAAGGTATTAATCTGAACACACGTCAGCGGCTGCAGCTAGGAAGGACTCAGTCCCTCCTTCAAAAAAAAAAAATGGAAATCCTTGTATTCCTGCATTCGGCTCTAATTTTAGAGCCTGTCCCGGCCCTCTGACGCTGGATGTGTCACTGAATATCTCAGGCCTTACCCCTCAAACCCCCTCCTTGGCTCCTGTTCAGGTGTTAACTTGGCACCCAGCATCAATCGATTTCCTGCTAAAGGATTTTCTTTAGCATCCAGCTCCATGGGACCCCTCTGCTTCTGGGCAACAAAGGGGCAGGAGGAAAGGCACCCCTGAGCCATCCCCAGACAGATTTCGTGACAATGCAGGTGAGCCTCACTAAATTTGGGTGGAGAGCTCTGTGACAGCCAGCCTCCAGCATGGTCATCAGTGATGCCCCTCTGAGTATTCTGCTCTTGTATAGTTCCACCCTGCCACCCCCCACAATGTCTCAGGTGTGGCCCATAAAATCAATGAGTGTATGTTATTTCTGAGGCGAGGTTATAAAAACCTTTTGGCTTCTGACAATCTCTCTTGGGTCTCTCGCTCTGGGAGAAGCCAACTGTGACGCTGGGAGGACACTGAGGAGCCCTGTGGAAAAGTCGACGTGGCAAGGAACTGAGGCCTCCTTTCGAAAGCCGCATGAGTGAGCCGTCTTGGAGGCCGGCCCAGAATCTCAGTGGCAGGCTGGTGTGGTAGACGGGGCCGACCCATCAGCCTCATCAGAGCATAAAAGAGGAAGTAGAGGCCCAGAGCAGTTCGATGACCCATAATGTCACACATCTGGTCAGTGCCCAAGCCACACCTTGACTCACAGTCTCATTTTAGATAAACTGATTGATCTTCAGCCCACGGTGGTTTCTCAGACTTCACCATTGACATTTCCTGTGCCCTGCTCCCCATCCTATGGAGCCTGGCGGTGCCGGACGCCCAGACCTCCTACCACAGTAGGCGGGGCCTGGGGCGGGGCATGAGCGTCCTGGGGCTGAGGGGCAGCATGGCTAAAGGCCCAGTGGTAAGAAAATGCATGGCATTTTTTGGAGATTCGTGAGCTGTCCGCTGTAATGGAATGTTGGGGCCACATTTAGAGTTCTTTAAATATGGTGTAAAGTGAGGCTTCCTGGAGCCTACGCTGAGGTTGCTCGCGCATGCGAGCGAACTTCGACCCCTGTCTCAAGGTCATCACCGGCAGGGCCTCTGTCCTTGAAGGTAAAGGGCACCAAGCAAACGGCACAGCTGGGAGGACATATATCATCACGATGCAGTCCAAGAAGAGATACCACTGAAGCAAGCGGCCGAGTGAAGTCCGTCTGTCAACTCCTTCTTGATCAGAGAGAGGTTTCTAGAACAACGTGAGGCTGGAGGGCAGTGAGGAGAAGCCTGCACAACCGAAACCGCGGTCCCAGGCTTGCCCTGATGACCCAGGAATGCTGATCTTTTCGGAAACTTCCTCAGCGGGCTCTCAACAGCCTCTGAGTCTGAGCGTCCAAGAACGGAAGCCCAAGCCGCCAGCGCGGATGGAAACGCACTGATTCTTCTGGTTTCGTTTCACCCGTTTTCATTCACGGCAGCATTTTTCTTCCGAGGAAAGCAGAGAATTTCCCGGAATAAGGGTCCTGGCTCTTCTAGATGAGCTACCTATAAGCATCACTTTTCAAGGCTGTTTGACAGTTACAGGTTCCTTGCTAATAAGTTCAGAGCTGTAACTACATCAAATTCAGCTGGCCCAGAATTCTTCAAGGGGAAGGGTAAGCCCAGCGGGAGGAAGGACGGGTCTCTGTCTCTGAGCACCATCCCATTGCAGAACCCAGCGCATATCAAAGCTAGGTTATAACCCCAGGCAGGGAGGAGGGTATAAATTTTGCAGACTCATGCAGGCAAATAACTTACTTTATTTTTCTACAGTGGAACTTAGCTCCCAAACCCGTTTCCGTTCAGTCACTACTAGATTTTTTTCAGTGCCCTTTGGGTAAAAACTGAATTAGTCAGCGATTATTATTATTATTATTATTATTATTATTTTAATCTCATTCCTCTTTCTCGTCTTTCTTTCCAGGCTGTTAAATTAGAGGAGGATCCATTGTGGGTTAGGAGGCATTGGGTGGCTGTGACCAAGATGTCTGATGCTCATTGTCCTTCTCTGCTTACACTCTCTCTGTGGCCCCTCTACCCTCCAGCTGCCAGATCCAAGCTGGACCGTCTGTGTCCTCTTTATCCCACTCCAAGGCTCCGCAGCTTGCTCGCAGGCACACCTATGTCCCCTCCGTGGCTGGCTGCCCCCGCTCTGGGAGACCACCTGTGGTCCATCTACTGAGGTCCCTGTTTGTGTTGGCTTCTCCTCTGGTGCCACGGTGTACACGAGGCTTCTCCAAGCAGTTTGCTTCCCCTCTGTCTCTCCCTTTCCCCTTCAATTTATTTGTGAAAGAAACCAAAGCCTTGGCTTTTTAAAGAGTATTGTCGCTGTTTTAAAAAATTCCGCTTAGAAATTCAAATGTTTTTCCCCGTCTTGCTTTGTGTAGAGGCTGCAGGCCAACACAGAAAATAGAATAAAGGAAAGAAATCTCAGCGACAGGGGTCGTGACAGGCTTTCAGGTGGGTGGAAGACGATGCTCCTTGAATCGAGTTCTCAGTAGCGAGCAACGGAAACCAGTTCTGGCTCAGTTACGAGAAAAGGAGCCTCTTAAAAGAATATCTGGCAGCGCGCAGAATAGTGTGGAGGGCTGGAGGACGGTTCAAAGCTGATCTTTGAGGAACAAGTCTAACCACACCCCAGAACCGGGATGTTGAGGAATCCCCACCGCTGCCCTGAACTCCACCGTCTTCTGCCCCAGGAGCTGGGCTTGACTGGTCACCACCCGCCCTTGCTCCTGAGTCACTGCGCGGTGCATCGGCCTGGCAGCGACGGGGCCCTGTTCTGAGCCCCAGTTGCAAGGCAGGTTGGGAAAGGAGGTACCTGACCACGTTGGTTCCTACGGGAGGGGAGGTTTTCCTGCTCATGTTCGTACAACTGGCAATTCTCCAAATAAAGAAACCAAAACAAGTGACCGGGATCCTCTTTTCACGTAAGAAACACACTAGAGATGGGCTGAGAAGGTTCTGTGACAGTCTCTGACGCTGCACCCAAGGGTCGGAGCCAAGCATTCCACCTCGGGGAAGGAGAGCGGAGGCGTGACAAGAGTCAAGAGGCTGGCGAAGGGATGGGGACAGATGAGAACCGCTGCGACAGACTCATCAGTTGAGTGGCTCTGGTCTCAGGACGGCATGAGGGCTGGAAGATGCAACAAAACTGGGGGGCCAAGAGCAAAGGCGTTTAATAACAGATTGCAACACCCCTCCCCCCATACGTAGGGGGCGCACGACAGAGATGAAATCAACTCTGTTGAAATTAGGTCAGGGCAAGGGGGAGAGGCGGAGCCCTTGACTTTTGGATGTGAATGTCAGACACCACCTCACATCCATCCGTGAGGGAACGGGGACCGGGCGGCAACGCCAAGGCTGAGTGAGAATGAGAGAGTTCCGGGTGGGGACACAAGGCAGCTTCCTGTTGGTCCACACAGTGACCTTTTGCCTATGGTCTCTTGTTGCCAGGATAGTATTTTCATTTAAAGGTCACCTCCTCCAGGGGAGCAATCATTACTATTTTGCAGCCTATGGGGAAGGTCAGAGTGTCAGCCACCAGATGACAAAGAAGAAACATGACAAGAAGAGAAACGGACATTTGAAGGCACAGCTCTGGGTGTCCCTCACCCGTGGGAGCACAGCGATGGCCAGAGGAGATAGCTCCTGCCCCTTTGTCTCACTCTTACAATCACCACGTACTGGGGGTTGCCTCGCTTGCTAATGTCACTGGCTTCCTTTGCTTAGAAACAAAAACAGCCGCATCAATTCAGGTTGGCGTTAGGAGCTTTTAAAAGAGTTGTCGGTGGCACTTAACACACAGTTAGGGCCAAAGTAAAGGCTGGGTAAATGCCCAGGCCATTCAGCTGGAAATCACATCCTGTTCAGGGACATAAATGTCACACTCCCCAGGCCCCAACACAGGCAAACTGCCTCACAGCGCCCGGTCTCCAGGACTCCAAATTTTCCAACCAATGGCCCTGAGCTTGCTTTCAGCCACAACCTGTCTGGGATAGGAAGGCCAAGCCAACAGGAAACACAGGAGCACTGTCAGTGACCTAATCTTTCCATTTGCAAAACCAACCAAATTAAAATGCATCACTTCAGAAAACCCTATAAAGGACAAGCTCTGTGAGTTCTTTCAAAGGTCATCTTAATAATTCGAACGAGTGGCGTGACCAGGAAAAAATGCTCATCTTGGTGTAATTACAGGTGCTTATTGCTCACGAAAATTAAGACTCATGAATCTTCGGGGCCTTAATTCTAGTGATGGTGGGATGTTTGCGGGTTTGTCCTTTGTGGGTACCATGATCCTGTGTCTTCTACTAGATGCAATCACTGGATGGCAAATTGAGTAAGTGAGATCATAAACGCAGCCCAAGAGAGATTTACAGATGAATTGGGAAGATATTTCTTTTGGTTGCATAAGTAAATCAAAGCCAGAGAGGCAACAATCTGAGAAAAGACAACCCAGCATGAAGAAGGGAGACCTGGTGAGGCCATTTCTTCCAAGGATAAAAAATTCCCACCAGTCTCTGGTGAGGGACCCCCATGTAGCTTCCAGGAGCTTCCGGGACATGTCATGAAGGTGTCTGTCACCTCCTTGGGTCCTGACCATCACCTCTCAACATGCTATTTATTCACTGACCTCCTGGAACTCGATCCTGGAGGCCTGGCCTCCGAATGAGTCAGATTGTTCAGAAGTGATGCAGGACACGGAATTCCCATGGAATTAGCTCAAATTTAATTTAGTCACAATGGCTTATTATTAGAATTAATTATAAATGAAACAATTCACCAGGGACTTTTTACTTTGTAAACAAGCACCTCAGAGTGCGAAGGGAATTTGTTTTTTGCTTTTATACTTTCTATTCTCTAGTCCCACCACAGGTTTCCACAAAACTATGGCCAAGCAGAAAAATCTATTTTGGATTTGGCTCTGAATGAGAGGTCACTGCTACCAGTCACGCTTTTAGGCGCCCCTGTTTTTGACAGAAGGGCTCCACTCCCACATAGCCTGCTGGGCACAGGAAGGTAATCTTGGCTGCAGTTAATACATTGTCCAAAAATTACCCCAACTTCCTTCCAGCGTTTTTGCATTTAAAGAGTCTGAAGAAGTTCTGGGTGGTCCAGGCTGTAGTTTCCCCCCTGAACTGTTACCTGTGTTTCTTAGAACGTGATGCTGTGCCATACTATTGGTGGAATATAAAATGATTGTAGACATATATTTCTTCTTTTAATGGTTATATGTTCATTTTAAAGAATATATAAAGGTCTAATCACTATACTGTACACCTGAAACTAATACAATATTTGTCACCTGTAATTGAACAATAAATTAATTTTTAAAAAGTAAGTTTGCAAAAGCAAGCTCAAAGAAAGCATATTAAAACAAAATTGACTCCTCGAAGCTATGATTTCATGATAATATACATATATTGAAGTTAAAAGGTAGACTGATTTGAAGAAAAGTATTAGCTAAATAATAAAGAAGATGACATATGACAAAAACCATGGCTAAAGTTTGCTAACAAATATCCTGGAGCTTAGCTCCTCAGGACATGGTCATCACCCAGATATAATGGGAATTTGCATTTTTAACAAAGTCTGCAGAAAATTAGCATGGGCTCCAGAGTTTGAGAAGCAAGAATGCCTATGAAAATGTTGCGGCAGCGTTGCCTGGTGCTGATATTATTAGTTGGATCAAATATGTCTGGTTCACCAGCTCTGGCAAAATTGGGTGAACTTTTGCCCAGCAGAGACAATTATTTGGAATATCTGTGGTCCCTCATTCGCTCCCACAGCAAGATGTTTTGTGTTCCCACTGTGATCAGTGCCCAGGGCCTCCCCATCGATTTCCCTTTCCAGAGCTCTGGGTGGTCTCACCTGCAAGTGGGCCCATGGGACCCTAGCAGAGGACGTGGCCCAGACAAGGCTGAGCCTAAAACAAATGCCTCAAGGACCTAGGGGGAGGTAGCCAGCTGCAGAGGCCAGAAGATAAGATTATTATTTAGCTTGGCTGGCATCCAGAAAGCTGAGCAAGGCTAGGTCCTCAAGCTAAGGGCATAAATAAATAAATAAATAAATAAATAAATAAGTTGGCAGATGTTTACGCTTTCTTTTGTAAGGCTAGCTGCGTGCATTCAACACGTCCTATGTGCCAGGCACTGAGCCAGGAGCTTTACATTGTCATTCTCTGTCCCTCACTAAACCCCCTGCAGGTCAGCATCATCAAGGCCATTTCACAGTGAAATCAATGTGATTCAAGCGGTATCTTGCCTGTGGTCACCCAGCATTCCACTCCCCCCGCTTCCCTCCCCACCGCTTTCTGCTGAGAGCCAGCTCTGGGCAGGAAATGGAAACAGGCTGGTCGTTTTCTAGGCTACAACATGACCAGTTTTCCCTAGCGGATTCTGGATCGAAAGAACGCTCGGTATCCTAATAAGGTTTCAGAACCGAAAGGAGTGTCTTCATCACGCTCAGCTTTGCCAACACCATCTCATCAATCGTCTCTGCACTTTGACGCAGGCATGATGGACTGTTAGCCACGCAGCAAAACTTGGAAGCACCTTGAAAGAGAGTCTCGGCAAATTGCCAAGAGGCTTGCCTTAGGGAGGGTGCACTTTTGACAAACAGCCCGAGAGGCTGCACCTCGCTGGGATACCAGAAAGATGCCACTTTGGAAAGTACACAGTATGTGCTCGATATACAGTAGGTGCTCCATAGACGGCCATTCCTTCCCTCTCTCCCACTCCCTCTGAATGTGTCTGACCATTTTAGATTCACCTCACAGAAAACTAAAGAGATCAGGTCAGTCTGTGGAAATGGGAATGGATTCCACTGCTGGCAAGACAGTTGGAGAAGCTCCCCCTTAAAATGCTGTTTCTCAAATATTTTAAATCTGTGCCCTGTTGTGGTAAATGTTAAACATCATGTGCCCTTCTTCAATATTACTTGAAGTTTCGAATGAAATTAAACACTAATTCAAAGCAAATCAAATGAATTACATAATTTATATACTTCAAACTGCCTCCCATCCCTGAGATCCAAAAATGTCCCTCAATAAAGACACCCTGGGTATTTTCACCTGGGTTTTAATAGATCTAGTTAATGCCAGAATATGCTGGAAAGATGTGGACAGCACAACTGTTAGCAGCTGCCCCAGCATGCCTGTCTGTACTGTACTGGGTATAAGGCTTTGGGCTCTTCTTCCTACTTAGATGGGCACGTGGCCAAAGCTGAGCCAATCATACTGCTTCACCTCCCCCTGGCTATAGGGATTGGCTCGGGTGGCGGGCACATGACCAAATCTAGGCCAATCATACTGTTTCATTTGCCCCTGACACAGGGATTGGGCTGGGGGTGGACACATGATCTAATCCTCCCAGGACTTTTTAAACGTGAGAGGTGGCATGGAGGTACGGGAGTGGGGAAGAGGGGACAGAACAGACAAGTGTCTTTCCCCCCACCCCTCTCTTCAACCTCCCGCGACCTCTCTCTACCCCTCTCCGCTATTTTCCTCCCTCCTTCCCTCTCGTTCTCCCCTACCACTCCTTTCCTTGCTCACTCCTGGACGCTGGAGGGGAGGAGAGCCCAAAGCTCAGGCACTGCACCTTTTGCTTCATGGAGACAGGGTGGGAGACAGTGAAGTTCCCCCACAAAGAGAGGCCAAGATAAGGAGCATTGGAAAGCGGTGGGCTTCCACCAGGGTCCTGGCTTCCGTTTTCCGCCGTAGCTGGCGCTAACCTGTACTCCCCACAGTTTAGCTGCTGGAGGTGGTACATTGCTCTTAAACTAAAAATTGTTCATTTAAGGTTCTCTCGATACCCCCGCGGAAGAGCGCCCTGACTAAAACAAGAGGTGGAGGAGAGGGTTGCAGACTACCCCTGGACATCGAAGCAGTGCCGTTAATTTGCCCTGGCCTTTTCCTATACAGACATGGTTTTCTTCCTCTGCCTTACACACTTCTCTTCAGATCTCACAGTTTCCATCTGTCTTTCCGTCCTTACAACTCCACTAATTCTCTTCTTTTTCACTACATACTTTTATCTACCCAGGCCTCTGGCTCCTATTTACTTTTGGCTATTGGTTCACACTTATAGTATTTTCCTTGGGGAAACAAGGGCACCCATGTGTCCCTGTTCTTAGGATTCTGTGGGTACTCCCCAACTCTGTGCTGCTGGGATGTCGGCCAGGCTGGACCCTGACTATCTTCCCAAAGCACACTCTCTGGCCTGATGTGCCTTGGGGGAAGGGGTTCGGGGCGCCAAAGCCAGAGAAAGCTTGACAAATGCACACAGGAAGCAGCCCCATTTCCTCATAAGCTGCCCGAACACATACGATACAATTTTAGCATCTGGCCACACAAGCATGTTGGACCTGATACATTTATAAAACCATTTGTTGGAGAAACCATATTTTAGAATCATATCTGTGAACTTTTGTGTTTGGCGTTATATGTGTTTGGGGAAAGAAGTCAATAAAAACCATCATAATTTAATTTTAATTCACACAAAGACAGGTACCAGCAAGCAACAGGATATAAACCCTAAAGGCTCATGTAGCAAATGCAAACTCATGGGAACGGCTATAATATCAACTCTGGAGTCAGTGAGCCAGAGTTTGAAATCCCATTTAGTTATATTAGCTCAGATAAGTTCCTTAAATTCCCTGAGCATCACTTTCTTCACCTATAAAATTGGAGATATGGAAGTTTGCTGTGTGAATTCCACCTGAAGTTACTGATAGTACTGCTAATATTCTAGGCTAGCTTATACTTCTTGTATTAGGACTGATGGGGCAGAGTAGAAATACAAAAGCAGAGATTTCAATTTCCAAATTGAATTGGAGCTTCGTAGGTTTAATAATGTCATAACTTAAGTTAAACCTCAGCAAACCACATCATGTTGTATTACATAATGCTTTTTAAAGTTTTGGGCAACAGGAACTATGCTGCTGTATGTAATTCTGCCTGCCAACAACCACCACATTTGAACAAGAGAATTAGAGAACTTTCTAAAACACTTACCATCCAAGAAGAGTAAAAAAACTTCCCATTCTCTTGTGCCTTTATTATCACAAATTTGTTTAGGCTTTCCATTGCATTTGGCACTCTATTTCTTTGTACCTTAAGAAGAATGTTTTAAAATCTTTTTCCAATTGTCTAAGTAGCTACAATTTAAAACAATTTATTTTCCATTAAAAAATTTCTATGGAGAACTTCCAGTCAAGATGGCATAGTACGTACACATTGTGGTCGCCTCTTCTCATGACCACATCAAAATTACAACTATAGAACAGCCATCATTGGAAGTCGCCTGAGGTCTGGGTGAACAGAAGTCCTACAACTGGGGACACACGGAAGAGGCTACCTCAAGACTGGTAGGAGGGCAGAGACATGGAATGGGCTGGTCCCACACCTACAAGTAAGTAGTGGTTGAGAATTGAGAGGGATGTCTCAGCTGCGGAGGTTCGCCCAGGAGAGCAAGATGTCCCAGCCTCACACCAAGCTAACTGGCCCAAGGTTCCAGTGCCAGGAAGAGACGTCTCCACAAATTCTGGCTGTGAAAACTAGCAGAGATTGTGACTTAGGGAGATGGAGGGCAGCAGGATCGCAGATGGTCCTCTTAAGGGGGCCGCTGATGGACTTGCTCTGAGCTCCAACACTGGGATAGCTGCTTGAAAGGCAACAGGGACACATGGGGAAGGACTGAGTTGTCTGCTTCAGGGCAAGGGCTGGAGGGGCAGCTTTCTCCCAGACAGGAGTGCCAGCAGAGGCCGCTGTCCCTTGGTTGAGCCCTTCCCCCTTCCGGCATGCAGACACAGGTGGTGCCATATCTCAGTTTCCATCAACCAGACTGACACTGCTCGCCCTGCCCAGGTGAGTTTCTGAGACCTCGCCACTCCCAACCTGTGGGCCCACCCAAGCTGCTTTCAGTGGCTTTTGATACAAACAGCCTATCTTGGCTCATCCTGTGAACTTTTGTAAAATCTCTCAAAGGTTTACAAACCCTAAACAACCAGGATTTGGCCTCGGTGTGCCCTGTACCTCTTGCTGAGCAGCCCCTAGTCCAGCTCTAGTGGCAGTTGACCTTGGTTTGTGGCTTAGCCTGTCAAGGTGCCTGTAAGCCTGGCATGGGTGGTGGCCATCTGCAGATTGCTTGTTGACTCTTGCCAGTTGGCCCTGGGAAGGGCACAGTCTGAGGCTGACCTTGGCCTGAGGTGGGGCTCCTCCCAAGAGTCCCTGGGGCTGGCATGCTCAGTGGCTGGCTTCCATGGAGCTGGAGCACCACCCAGAACTGCATCTGAGGATGACACACCCAAAGGGCAGATTGGGAAGGCACCAGAGCCCTGTTAAAGTGAATCCTGCTCTGTAGGGTCAGCCCCTCACCAGACAGACCTCACAATTAACCGTGTCCCTCGCATTGACATGCAAACAGCAAGCAAGGCTCAACTATCACAGAAGGGCACATACAAACCATACAAGGGACATACCTGGAGCACCTGACTCAGGTGATCAGGGAAGACTGCGTCACCGGGCCCCACAGGACACCTATTACATAAGGCCACTCTACTAAGACCAGGAGACATAGCAGCCCTACCAAATACATAGAAACAAACACAGGAAGGCAGCCGAAATGGGGAGACAAATATGTCCCAATTGAAAGGACAGAACAAAGTTACAGAAAAAACAATGAAAGAGAGAAACAATCTACCAGATGCAGAGTTCAAAACACTCTTATAAGGATGCTTAAGGAACTTAGGGGGAGAGTGGAGAAGCTCAGTGAGAACTTTAACAAAGAGATAGAAAATGTAAAAAAGAACCAGTCAGAAATGAAAACCATAATAACTGAGATGAAGAATACCTTAGAGGAAATCAACAGTAGATTAGATGAAGCAGAGGGTCAAATTAGCATTTTGGAAGATAAGGTAGTAGAAAACACCCAATCAGAACAGCAGAAAAACAAAACAAAACAAAACTTAAATAATGAGGATAGTTTTAGGGGCCTCTGGGAGAACATCAAGAGTACCAACATTCACATCCCAAGGGTATCAGAAGGAGAAGAATGAGAACAAGGAATTGAAACCCTATTTGAAAAAATAATGATGGAAAACTTCCCTAACCTGGTGAAGGGAATAGACATACAAGCCCAGGAAGTGCTGAAGAGTTCCAAACAAGATGAACTCAAAGAGGCCCACACCAAGATGCATCATAATGAAAATGCCAAAGGTTAAAGACAAACAGAGGATCTTAAAAGCAGCAACAGAAAAGCAGTTACCAAGAAAGGAGCTCCCATAAGACTGCCAGCTGATTTCTCAACAGAAACTTAGCAAGCCAGAAGGGAGTGGTGTAAAATATTTAAAGTGATGAAAAGCAAAGACCTATGATGAAGGTTATTCTACCCAGTAAAACTGTTATTTAGAATTGAAGGACAGATAAAGAGCTTCCCAGATAAGAAAAAGCTAAAGGAGTTAATCACCACCAAACCAGAAAAAAATATATATATCAAAAATAGAAATAATAAAATGCCAATAACCACATATCTATCAACAGGTACTCTAAATGTAAATAAATGCTCCAATCAAAAGACAGGATGATTGAATGGATAAGAAAACAAGACCCTTACATATGCTGCCTGCAAATGATACACCTCAGATGAAAAGACACAGACTGAAAGTAAAGGAATGGAAAAAGATATTTTATGAAAATGGAAACAAACAAAAAAATTCCTGGGGTAGCAATACTTATATCAGACAAAATGACTTTAAAACAAAGGCTGTAACAAATGACAAAGAAGGACCAAGTAACCCCACTTCTGGGTATTTATTTAAAGAAACCCAAAACACTACTTCAAAGGGACATGTGCATCCATATGTTCCTGATGCATTATTTACAATAGCCAAGATATGGAGGCAACCTGGGTGTCCAACAACAGATGAATGGAAAAAGAAGAGGTGATACATACAATGGAATATTACTCAGCCATAAAGAAAAATGTAAAAAAGAATAAAATCTTGCCATCTTGCAACAACATGGATAGTCCTAGAGGGTACTGTGCTGAGTGAAGTAAATAAGACAAAGACAAATTGCCATATGGTTTCACGTACACGTGGAATCTAAAGAACAAAATAAACAAAACAGAAACAAACTCAGATACAGAGTACATTTTGAGGGTTACCAGATGGGAGGCATTTGGGGGGGATGGGTGAGAAAGGGGAAGAGATTAAGAAGTGCAAATTAGTAGTTACAAAATAGTCATGGGGATGTGAAGTATAGCAGAAGGAATATAGCCAATAATATTATAAGAAGTATGTATGGTGTTGGATGGGTACTAGATTTATCAGAGTTATCATTTCATAAATTATGTAAATGTCTAATCATACACCTGAAGCTAATATAATATTGTATGCCACCTGTAATTGATAAATTAAAAAATTATTCAAAAAAATTTCCTAAGAAAACTAAATATTAAGACAAATTTTCACTATGGAAGAAGGAAAGGAAACCCTTAATTTACCACCTCTCCTTTGCAAGTTTTCTACACACTTTTGTAACAGGCTATTTTCAAACCCCATGGCTCAGAGTTGTGAATATAACCATTTTTTTTACACAAAATATAATTTTGTGGTGAAATGACCAAATAGCTTAGAAGGAGAAAAATAAGATATTATGAAGAAAATACTAGACTTCTAATAACTTTTCTCTAAGATCCATTCATAATGCTGACTTTTTATAAGTTTGATGTTGAATTCTAACCCACCTCGGTACACCCTGACTCTATAAATATACACATACCTAACATCCTTTTAAAAGAAGTGAATGTGTGCTGGGAAAATATTGGAACAATGAAGTTCCTGAGAGAAGGTTGTTTTTTCAAGTTATTAAAAGAAGGTGGCAAGCGTTCATGAGGATATGAAAATTTAACGTCTGAAGGAAACTCTTGAGTATGGTTAACGTGGCTGCCAAAAATCTCAGCTATGTTATGTCAGAATGTTCAATTGCAAGCTACACTTTAATGAATGGAAAGATAGGGTAACAGCAGGAAACTTCTGCCGCAACGCACAGCACCCTTGAAGACGAAATTCCCAATGGGGAGCTCAGTCATTTCAGGGGCTAGCTACCCTTTCACTTATGTGATCTACCAGTAAACAATGAGGGGGACAAGATGCCTACAAGAGATCAGGGAAGAACAGGCGCAGTCTGCCTCTCCATATTCTCCCAGATGGAAGATAAACTCACTTTCCTTCTGAAAAGTGCGTGTTCTAAGAAACACAGGTCTGTGCTTAGAAAAAAGGCATCAGTGCTACCCTATCCGTGTGACATACTTGATTCCCATCTTTTCCATGTTGCTTGCTTGCAGTGTGATGTTGCTATTTTTATCAGCTCTATTCAAACCAGCTGTTGCTTCATGTTAACATGGTGAATGGTGTGAAAATCCCAGCAGAGACACGTGAATTCCAGAGGGACCTGTCTTCTGTCATTTCTAGAACAGATAAAATGTCACGAGCTTCAGTGGAGTCTGGGTTAGGGACATTTCACCAGTGGAGGCAATGAGAACATTTTTGACACTTACGTGATATGGAGCCAGGGACCAAATTTCCTGCTCATCAGCCCCAACCAAAAGCCTGCACTCATGCACGCACATCCAGTGGCCAATAACGTACTGTGGATCTCTGTAGAAAAACTGGGAGCAGGATTCTTCATGTGTCAGGGTCAGGTCATGGCCATCCCAGGTGCCAGACGCTGCGGCGTCGTGAGGTTGGGACAACTGTAGAAGTCCAACCTGGAGGTTGCCCCGGAGAACCCACTTCCTTTTTCTGACTTAGAATGTGACTTGTAATTTTAAACCCACTCTTTGTATTTCCTCTGTGAAAATAACAGCATTTTGGCGAGACCGTTTATAGAGGGGGAAGTGCCACATAAAACTTAGACGATTTAAAAATACAACTCTAATTGCAGGTTTGTTTTCTCATGGTTTGGCAAATTAGGGGGGCAAATTGGAGGGGCAGCTGGAACTTGCCCCAGGCACAAAAAGACTGCTTAGTTTCCCATCAAACGGTATAGTCCATGAACTCTTTCAAAACCTATGAAAATATGATTTTAGGAGCTTCGTTCTAGAATAGCAAGTATTTTCTGCGTGGGGACATTTTGCACCTGAATGCCGCGATTTTGAATATAAGCATCAAGGCCTTAAATTTCTGGTTTTCTTTCTCTAGCTTCAATATGAGGACAAACCGATTTCCCTTTTTACCCCAAACTTCTCAGATCCTGTTAAGTCTAGATGAAATTCAGTGAAGAAAGCAATACCTCACAGAGCCCCTCCTTTGAGGATCTGCAATCTATAAGAGGCCGAGGACAAGAGTTAGATTCTAGATTTCGACACAAACCTCAATCCACTGTCACTTTATAACACTTTTAAGATAAGAAATCGTCTAAAGGGAGGCTAAGCTGCGAAGGATGCTGTGATCGCAGACAGTCCATTTTGCCCCCCAGTGGGCCTTCTGGTACCTCAAGGCTGGAAAGCTAACAACTGCTTCTTCTCCACTCCCTTGCAGTGCTGGTTTTGGACACGATTCCGTTTTGGCCTGTTGAGTTCGCTCGCACAAAGTTCAGAAGGCAAAAGGAAGGTGGGGACCACGTCTTTGTTGCTTCTGCAGACAGATGCCACTGAGGATGTGTCAGGCTGTGCTGTCACACTAGCCCACCTCGTTTTAATCTTGACCTCCGAGCCCGGCGTCGGTCAAGAATCACTCCCTGGTGGGAGAGCGAGGGTTTCTGCAGGCGCTTTCTGAGCACTGCATTGCTGCTAAAGGAAGGTGACCTACAGCAATGTGTCTAGGGCAGCTTCTGAACGCCCCTTGCTCCTGGTGGTGGCAGCTGCCTGGCACACCAGGATTATCTTGATATACCGGCGAGATTATTCCTCAGCGTCCATCCTGAGGCCTGTGCCCAGAGTCTTCTGATGAATTTTTAAGCACACAGTTCCTTATATTAAATCTCTTTCTGCTCAAAATAACTTATGTAGTTTCTGAGTTCTACAAGTGAGTCCTGAGTTGGAAAGTAGGTAGCATGGGACTGTAGAAAATTGGATTCTAGTCTCAGCTGTATTCTCCTTAATTAGGACTGGTTGCCCTCTGCCAAATCCCTCCGTTGGCCCTGTCTTCCTCCTTTTCAGCTAATCTCAAAGCCTTCACCTTCACAGAGGAAAGTGAACTTCTTCAACTTTTAATTTTTACCTGTGACCAAATGAGTTTCATGTCCTTGTACTTTTTTTCACCTTCTAAGAGAAAGCAAATCCATCACCAGAAATCTTTACAGCTTTACTTCTGGTGTTACTAGAGGATGGGTGTCTGGGGTCTTACGTAGTGCACACCACAGAGAGCACCCCCTAAATCCCACTCAGACCTTTCTCCCCCACCCCCACTGCAGGCAGGCACATCTCCCTGCTGGCCCTCATCTGTCCTGTGGTTTCTTCTTCTCAGCATGAAGCCTCTCTCCTGCCACCTCCCTTCCACAGCGCTGTCTCCCCGAAGAGGCCCCCAAAACCTGCTTCATCTGCCCAGCATTTTCCCTTCTCCTCCTTTACCTTCCGGTCAAGGAAACTCAGAAAGACCCAAAGCTTGAGAAGTGCAGTTCGGCCATCACTCCGGCTGCCTTTCTCATGAGAAACTTCTGCTGAGTAACATTCTCTGCCTGGCCATGGAACTTCACACTGGTAGAAAATACACAAACAAGTTAGTTCTTTCTCAAAGCATGTAGGTATCCATCTAAAAGACAAGAGAACACATTCATTCATTTTTTGAAATGTATTGAGATTCACAAAGCATTAGATCAACTATTGTAAAGTGAATGATTCATTGGCATTCACAATCTGTACAGTCACCACTTTACTTAGTTCTAGAACATTCCCATCACTCCAGGTAAAACCTTGTCCATTAAGCAGGTAGCCCCCCTTTCTCTCCTCCCCCAGCCCCCGGCAACCACCAGTCTGTTTTCCGTTTCTGTGAATTTTACCTATTCTGGATGTTTTACACAAATAGAATCTTATAATATGTGATCTTTTGAATCTGGCTTCTTTCACTTAGTAAAATGTTTTTAGGATTCTTCCATGTTGTAGATAAATCAAAAGTTTACTGCTTCTTATGGCTGAATGATATTACATTGTGTGTGTGTGTGTGTGTGTGTGTGTGTGTGTGTGTATTTACATATATATATATAGATAGATAGATAGATAGATAGATAGCAATTTGTTCACTCATACTCCATTGGAAGACATTTGGGTTTTTTCCACTTTGGGCTATTGTGAAGAGCACTACGTGAACATTCCTGTACAAGAATTTGTCTGAGTACTTGATTTCAATCATTTGGGATCTATACCAAGGATTAGAGTTCCTGGGTCGTATGGTGGTCCTATGTTAAATTTGTGAGGATGCAGTATATGGTTTTCTACCATTGCTGAACCATTGTATAGTCCTATTAGCAATGTACAGGAGTTCCAATTTCTCCACATCCTAACACTTGTGATTTTCTGTTATTTTTTATTTTTTAATTTTTTTACTATAGCCATTCTCATGTGAAGTGGTATCTCATTATGGTTTTAACTTGCATTTCCCTGATGACTAATGATGTTGAGCATCTTCTCCTGTGTTTATTGGCCATATATCTTTTTTTTTTGCAAAAATTATCCATTTTTAATCATTTTTATTTGTCAGTTACAGTTGGCATACAATAGTACATTAGTTTCAGGTGTACAACATAGTGATTAGACATTGATATAACTTATGAAGTGATCACCCATCTGACACCATACATATTACAATATTATTCCTTGTATTCCTTGTGCTGTACTGCACATCCCATGACTATTTTGTAACTACAAATTTGTACTTCTTAACCCCTTCCAATTTTCACCCATGCCCTGAACCCCCACACATCTAATATAGTCTTCATTTCAGTTATCGTAGTTTTCATTTCTGACTGGTTCTTTTTTACATTTTCTATCTCTTTGTTAAAGTTCTCACTGAGCTTCCCCTAAGTACATTGAGCATCCTTATAAGAGTGTTTTGAACTCTGCATTTGGTAGATTGCTTGTCTCCCTTTTGTTTAGTTGTTTTTCTGGAGCTTTGTTCTGTTCTTTCATTTGGGACATCTTTGTCTCCCCATTTTGGCTACCTTCCTGTGTTTGTTTCTATGTATTAGGTAGGGCTGCTATGTGTCTTGGTCTTGGTGGAATGGCCTTATGTAGTAGGTGTCCTGTGGGGCCCAGTGATGCAGTCTCTCCTGGTCACCTGAGTCAGGTGCTCCAGGTATGTCCCTTGCATGGTTTGTATGTGCCCTTCTGTGATAGTTGAGCCTTGGTTGCTGTTTGCTCATCAGTGGGACGGATTGACCCTTGGGCTGATTAATTGTAAGAACTGGCTGGTGAGGGGCTGATGCTATAGAGCAGAATTCACTTTAGCAGGGCTCTGGTGTCTGCCTAGGCTGCCCTTTGGGTGCATCATCCTCAGATGAAGCCCTGGGTGGTGCTCCAGCTCGGGCAAAGCCAGCCACTGAGCATGCTGGCCCCAGGGCCTTTTGGAGGGGCCCCTGAGCAGGTCAAGTTCAGCCTCAGCCTGTGCCCTGCCCAGGGCCACCTGGCGAGAGTCACCAAGCAATCCACAGATGGTCACCACCTATGTGGGACTTAGAGGTGCCTCAAAAGGCCAAGCCATGAATCAAGGTCAGCTGCCTCTTTTACTAGGTTTGGGGCTCCTCGGCAGGAGGTATAGGGCATGTTGAGGCCAGATGCTGCTTGTTTGGGTTTTGTGAACCTTTGAGAGATTTTAGGAAAGTCTGTAGCATGAACCAAGACACGCTATTTGTATGAAGAAGCCGCTGGAGGGGGCTTGTGTGGCCTGCAGGCTGGGAGGGGTGGGGTCTCAGGGAATCACATGGGTGGGGCGAATGGCATCAGCAAGGTTGATGGAGACTTAGGTATGGCGCCACCTGCGTCTGTATGCTGGAAGTGGGGAGGGCTCTACCAAGGAACAATGGCCTCTGCCCGCACCTGTATTTGGGAGAAAGCTGCCCCTCCAGCCCTGGCTCTGAAGCCAGACAACTCAGTGCCTCCCCATGTGTCCTTCCCTGGTGCCTTTTAAGCAGCTGCCCCAGTGCCGGAGCTCAGAGAGAGCGAGTCCTTCAGCGGTAAATCCACACAGGCCCCTTAAGAGGACCATTTGCAACTCCCTCAGTTCTTCGTGTCATTCAGCCACCATCCCCGCTGGTTTTCGAAGCCAGAGATTGTGGGGACTTCTCTTCCTAGCACTGGAACCTTGGGCTGGGGAGCCCGTGGTGGAGCTGGGAACCCACACTCTTCTTGGGGGACTTCCACAGCCAAGACATCCCTCCCGATTCTCAACTGCCACACACGGGTGTGGGACTAGCTTGCTGTGTCTCCACCCCTTCCGCCATTCTTGATTTGCCCTTCTCTGTGTGTCCCCAGTTGTAGGACTTATGTTCAGCTAGACTTCAGGTGATTCCCAATGATGGTTGTTCTATAGTTTAGTTGTAATTTTGATATTGCCATGAGAGAAGGCGAGCACAGCGTCTGCCCACTCCGCCATCTTGACTGGAAGTTTATCCATCCATTTATCCATCCTGAAAAGTTGATGGCCTTTGGAATTAGAGAGGCTTGAGTTCAAATAGGTTCAGCTATTTAGAGGCAGTGTGATCTTGGGCTGATTACTTTTCCAGATTTCATTTTATTCCTGCGTGAAAAGCATAGAATAATTTTTTATAGTTGCCTCCTTTACATCTTTTAGGTTTTGTCTTACATGGTTGGCTTAGAGAGATTTTCCTGATACTCTTTTTAAAAATAGACTGAAGTGTTATTCTGTTTCATACTATCCAATTCTTTCCTTCAGAGGACTTAACTCAGTTTGTAATTATATATCCATTTGTTTGTAACATTTTTGTCATCTGTCCCCCCCTCCAGTAGGTCATTCACTTTTGTGGTCCAAATCTATTAACTGTTTTGTTCACAACTATATATCTAGAGCATAGCACAGTGTCTAGCATATAAGAGGGTGTATGATGCTTGTCAAATGGTAAAAATTAATAAATTATCAATAATATTTATGGGGAATTTAGTAGAGTGCCCGGCACATATTATTAGATCAGTGGTTTACTAGGGGTTTTGGGACATATGGTGATGGGGTAGCAGAGAGTATTTGTGGTTATTACCGGAATTGGGAAGACACTGCTGGCACTTGGAGGGCCAGGGCCAAGGACACTAGATAATGGCTGTCGGGTAACCCTGTGATGCAAAGAGCTGTCCACGTCACACACAACTTTAGATATCCCATCAGACAGTGATGGATGGGGGAAATCTGTAATTATCTGCATTTATAATCCTCTGTTTTACATATAAACAGAAAGTAACATTTGCACATTTTAATATGCACTGAATTTTCCAGGAATGCAATTATCACATAAATTTAGAAAAGACCGTATTGCATTTTGTTTGAAACTCCACTGAGAATCGTTCCCCTTTTCAGAAAAATCACATCTCCATTAGCAACACTACTCAAGGTGTTTGAACCCTAAATATAACACTCTTGGATCAGGCTGTATATGTAAGTGTGATCCTACATATTGGTGCAAAAAATTGATTAGTTCATTATGTCTTCTAGTCTAGACATGCCTGAGTATCTACATATTGAAATGCATATTGCTTTATTATAAAGTGATTTCTTCTTTCTTCCTTATGTTACATTTATAACTTAACTATTTTGCAATTACGTATATTACCCATCTATGAATTTTATTACAGGATCTTAAAAACCAAAATTTTTGTTTTAAAGGAAGACATTGAATCTAATAGGGATTAGAACTACTGTATTAGATGCTCTTTCTTTTAATTATAATAATAATAGAATTTTACAGTTTTGTCTGAGGCGAACGGCAAAAGAAAGGAGATATTTCTTATTTTTATTCTCAGATCGTACTTTCTTATTCTTATTGCCAAAATGCTTCTTCACATATACCAGGGACTTTTAATGCTTTGCATTCAAAGTATTGGTGCCTAAAAGGAAAATGTGCATTACAGACCTTGCAAGCAAAACCTCTATACAACAACCCAAAGTGAGGTTTGTGCAGCCATAATTATACAAAGTCTGGCTGGTGTCTGAGAGGTGTGTGCTATAGGAAAAATCTCAGAGGCTTACACACTGGACAGACCTGGGTACAAATCCTGGCTCCACTCTTTGGTAACTGTATTATCTCAGACTACTTGTTCAGCTCTCTGAGCCTCAGTTTCCTCAGCTGTAGAATCGAGTCAATGATAGCTATTTCCTTGTCATGGAATGTGATCATGTGTATGCAGGACCCAGCACTGTGCAGTCACATGGGAGGTATTTAGCGTTAATGTCTCTCTCCTCCTCTAGTCTTAAATTATTTAAGTAATTGCCACCAGAGAGACAGGTTCTATATAGCATCTCAGGATATGAACTCATAAAATCATTACACATCCCAGGCATCACTGGTGTGGTTTAAACAAATATATTTTTACACTACATTCTATGCATTCTGCTCAATATATATACTTTAGCCCAATTATTAAAACTGCAGTTTGTAGACAAGCATTTTTTTCATGAGGTTCCCAGCTTTCATTATTGTAACCTGTGTCTCCAAAGGTTAGAAATAACCCCCTTAGACAAAGTCAATTACTTCATTTTGATTCAATTACCAGATGGTCAAGTTATTTTTTACTTCACAGATCCTTAAGTATGTTAGATAAGTTAGTGCCAATCGACCACCAGCATCCATCCAACGTCTATTGGATTAAATACCTGCTGATGATTTGAGAGAAACAAAATCATTCTCTGGTTCAAGGAACTGCTGCCTGAGTCTAGGAGACAAAAACTTCAGACAACTTCAGAACAATTAGAGCAAGTGTAACTCGATAAAGTTCAGAAGGAACATGTCTAAACTGGGGCCAGTCTACAAAGAAGAGATTTCATGTAGACAAGGTGAACTTGGAGGAGATGGAACACGGCTGATGTACTCGGGGTGTTGTCAGTGGATGTGAATCTGGAATTAGCATATATATGAAGAAATATATTACAAAGACCTCTTAATTGAGTCATCAAATATGGTAATATATTGTGGCCATTCGGTCTAACTAATAGAAACCTTGGTTGAAGTCAACTCATAGGTTTCAATAGAAAATTCAAGCATTCATTCAACAAATATGTGTTGAATTCCTGGTCTGTGTCAGGCACTGAACGAGAACATGGATGCCCAAGGAAGCGGTCAGACACAGTCCTTGTCCCCATGGAGCAAACACTCCAGAGGGGTGGACAGATGTTGTCTCGTTGTAAGTGTGTGGCTGCCTTCTGCACCTAATCTAGTCTGAGATGTTTGGGGAGACTTTCTTGAGTAGCGATGGCTCAGCTGAATTTGACGGAAGTGATCCATGTGAAGGAGAAAGAAGATTATTGTCGGAAGGAGCAGCATTATGTAAAGGTCATGTTACTCTTATCTTTTAATATTTTTAAAGCAATCTGGAAAGAAGACTCAAGATGTCTGATCCAGATAATTCCGTGTGCAATATATTTACATAATAATTCTGCAGAATCTTTGATTTTTTTGGGGGGGGGTCAGTCAATTAAGAAAATGTCCCCCCCCCCAAATAAAACAAAAAACAAAAAAAGAGAAGATGTTTCCCAAATATTTTTAAATACCAACCCAGGACCCAAAAGAAGATAATAGCCTAGAGTCCATAAAAATTGTGTGGACAGGGACACCTACTGAAATGACTAAATAATAGACTGGCTCTTTATCCAAGATAGAGATCTTGGTTGGAAAGAAGCAGATTGGTTGGTCTTGGCTCAGGAAATGCAAGGTCATTAGGATTCAGAGATGGTGACCTGTCCACAGTGACAATAGCTGAGTTGTAGCTAACTAGAAGGAATGGAAAATCAAGAAATTTTAGATCCAGAAATAATTTTAGAATTTTTTTTCTATCTTACTTTCAAATAGAGTTTTGCTGTACCATGCCATCTGACTAAGAACTTTTTGTTATAACTTTTTAAAAGTTATAAAATAATGCATATATTTATTTTGAAAAGTTAAAAATTATGAGAAAGAATAAAGAATGAGAAAGAATAAAGAATCAGAAAGCACTCCTAATCCTAGACCTATTTTATTCCATTCTTAGAAACACACAAACATTCGGTGCATACCACCTGCCTTCTAGTGATTCTTCCTCTGGTCTTGGGTAGTTTCTTTTCATCCATATGCAGATGGACACTTAGCCAAGGGCAGCCCTAAGGATGTCTCTAGTACCTTCTCTTTGTGCATCTCTCTCCATTGGGTATTATTTTTCCTTGGAAATTCTAGCCGTCTTGATCCCCAAAAATCTGACCTCTGACTCTTTAACTCCGTGAGACCAGTGGGCTCTGTGTGGGTTCCCTGTCCTCACACAGCAGCCTGTGACCTGCCTCCAGGCCGTGAGCTGGGGCAGTTGTAAGGCTCACCCGACTTGTTTCCCTTCTCATGAGAATCATAGTCTTTTGTGCCGCCTGTCGTCAGTTTCTCAAAATACGTTGCTTTGTGTCTATTTGTCTGGTTTATAGGTGTTTAGGTGCAAGGATAAATGGAATCCCTGTTATACAATGGTGTCCAAAAGTAGAATTTGCATGTTTAGTATAGATTCATTTAATTAAAAACAGTGATTACTCCATGCCTGGAAAATTGGGACATTCTGCTTCCTTACCTCCATATACCTGTTGCTATCTGAAAGTATTCGAATGTTTTTGAAATTTTTCCAATGAGAATAAATGGCAGTCATGTGTTCCTTTAGCACAGCGTGGAAAGCAAAGAGGCAGCGAGGACAGTGCGTTTTGAAGACCTGGAGTTCCTGGTCCCTTACAAGTTCACCCAATTAAAACTTAGTTTGCCACAGTGACGTGTGTTCCCTAAACACTGCAGAAATTGCTACCCTGTAGATTAAAATATCTTTACTTTACATGTTTTAGGTTATAATTATCACATCGTGCTTATTTAAATTATCAAAGCCTTTGGCCACGCTGTGGCAGGCAGGTGTGTAATACACACACCATGGCAGGCAGGTGTGTGCACTACACACTATATTTTTGTGGTGAGGTTTAGGCTTTCCTTATCCAACCTAATTGGATAGGATATCATCTGGGAAAGCTACTTGGTGTAACAAATAAAATGCGAATGTCAGTTCTTATCTCAGAAATATTTTTCCCCCCTTCTCTGGTTTCATTTTCAGAAATCTGGCTCTAGAGCAAAAGAAGGTTTGTGAATAAGCGTGTGTGAAAAATCCTATCTCTGTCCCATTTCCAATTTCAGATAGGAATCTTTTTACATCAACATCACTTTCCAAATTTTGGCCTCCAGGTCTTCCTTATTTTTACTTGTAACGATGGTGCTAGATCTTAGTCTAGGAAGAGAAATTCGTCCTAGCTTCTCCTGAAGGCTTTGCCATTTACTTTGGGCGTGTTCTCATCTTCCTTCTAGCCCATTCCACATGTGCACGTTGAGCATCTGCTATGTATAAAGCCGTCTGCCAGGTGTTAAGGAGATTTAGAAAAAACAAGACTCATCACTGCTTTTGATCCGGTAAGGAAACAGCTAACATACAAAATGGGAAGAAATGTCAGAGAAAATTAAAAGGAAAGAAAAGCTGCTGAGACAACGCCTCTGAAGGACGGTTATTCTGGTGAGAGAGGTGGGAGGGAATGGCTTGGGCAGCGTTTCATAAAGACAGTGGCTTTCATACAGAAAGTGATGTCTGATGTTTTGACGGGAGCTGAGAAAAATGGGGACAACATTTCAGGCTGCAGGTACAACCAAGACTCTCCTTAAGGAAAAGGTTTTATATTTCTTAGCAAGTAGAGGAGTGCCATAGAAGCCCTGGATTCAAATTCACTTAGTGGTCATGTGATCTTGGGGACTTAACCTCTGTGAGTTTCATCTTCCTCATCTATAAGATGGAATTAACAATATTCACTTTCAAGGGATATATATTTTTCCCCACTATAGGCTGGCATTAGAGAAGATTCAATAAACAGGGATAAAAATGAAGATATTACTATTATTAATAAAGAATATGGAGCTAAGTATTGGGGAAAGTTTACGCTCTTCAGAGGAGTTACTTTGTGTTAAGATTTTGCACCTGTGTTCATGAAAGATTTCAGTGTGTAGTTTCTTTGCCACGACATCTTTGTTTGGTTTTAGACCTCATAGCATGAGTTGGGAAGTGTTCCCTTCTCTTCTGTTTTCTAGAATAGTTTGTAAAATTGGTATTATTTCTTCATCAAATGGTTTATAGAATCACCAGCGAAGCCCTCTCGGCCCTCAGATTTGTGTGTGTTTGTACTTTGAAAATCTCACTTTACTTGTTTCATATGAGAAATGTGTTGCTGTCTTTGTTCCTCTATAAATAAAGTGTCTTTTTTCTCTGGTTGTTTTAAGTTTTTTCTCTTTATCACTGGTTCTAAACAATTCGACTATAAAGTACTTCACGTTTCTTGTGCTTGGAGTTTATTGAGCTTTATGGATTTACGGTGTGGTTTATAGTTTTCACCAAATTTTAAAAAATTGGAAGCATTAGTTCTTCAAATATTTTTTTCTGCCTGCTCCTCCTTTGGAGATCTAGTCACACGTATATGAGGCCACTTACAGTTGTTCCATAATTCACGGGTTCTCTGCTCATTGTTTTTTATTCTTTTTTTCTCTCTGTGTTTCATTTTAGTTTCCGTCGCTATGTCTTCTAGTTGACTGAACTTTTTATTGGCAGCACCTAATCCATCTGATCTTCTGCAGTATTAATCCTATCCAGTGTGTTTTTTTTTTTTTTTTATCACAGACATGGTAGTTGTCTTCTCTTCAATTCAGATAAATGGGCGCATGGATAGATAAATATGGATGGATGGATGGATAGATAGATATAAAATCTACCATACGTGTATGTAACATGCTTAATCTTTACCTTCTTGAATGCATAAAATACAGTTAAAATGACTGTCTTTATGTAATTGACTACTGATTTTATCATCCATGTCCTTTTGGGTCAGTTTCTATTGATTAAATTTTTTATCATTATAGTTCACATTTTTTTGATTATATATATATATGTGTATATATATATGTATATATATAATTGTGTATATATATGTGTGTATATATATATATATATGTATATATATAATTTTTTTTCCTTTTTGCATGCCAGGTACTTTTTCTTGGACACCAGCATTAAAAATACTACCTTGCTGGGTGCTGGGCATTTTTGTATTCCTATTCCTATTACTGCTCCTGAGTTTTGTGCTGAAATTCAGCTTATTTACTTGGGGCCAATTTGGTTCTTTCAGGTCTGACTTAAGCTTTGATAGGAGAGGCCCGGGGTATGTTTAGTTTAGAGCTGACTTTTCCCCACCACGGAGGGGTACCCTCACCAATGCCCAGTGAGTTATGGGTTCTTCCCTGCTCAGTACGACAATCTAGGGGTTATCCCCACTAATGCTTTCGGGTGCTTCTTTCCTCAGCTGTGGGTCCCTTTCTCTCACGTGTGTTGATCTGTCCTCAGATGAAGATTTGAGGGGATCTCTCAAAGATCTCCAGAGTCCTCTCTCTGCAATTCTTCCTTCTCTGATACTCTGCTCTGCAAACACGAGCCCCTTGGGGACCCACCTGAGTTCCCCTTTTGGCATTGACCTCTGGAAATTGTCTTCTGGCAGCATGCTTGGGAAGTGTAGGGTTCACCTCCTCCAGTCCCCGTATCTCAGGGGTCATTATCTTTTGTCACTTTATGTCCAATGTCTTAAAAATGGTTGTTCCATATGTCTGGTTTTAAATTATATTGATAGAGAATAAATCCAGTTCCTACTACTCCATCTTGCCTTAAAGCAGAAATCTTCAGAGTTAATGAAACTCTAAAGACTTAGCCTCACATCAGACATGGATGAAGAAGAAAATACCGTATTTTTTATTGCAGTCATCCTTAACTGTTTTTATACCATGGACCCTCTAGTCATTTTGTGAAACCTATGGACAGCTTCTCAGAATAATGTCTTCAAATGTACAAAGTAAATCATGGAGGAGTACAAAGAAAAAGGGATATAGTTGTTAGAGTATTTTTCTAAGTGATTTTGTGCTGTAGTAATCGATATACTTCTTAATTAACGTATTAACTAACAAGATCTAGCAGTGGGTCTAATAAATTCTGTGATTTTCAAGTAGGGATGAGCTTAGGCAATATTCTGTGATACAATTGTGATGTGGTTTGAATAGATCCATACTCTCTACTGGCGACAGTGTCAAAGCACCGTTAGTACTGCTATGGTTTTTGTTGCTAACATACGCTGGGGGAGGAAATGCTAAATTTCAGTCAGAGACGAGTGCAAATGAATATGCAATTGCTCTCTCATCTGAGTTGAAGGACCCCTGACTTCTGTCCACAGACCCCTCAGAAGCCTATGATTCCAGAATAAGAACCCCTGTTTCAATGAATGAAACTGGAATGCCTGGAAGTGGAGGGTTTTATGCATTTGGCTAAGCTTATGAAATGGCAATGATTTTATTTGAATATACCATGAGAATGGTGAGGCGCCACAGGGATAGTTTTGGGGCAGAGGGCGAAGTACAGTGTTCACGGGACAACTGAGTGCCCTTCATGCCAAAAGGAATCTTCTCTCCACGGTCCCCAGATCTGAGAAGTTTGTCCCCAACGCTGAGGAGCCCACCTGTCAAATGGCTTTGAGCCCAGCTCCCGTTCCGACTCTCAAGTCTCCTCACTCACAACTGACAGACTGGTCTGCTGTTTATTTTTGCCTCTGGTCCTTCGTCCAGCCCACAGGCTCTTGGTTTGTGAATACCCAGTTCTGTTCCTATCCAGTGTGTCCCAACGAGCAAGTCACTGTAATTTTTGGTTTTGTTCCCATACTCCCTCCAAAAGTCATTAGTCATATCCTCCTTCCCATTTCTGCCTTGAACAGGCAGTCATTATGATGCAGCCAGCTTGCTTCAGAATTCCATGAGAACCACAGTGTCAGGCCGTCACAGCTCTGGAGCTGGAAATGGAAAAGGCTGTGCTCTGGGGCTGGCTGGCACCGTCCCTGTGAGTCATTATGGAAACACTGTCCCCGGATACTGCTGAGGGGGACCGCGTTCACTGGTGAGTCCATCTGTCAGATGAAATCCTGACCCCCTGACATCTTAAAACATTCCGTAATATGTGGGCTGTTGGGCCTTCTGTCTGGTATCCTGGTTACATTAAAATTTGGGTTGTTTTATTCTATTTTTGGTGCTCTTACAGTTTCCAATGTGTTAAAAAAAAAACCAAAATACATTTTTTTCAGATTACAAAAATAATACATTATTCATTGTACCGAAATTGGAAAAGATAAAAAACACCAGGAGAAAATTCTACCACCAGAGATATAGATTTTAAAATATATATTGTATTTCTTTTAAGATATTATTCAGATTGTAGTGTATATAATACTCTTTAAAGTTGTTTTAAAAACTATAACAGTATAACTCACAAAGCCCTCATTTTTAAACGTATAAAATTATATCCTTTTTGCTCTAAAGGAAACCTCATGTAAGATACCTGGTTAAACACCTTCTTTCTAAAAATGAGAAAAATGAATCCCCAGAGGACAAATAATCTGCCTTAGTTCATGAGCCACAGTCAGACATGGAACCCTGAATCCTGGTCCTGGCCTCCTGCCCACGGCCGCGCTTGCCTGGTCTGCGTTCATTTTCAGACAAGAGCTGGAAAGACGCTGGCCTCTCGGCCTCTTGACCTGGAGGAAATGTGTGTGAAGTCCTGGGCTAATGAATAGGAAATTTGCCCCTGCCTTAGATCTTGAGCCAGGCAGCCTTCCTGAGTTGAGGCAATGGGAGTTTGTAGTTCAAGGATAAAAGTAGGGATCTACATTGGCAAAAACTTTTATGGAGGCCCATTCGGCAATATCTGGCAAACTGACTTTTTGAGTTAGCAATCTCATGCCTGGGACTTGCCTTACAGATTGCATAGGTACAAAATGACACACGAACAAGGTTACAACAGCACTGTAGCATTGTTAGTATTAGAAAAATAATGGAAAATGCAGATGTTCATCTATAAGGAGCTGGCTAAACAAAATGGAATGCACCTATAGACTGGAATACTAAGTATCCAAAATATTCCAATCTTATTTCTGAATACATAGAAAAATTCTAAGTAAAATATTAGAACACCAAATCCATCAGAAAATTAAAAATATTACCCCTGACTAAGAATATAATTTATCTCAGTTAAAGGAGAGAATAAAAACAAAACAAAACAAAAAAAAACAGTCCTCTTGAGACACAGAAAAAGCAGTAGACAGAATTTAACATCTGTTCCTGCTAAAACTGCTTAGCAAACTAAATTCAGAATTCATTACCTTGATTAAAGGTATATGATAGTTATTAGTACTGTTCACCACATTTTCTAATTTTTCCCATTTCAGGCACAATACAAGATACCAAAAAGATAGGCTATCTATCGTGAAAAATTGAGATGGACTCCTATTTTTCACTATAATAAAAAATTAATTTTAGATAGGTTAACAAATCTCATAAATAATTAGAAGAAAATATGGGAAAATGTGTTTATAACTTCTAAAGGTTTTCTCAAGCAAGATCCACACAAAAATGATTAATATATTTGGCCACATAAAAATGTATTCCTTCTGAAGTGCAGAAGAAAGTATTCACAAGTCAAATTATAAGAATGGACTGAGAGAAAATATCTCAGGACACAGAATAAGGATTATCATGAGACTGACATTGTCCAGTAGAACTTTCTGTGGTGGCGACTTTCTCGGTGCCCAGCAGGACAGCCACTGCAGATGTGGCCAGTGTGACTGAGGAACCAAATTCCAAATTTTACTTAATTAAATGAATTTCAATTTAAATGGACCACTGTGGCTAGTGGAGACTCATATTGGACAGTGCAGATCTAGCAAATATGAAAAACTCTTACAGATAGAAATAAAAATAGAAAAGTAGACAAACTAGCCAAGAATATAACTGGCAAATCACAGAAAAAGAAATATAAATGGCCAACAAATATGTAAAAAATACACAACCCTCCTCCTTATTAATGAGAAAAATATAAATTTCAATGTAATAAGATATCCTTTTCTTGATAGAATGTTGGAATGTGTTAATAACCAGGTTGGTGAAGGTGAGGGAATTGGTTACTCTTCATTATTGGTAAAACTATACACTGCCACAACCTTTTTGATGGACAATTTAGCAGTATCTTTCAAAATTTTAAATGTGTATAACCCTAATCTAGCAATTACTAACATTTTAATGGAACTTAATAATGTCACTTAGTGAGTCCGAAACTTCAGCAATGGAACCATTTTTTTATGAACCAATCACATCCCTGAACAAAGGTTTATACTAGTATCTCAGTAAATGAATTAACCAATGACATGTTCAGAACTGTGCCTGACGCTTGCTAAGCATGTCCGTAGGTGTTCGCTCTAATTATTATTATGCCTTACATATCCAAACATGATATTTATCTCCCTTTTCTCATCTCCAAGACAAAACAAGCATATGCAGAACTTTAAGAAACCCCAATACACACGTAAGTCCTATGAAGTCTACTTCCTTTATACCTCCCATCATTAAAAAAAATGTTTATTTTTTGATCATCGATGTTTCAAGGATACAAAAAAGTACAGAAAATAGTATTACACACATCCACAGAGCCTCCTTCTCCCAGATTTTTAACAGCTGTCGGTATTTTGCTTTATTTGCTTCTGATCTTTGTGGTTTTGTTTTAAGTAAACAGAAACAGCTCAGGGCCCCTGGTCTCAATTCCTCTTTCCTTCTCTTTTTCTTCCCATCTTAGAGGGTTTCGCTCTCCCAAGGTTAGTATATGCCATCCCCACTTTTACTTAAGCATCTATTATTCAACACTATAGAGTCCCAATTCAATTTTTCAACTACTAATTGAAATTTGAAATAATATACAATCCTGATGATGACTTTTTTCAAAATGTCTTTAAGAAGCAAAGAAAAAAAAACCCTATTGAAACAAGAAAATGCTCACTGATGGGAGATTGGGTGAGACCGAGGGGCACTGTGTACATGCGGAGAGTGTCTGTCTTGTGCATAAATGGCCTTTCTGTAGAAATAATTCCTGGGGCCACAGCATCTATAAGCTGGTCTCAGAATTTTAAGCACTGGCGTCATTCACCACAGCGACCTCACAACACACGCTTCACAGAATGTCCGACAGCTGAACGATCAAGGTATCAACTTCTGGACTACAGCAGTTATGGGTGGCACCTGCTAGTGGCCACTGGCCTGCTTGCCTGAGGCCAGGGACAGCTGTGACCTGCAGGTGTGGCGCCTGTGGTTACCCAGACTCCTTCTCACCCTTCACATAGCTGCCCCTGGGCTTTTTTTGTGACATACTTAGGAATTTGTAGCAGCTATGCTGACAGGTGCCTCAGCACCTGTTGGGCTGAGGACTGGGCTGTCACATGTCACCTGACGTTAGACATGATGAGCTGTACTGGTCCTAAAGCTTCCACTATGAGGTGGATTTTCTCCTCCCTGGATGCGGCCCCTGCTTCCAGTCCCTGTAGAGACTCATATGCCTATGTCCACATATGAACCAAACCGTCTTTATTTTCTTCATAGAATCAACTTCCATGCTTTTGTTTATAGTATACACTCAAAAACAGTAACAGATTAGGTAAGGGCTAAGAGTAACCATAATAATAACGATAATGATAATGACAAGATGTTTATTCATATTTGTTCAGTGGCATTGTTCATATCTGAAGGCTCATATATATATGTGCCATTTCACTGTAAATTTATTTGGTTATATTTTTTTTTTTAAGTTTTAAATTGTCTATTGAATTTGCCTCTTGTACATTCTGATGTTTTCTATATTTTCTTTGATAATAATAGTTCTAAGGTTGTGCATTTTTATGAATAAAAAAGAATACTAAGAAAAACATTTAAAATGGTTCATACTGATAATCTCTGTTGAAAAAGGAAAAGAAAAAAAAATACATGCACTTGAACATGGCCAGAACGTTTAAAGAGTGTGAGGCTATGAAATGCCCAGGGAGAGAGCTGCCTGTGACATTTCTCCACACCAGTTTCTTTCACCAAAGAGGCTACTGTTAAGAGTTTCTTAACTATTCTTACCAGGAAGCAAAATGTACGTATGCCAAGATGGAATTTTAAATATATTTTATTTCACTTTATTGTAATTTACATAGTAAAGAACCTCCTATATATACTGTTCTGTAACTTGCTTTTTTAAAGTGATATATCTTAGAGATCATTTCCTATCAACAGAATATTCTGTGATACAGTTCACATAACATTTTTCTCCTGGGCTTTTATTTTCAGATTCTTGCCATTTATAAACAATACTGCGATGAACATCCTTATAGACCTAGCTCAGCAAACTTCTGTGGGTAAATTTTTATATGCTAAACTTGAATTGGTGTTTAAAATATTTTAAGAGACAATTATTTTAATTCTAAAAACTGCACATTCAGGCCATAAGAAAAGTACATCCCTGAGGTTTTTCTTTTTTTAAGTCTACCAATATATATGGGAAAGAAAAAGAGCATTTTCCTTTCTATACATTCTAGACTCAACATGAGCCGAAGCAAGCAGTGAAAGAAAGCTACACTTTACTTTTAGAGTCAACACATCAGTGATATTTCTGTCCCTGGGTGACCAGAAATGCCCCAGGAACTTATGAATTCAAAGCACTTTTTCTTATCGAGTTCACTCACAGTGTCTGTCATTTGCTCTAAGCAGGGAAGAGATCAGAGGGGACAAAAAGGCAGAGAAATGCCTCCCACAGAACCCACTGCTTTCTGATATCCTGCCCGAGAGAGCCCGAGAAGGTGCATTTAAAAACCACTTAATATTTAGTACATTAAATGTGGACTCTGCACATGTAAAATTTCCATCAGGACAAAGCTACATCAGTCTGCCAGTTTCCCTTCTCAGAGGCAGATGCTGTTGTTACTTAGGAAACACTCTAGCTTGTCTAGGAGCAGGGCTTCTCCACTAGGCCCTGCGGACATTCTGCGCTGGGTAGTTTCTCCGTGGTCAGGATGGATATTCCATGCACTGTAGGATTTTTAGCAGCAGCCTCCCCTCTTCCCACTAGGGGCCTCTCCAGTTGTCTCCAGATGTTCTTCCTGTTAAAACCCGCTGGTCTAGGGACACACGCACACTGTACGTACACAATATTCTCTTTTATGGTTGCACCATAAATTATTTACCCAATCTCACTTTAATAGATACCTTTTTAAGATTATTTTGCTGCTATAAACAATTCCACAATGAAAATACGTAAGTATCTCTACGGGGGTGAATTCTTAGACGTGGAATTGCTGGGTCAAGGGTACGCACATTTAAAATTGTGATCGACATTGACCAAATTGTCTTCCAAAGAGACCATGCTACTCTTCCACTACCCACGTACGAGAGGGCCTCTTCCTATGTACCTCTGCCAGCTCTGCGTGTTAACAAACCGTGTCAATCTTTTAATCCAAAAAGTGAGAACCTGGAGTCTTTCTGTAACCGCAGCTCTGCCACTGCGCTCAGCTCTAGAACAAGTATTCCAAAGATAAGCTGCTCAGAAACGCACTTTTATAGATTCAAAGACCAGGGCAGGGGATTCTGGAGAAGAACTTTTTGAATAAATTATGCAGCCTTTTTTTTTTTTTTGGCAGGCCAAGTCTTAACTGAACCACACTGAAATTGCAAATGATTCCCAAGGACAGGACCCAGCCTCTTGAAACCGTGTGCTTAATTTACGCGACATGCCACAGCATGACTTCTGGAAAGGCTTTCTGCATTCCTGTAGATAGGTATACGATAAACACTTCGATATCATTTTCCATGGCGTTCACCCTTGCGGTGCTGAGACGTGCTGTCTTGCTTTAATGTATGTGCCGGATCACAAATAGAAATGATCAAATAGAGTCAAGACAAGGATCAAGCCTCATAAAAATTTTGCCTACAGCATGTACTGAAAAATGTCAGTCGTGCTAAGGCTACGCAGGCCAAGTGAAGCCAGAGGTTGTGCAATTTACCCAGCAGAGGTTGAAATTTCTGACAAAAACAGGAGCCTCATTGACAAACGTAAGCATAAAAACGAAGCCTCGTTTATTAAAAAAGGTCATTTTGATACTTAGCTGATGTGAGCATTGAAAATCACAGTTTCTGAGCACCAGTATTTCCTTCCTCTGTAAAACCCAGGATAAAATAGATTTTCCATTCTCGGATTTTCTGGGTTGGTCACTTTGGCTCGAACTTAAACCAAGTTTTCAAGTGGTTGCATCAGACCAGAATGTTCCACACTTTGCCTTTGCCTGGTTGAAGACAAAGATCCATTCTTGCATTCAGGGAACATTTATTGGAAGCCTACTATGTGTCAAGTCCTCAGCTAGACTCTGGCGAAGAGGCACTGATGAGTAAGACTCCAGACCTGCTGGCCAGACCTCAGATTAAAGATCATCCGAGAAGAGAAGCTGGGAGCCAGGAGTGTGGAGAAGCTTCGCCTGACTGTGTGGAGCCCCAGCACCTACTAGCTGGAGCTGTCAGGGTTTTTATCATAGTCTGGCGAAGGCTCAAATTAACCAGTGCAAATGGCTCGGCTACTCTTTGAAAAGCAATGGAAGTCTGTTCTGATTATTTCTCATTCACCCTGTTGGTGCAGAAAGGACCCCGCCCTAAATAATACGAGATGGTTCACACGTGACACCTGACGGTGGATACGTAAGACTGGAAGCAGTTTATTAGTCACATATGCTCAGAGCCTGAGGGAGGAGGACACCACGCAGGGCCACATGGGGTTACGCTCAGGAGCAGGAGTGAACCAGCCAGAGCTGTGGGTGAAAGGCTTTGTAGTAACAGGGATGTGACATGGCCCCTGTTCCTGCAGGACAGTGTGATTTGCTGGTGTGAATAATTGTGTGGGCTGACAGGGACCTGAAACCTACTGGGTTTAGGACAGGGTGGGTACGGCTGGTCTGGCTGAGGGGTGCACATGTCTGTTGAGAACAAGGAGCTCATGGTTCAGACTCAGGGGCTCCATGAAGGTCAATGACAAGGCAGCATCTGGAATGTCAGTCCTTACAGTCTGCGAGGTTTTTTAGTGACAGTTTTTCTTCTCTGTTTCTTTTCCATCTGGAGAGCAGGGGCAGCCCACTCACAGTCTAAAGACAAGCAATGCTGGAACTGGAAATATCCCACATCTTTTATTAAACAGGTTGATAAATTCTCCCTCTTTTAATTTTCGACTTAATTTGGTTTGACTTAGGTTCTTGTCACTCACAACTAAAAAACTGCTGACAAATAGACCAACAAAGTTGCCTTACTTGACTCTTTTGAATAGGAAGGGGACAATTTGTGCAAACATACTGGCCATTTCTCTTTCATTATTTTTCCCACACAGATAACGGACCCTCCAATGGCTGAAAAACCAGCCCAGGTCCCACGACCTTGCTCTAGCCATACTTGCTTTTCTCTGTTTTTTGAACAAAATAAGCTCAGTCCCCTTTGGGGACTTTGTTCTAACCTTTGCCTGAGACACTCTTCCCTAGCTCTTCAACTGTCCACTTCCTTTTGTTACCCAGTGTAAATGTCACTGCCTCAGAGAAGCCTTCCCCTCACCCCTAGCTGACACATCTGCTCAGTTACTCTCTCTCGTGATCTTGTTATTTTCATCATAAGCCCTCATCACCATCTGACATTTTCTTGTTTATATATTTTTTTATCCTCCGCGCACCCCCATCACTACAAGCTTCCTGATTTCTCTTACAGATTTCTCTGTATTCCTAGTGCTTAGAAACAGTCCCTGGCACACTCTAGGGCCTCAGTAGGAGTTTGTGGAATGAATCAATAAACAACCACACGTGTAGCCACTACTTGTGTAGGTGCATGTAGATTATGTAGTGCTTTATGTGGATTACACAAAGCAATCCTCAAAATAACCTTGAGGAAGGATCATTATCATCTTATAGGCAGGAAAACTGAGATTTAGAGAAGCTGAGAAACTTACCAAAATTTACACACCTGTAAAATGGTAGAGGTGAGATTAAACAAAGAACCATTAAACACAAAATCTGTGGTCGTACCTTTTCAGTGACTCCAAGATTTGTCTCGAATTTCAACATTCCAACATTCTAACATAAAAGTCCTTGCTAGATCATAAATTGCAACTTAGGAATGAGTTGTGTGATGTATGACCATCACAGAGGTAAGTGACCATTCTTCCTGTATGAGATTTTAGGGACATAGAGGCCCAGACGAAGCCTAAATGGACATCCTAATAGACATGGGAGAGCCTGGGAATGCTTGGTATGCATTTTGAAAGAAATTATTGAGGGGGAACTAAGACAGTTCCAGCCTTTGGAAGAAATATCTGTGACAATACATAGGCAAAGAAGACAGTAGAGAGAGATCATGATCTCATATGCAAGGGGTAGATATGGGCAGATATTGGGAAAATATGTGAAATGAAGCCCCTCTTTGCATGGAACATAAAAAGTGAAAAGAAAATGTACTCAAGGTTTAGAATTACTGCAATCGACATGTGAATGTATTGTGGGTTGTGGAGAGAATCACAAAGTCTGAATAAACTGCGCTGAAGAAAAAAATACAACCTAACAAAATGACAACATATAATAGAAACTGAAAGACTTATTTGAAGATTGGTTGTATAAAACATCCAGCTGTCAAAGATTCAGTTTCTTATATTTTTAAAGTTTATTTAATCTTTATGTAGACTTTGACATGTAAGAATATAAACTGAGCAAAGGAAGATCTTTTATCTCCTCTGAATTCATTCTTTTCAATATCAGGCATTCAATAATAAAAGCCTGTGTGATATTCAAATTTAAAAAAAGTGAAAACAACATTTTTAATGCTTGAAGAAAGATGGAATAGGCAACTTTGGAAGTTATATATGTGTGTGTCACGTTCTGATGTTTAGTAAGAGCCACATAATGACATGGACTCTATTGCTGTGTGTAGTAACGAGAAACATTTGGTTATTTCCTGTGGGTCCCCCCCCCCAGCCCCCGCAATTCAGAACATTGGCCACCTCAAAACATTCCTACTTATAAACACTTTACCAATGGTTGTAATAGTGCCCAATTTGAAGTCGAACGTACTGTTGTTAGGTATTGTTAAAATGTTTGATACCAGTTATATTGACTTCATATGAGGGTTATTATTGGGGAGCTGAGTAAATCATAGAATACTGAAATATTTTTATCAATTTTTTTTTATCTTGAAATACTTTTAGACTTACCAAAAGTTGCAAACATGGTATAGAGAATTCACCCAGATTTCTCAAATGCTATCTTCCATAAGGACGGTCCAGTCATCAAATCAGAAAGTTAACACTGATACAACGCTATTAACTAAACTTTAGGCCTCATTCAAATTTCACCAGGATCCAACCCAGGATTCTATTTTGCATTTAATCATCAGGTGTTCTTCGTCTTCTCCAATTTGTGATAGTTCCTCAGTCTTTCTCTGTCTCATTATCTGGATACTTTTGATGAGCAAGAATACCAAAGAAGGGACATGCCCTTCTCATTGTGTTGTATCATGGGGTACACGGTGTCGACGGACTTTGTGACTGGCGATGCTGGCCTTGTTCATTTGGTTAGGGTGGTGTCTGCTGGGTTTCTCTATTGTAAAGTTACCAATTTTCCTCTTTGTAATTAATACATACCTTGTAGGAGCTGCTTTGTAGGAGCTACTTTGACACTCTGCAAATGTCCTGTTTCTCACATTTCCTCTACCCACTAATTTTTGTATCAAGAAGATAGTTCTTGACTGCAATAGTTATTATGTCTGGTGTTTATCTAATGTTGATTTTGTATTGCCCTTATTTCTTCTATATTTTTTTCAGTTAGAATTCTATAAGCAAGATCTGTACTTTCCCATTTATTTATTTGTTCAATTATCAGTATGGACTCATGGATATTTATTTTATTCTTTGAGTTATAACCCAATACTAGTGTTATTTGTCTTGTTTGCTTAAATTGTTCCAGCTTTGGCCATTGGCAGCTCTTTCGGGTTGGTTCCTGTGTCTCTTTAATATGCCCCCATCATTTTTCAAGCACTTTCTTGCTTTTTGGCACCGTAAGTTTATGTAGTTTTGTTTCCTTCCCCAGTCCTGGAATCAACCACTAATTCGAAGAGCCCTGGTTCCTTCTATTAGAAAATGGCATTTAGATTTGTTTTTTTATCACAGAACTTGCAATAGAAAAGGAACGCATAAAAAGATTCTCCTGCACACGTACATTCGTGATTTTAGCTCTAAAGAACTTGCAACGTACAGTAAAAAGTGGATTATGTTTTTATTTTTAGGTTGAACTTAAAATGTGGAATTCTGATTTTCCGAAATAGTTACAAGTCATGAGGTTAGCAAGTAACATGCACAAGTAAAGTAAGTAACCTTACAAATGAATGTAGTTTCTCTTATATGTGATGTTTCTCAACAAGACACAGGTCCTGATACAAAGTTAAAGTTGGAGAAGCCACTAATTTGGAGTAGCACTTAAAACCTTCATTTTTTAGTCGTTTATACTTATACAAGATTGAAACATCATGAAAAATATTTATCGCTGTACTCGCTTGGTTCACATCGTATTTAATAACGAGTGACTTTGTTTAAGTGTTGGGGACACAGATTGGCCATGGCATGGGATGATACCTATGTTGGAGCAGCTCACAAATTAAAACCCTTTCGAGGCTCTTTTCGACCCCAATCACTTATTTGTTCTAGTTTTCCCAGGTTTGAGTAATCGTACTTCTATGAATCCATTCTTTTTACTGTTCATGCTTCTCATTGCCATCCTTCTGCTCCATAAGTCATTCCCCAGCCCCCCCCCTTTTTTTTTCCAGCCCGTATACCTCAACTTCAAAATTCTGCTTAAATTTCTCCTCCTTCCAGAAGCCCTCCCTAACTTGTCCAGTCTCATCTCATATCTTTCTCCGACCCCACAAGGCTAAGGCAGGTTTGGCCCACGGTCATCTCGACGTCACCATGAGCAGATGTAAGTCATCATAGTGCCCGCATCCAGTCCTTGTCAACCTCATCTTCCTCCAGTTCTCTCTACTTAACCGATGCTGCTATTATCCAGCCAGGAGCCCAGACCAGAAGCCCGGGATGGTGGGGGAGGGGGATGCGTTGCCTCTGCTGTCCCTACCCCAGATTCGGTGTTTAGCAGGCGGGTCAATTCTGTCTTCTATCTCCATTTTGTTCCTCTTCTCCCTTTACCATAAGGCAACTGTCTCTTAACTCAAGTCCTGTCTTCCTTCTCTATTACCATCTGTCTTAAATGGGTCCTCTGAAAAGCAGACGTTGAAGGATTTGGGTGCAGGTACTTTATTGTAGGGGGTGACACATGGAAGTGCTGTGAGGGAGTGAGGAAGCAAGAGAGGGGAAGTGAAGAGACAATAAAAACTGTGCAAATAAATGTGTCACCACTGAGGGCAACTGGGGGCCAGTTCCCTTGGCCCCGCCTCCTGAGAGACTTCTGGGAACATGCCTCAGAATTATCTTCCTGAGGCGTGAGGAAGCTGGGGTATTTATCTACTGACCTGAACCCTCTCCTGGGGCCAGAGCATGTCCTCAACAGAGACACACAGGAAGCCATGAGCATGTGTAGGGACAGTCTGCGGAGATCTGGGCGGGGGGTGGGGTGGGTGGGAGTAGTTCTGATGGCAGCGGCTACATCATGACTGCTTCGTAACTGGTTGTCCTGGCTCTAATACTGCTCCCTCCCACTCTCCCCCAACTTCCGCCCTAAGTATCCTTCCTTCATTTTCTAAACGCCCATTAGATTAAGCCGTTTACCTGCTTAAAATCTGTAGGTGGCTTCCCATTGCTTTCAGAAAGAAATCCAAATGGCCTGGCTTGATGTGCCAAGGCTCTGCACCATCTCCTTCTCCATCACTCCCCCAGCCTCATCGCCCACCGCTTCCCAGCTCTGATCCAGACTCCAGGCTCCAGGCACATTCTACCCGCTGCAGGCTCTCTCCCGAGCCACACTCAAGGGGTCACAGCAGTTGACCCCTTGCACACGGCAGTTGCTCACAAATACTTAACATTTATCTGATTGTTTACTACATGCCAGGCACTGCTAGATATCCCAGATTAAGGAGTGAACCACAGTTCTCGTCTTCAAGGAGCTCATTTTCTAAAGGGGAGGAGACAGACATACATAAAGGAATACTGACACTCCGACAGAGGCACTTAGCTAGAGAAGGGCTCTTAGAGAAAACGATGCCTGACGTGGACTTGATGGATGAGGAGGGGTTTGCCCTGTAGATAGGAGGAAATAACCTGGTGTGTGCAGGGAAACTCCTTAGATTTCTGAAGAGAGATGGTGAAGCGTCTGGTGGGAAGGCCAGGCGGGCCAGGTGATCAGGTGTCCCTGCCCCTTAGGGAGCTTGGGCTTTATTCTGCAGATCAAGGCATTTTTCATCTCTAGGGCATTCTAGATTCAGGGTGGATCGCCTCCTCTAGGGAGCCTTTTCTAATTCTCTTCCCTTCTTAGATGCTTATCATCTGTGTTCTTCTAGTACCTGGAAAAACCCCTCTGTTGGTGATCAGGTATCTCCCCCTACGGCCTGCCAGCCCATTCCAAGGAAGGACGGCTCTTTCTCACCTTGGCATTGCAGTCCTAGTACAACGACCCTTCAGTTTAGACACACCTGGACACCTGAGTGTTTAAGCCAGAAAGAGCAGGAGTGTGACAGGTGCTGCTCCTCAGAATTTACCTCCAAGGCAACAGCAAATATAAGTGCTCACACTTGGTCTAAGCCACGCAGAGCGCCGGAAGTTGCTGAAGGCGCCGGATTTTAGGTATGTTTCGAGACCCGAACAGAGGCTGCGATGTCCTAAAACTGGTTACTTGCATTATAAATAAAAGCGATTATGTTTTGCTAGTGGGTTTTACTATAGCTGCGCTCTGGAATTCTTACTCTTCCTTCCTACCACTCCCTGCAATTCTTAGGCAAGTGTTTTGACAGGCAGGGGGTGGTGGGGGGAGAGAGACTATTAGGGGATGCAAAAGCTCTTTTCTGCTTTGGCTCAACTCACAGCCAAGTTCTCTGCCTGGCTTTCTGGGGTGACCAATAGCATTAGAATGGGAAGGGGGTGGTCAGTCTGAGCTGTCCTCTGTGCCCCAAGAGAGTCAGCTTTTGCAAGGGTGGGACACGGGTGGAGCTGAGCTGTGGGAGTGTGCAAATCTCTTTAGGAGCAATCTTTTCTCATCGCCTCTCTTTTCCTTCTGGGGTGAAGGGCAGGTGGGAATGAGGGAGCCATTGCTCACTGACCCTCCCCCCAAATCCAGCCCTAGGCTTTAAAGGAAAAGCGGCAAACTCTTATTTTCCTGGAACAGAAGCCAAATCCAGCTGGCTTTGCAGCTTCTGGCAGGTTAAAAAGCATGCATTTCCACGACTTGCTGAGTTACACCAAATTTTAACGTTTTAAAAACCTCCCCGCAGTCCCTGCTGCTGGTTCCTCTGAACACTGACATTGTGGGGGCTCTGAGCAGCACTCCAAGTTTATTTTTCAGTGTCTGGTGTTTATGTGCGGCTTTTGAGTTGGGTTTTTCCCAGTACACTACCTCCTCCTTGAGAGAGGAAGCCTGCGAGCCTCCAGCTTCCTTTGTAACTTCCCAGTTCCTCTGCCCACAGCGTCTGTGCGTCTGTCTACTCACCCACCCCAATCACTTTGTTTTAAAGTGCTGGGGGACCGATTTTCTCATTTTCAAATGAAAAGAAGCATTTGGCTTTGTGTCCGTTGCATAGGAGGTGCAGATGTGGCAGTGTGGTCCTAGAGGTGAGCAGCCCTTCGGGATGCAAGGACCAACAATGGCTCACCTCCTGATGACCTCCCCAAACCAAGAACCTCGCAAAACAGAACAGCTGTCCAAAGCATCTCTTGCCGAAAAGGTGGGAGAGTGGTTGGGAGTTCAAGTCCTCTGTGCCCTCAAAAGGTCACTTCAGCGTTCAGCTTCCCTTTCCTCTTCTATAAAATGGGAATAGAAACTGAATCTGCTTGACGGTGACGGTGTAAGGACTATAAGAGCTGTAGTGTGCAAAATGTTTGGCACATAACTATGCCTATTAGTAATTAGCTAATACTAAAGGTAAAGACTAGGAGATCGCGTCTCTCCTGGGACCCGGGGAGCTTGGCTGGCCAGCCCCAGTGGGGGTCACACGCCTTCCAGGCTCCCTCAAGTCCAGGCACCGGGACACCATTGTGACTGCTCAATAAGGGTAACCTGGCAGCCGCCCAGGTGTGAGCACAGGTGCGGCCCAGCCACAACGAGGGCGTGGGCGCGGGCGTGACCAGCCGAGGTCGGGGGAGGCCAACTGTGCCCGGACGGAGGTGGGGGTGGGGCTGGCTCCGGCCCCACGGGCCCGGCAGGGGGCGTCTGCGGCCTCCGAAGGTCGCCGTCTGGCACGGGACTCGTGGACACTGAAAGTCGCGCGCGCCGGCCCCGCCCCCGGCAGCCCCGCCCCCCGATGCCCCGGGGTGGCTGCGGCCCGGGGCCACGCGCGGCGTTCGCCACCCGGCGAGTCACTAGCGCCGTCCGGGTCTCGGTCCCCGCGGGCTGCTCCCGGAGGCAGCGTCGGGGGTGGGGGTGGGGACGGCTGGGCGCGACGCCGCAGGGCCGCCCCGCCCTGGGAGGTGCCCCGGCCCTCATCAAGTGACCAGTATCCCTTCCAGGAGAACAAGGTCCTTCAGAGGGAAGCGAGCTCCGGCCCGCAGCCCCGGCGCCAAACCGCCGTCAGCTCCTTCCTGTGCGGGATGATCCATCTCCTCACCCACCCGGAAAAACATAGTCCGCCCCTCGCGTCCTTGTGGAGTGGCGCTCGCTCCCAGCAGTGCGACTCTGAGCCCGCACCCTTGTCTTCTCCATCTCAAGTCTCTAGGGCCCACTAAGGGGATAAAGCGGCTCTGAAGAGACCTCGAGAGAGAAACGAGAGCGGGAGCCGGGATGGGCGGGGAGGCGAGGCCGGCGGAGGGACACCGCGGGCCGCCGCGCGGTGCGCATGCGCGCGGGCAGGAACGAGTTCCGGTCTGGCCCAGGCCCGTCTCCTAAAAATAGCCCCGGTGTGGGGATCCGTGCGCGGATGTCCCGGCGAGTCCCGGGCTGAAGGAGGCGTCTCCGGGCGGCGCGGAGCGCTGGTGGCGGGCCGGAGCTGCAGCGTGTGCGCGCCCGCCAGCTGCGCTGGAGACACGGTGAGGGCCGCAGGCGTGGGGCTCGGTCCTCGTGGCCGGCGGTGCCAGAGGGCGGCGGTCCCCGGGCGGAGGGGTTGGGGGTGCTAGGGGGGGCGCGCGACCGCGGAGGGGAGCCCGCGGGGCTCCAGGGACGCCAGGACAGGGCGGCGTCCGGCCGGCAGGAGGCCGGGGTCCCGCGCAGGCAGCGGTGGCGCGGGCGGGGTGGTCGCGGCGGGGGCCGCGCCGGGGGGGGGGCGCCCTCGGGGTGGGGGTGGGGGCGGGGCGGGGCGCCCCGAGGGCGGGCCGGGCTCTGACGGGCGCAGCGGCGGGCGGGCGGGGGAGGCAGGGCGGCGCGCGGCGTTTGGGGCCGGGGGGCGCGGGTGGACGTCACCTCCCTGAAAGTTGAAGGAGTTCCCTGGGGGCCCCGATCTCGCCGGCGCGGAACACCCGAGCGCCCTTCACCTTCGCCGCGGGGCCGGGTCTCCCTGGAGAGATCGACCCCCAGGGTGGGGGGCGTCCTGCGCTGTCGTTGGACTTGAAGAAGTTCCCCCACTTCTGCGTGGGGGGAAGGTCGGGCTCACGGGCCGGAACATAGAGGTGCGGACTCCCCGCGTGTGTGCTGTCAGTGGCGGGGGTCGGGGTTCGGGGCGGCCGGGGAGCCGGACGCGCTCGGAAGCGCCGCGGGGACAGAGGGGCTGCGGCGGGGACCGCTCGCTGGCCCCGCACTGCCCGGGAGACCCCGGCTCGCGGGCAAGGTTTTGTGTGATGGAAACTTTGCTTTTGAGTTCGGTATCATCTTGTCTTGGAACAGTGGGGATTAGATTAGTAGGTGACATAGTGCCAACAGCTTTGGAAAAGGTGAGCATTTCTGAATTAGAAATTTTTTTTTTTTTCTCCCTGTGAAAGTGAAGACTTGAAGTGCGATGCTTCCCGAGATATGAAGCGAGCTTCCTGTCACGATCCAGTCGGGACCCGCGTGTAGTGTAGACTGGCAACCGGCAGCGTAGGGCTAACCTGCGTTTTAGTTTACAGTGAGATCGGGATTCCAGTAAATGTGATATGTTAACAATAATGTGTGTTTTAAAACAAATATTGTTTAAAATTCAGGTTTTCCTTTTTGGTGTGTGTGTGTGTGTGTGTGTGTGTGTTTAGCACAACGCGTTTCCCTTCTGCCTCGTATCTATTACTGTATGAAGAGAAGGTTCTCTAAAGCTGTATGTAACTAGGTGTACATCACACCAAGAGTACTTTCTCTTTAAGGATCCAGCTGTGTTGTTTTGGCAACTGCCAGGTACTCCAGTTGTCAGTTTAAAATCTGTTACCTTGGCAGTACTTGAACAGGCAGTTTGTGGAGAAGGTAAACAAAATAGCTCTAATTTTTTTTTTTTAACACAAAAATGGCATTTATTTTAAACATGAATTGAGGAAGTATAACTGTTCTACTATGGCTTTTCTATGTCCATTTTTTGATTGTAGGGTTTTTTGGGAGTGTTTATTTTTGGACGGCTTTGTCTTCACTCTTTAACTGTGTAACTTTTGTTTCAGGTGGAAAATCAAAATGTTTTCACTGAAGCAGATGCCAATTTTAGTTATACTTTGTATCAAATGTAATGAACACGTAATGTGTGTCATAAAATACTTAGTTTTTTCTATATGATGATGTACTAATTGATTCTGGAATCACTTTCAAGTCTCAGCATTATTGTAGAAAGTTGTGATAATGGTGTTAATGACAATACTCTGTAGAGCTAAAGCTGGAATTTAATACTTTGTAGACTCAGTCTTTAACATTTCTTTTGCAAGAGTGTTTCCAGTAGAAACTTAACTAATGAATCAAAGATTTCATATATAGGGACCTCCCTAAACAACTTTGCTTATCTATTTCATTTAAGACACACTGTTGGTATATATGCATAAAGCTATGGTTTTATTCATATTAGAACTCGAGTGATAAACTTAAATTGCTTCCCAGCAAAAGTTTTAAAATCCAGTTGAGTGGAGTGAGTGAGTGGTGGGGGTTTGTTCAGTGGAAGGGAAATAGCTCTTTGGGGCTCAGAAATAATCATTGTAATGTCACCATGTTGAAGTATAGTTAGAGAATAACCTCTTTTCATATGCTTAGAGGTTTTACTTTTCCTTAATAGGTATGTGTGACAACTATTGTTTTTGTAAATGCAATTGGAAATAATCTTTTAAAGAAGTTGGGTTTCGAGCTATAACGTAACATACGTTATAGCTTTGTATTCTGTTTAGAATGCCCTGCAGGTTAACATTAATTTTATAAATATTTAAGCAATAGCAACATCGTTAATTGTTTGGTTACCAAGAGAGCTATTCAAGTGTATTCTGAGGGTGATTAAGTAATTATGGAAATGTTTAATAGAACGTGATTTTGATGTTTGATGTATTTCAGTCAAATCTTTTTAGTAGATGTGTGTTCTGATTTAGGAGGAGGAAGCTGTAGGCAGACTTGTCCCTGGGAAGTAGCCTGCTTGTCGGTCCGGTTTTGGAAAACCACCCTTTTTTTTTCCCTCCCTTTGCTGCTTTTAATCTGGTAAGGGGAGTTTCATGTGCAGTGATGAAGGTCCTGGATTGTCTGTAGGCATTTGTCATTTCGTTTATTCTATCTTATAATCAGATCATGCCAGCATTTTTTTTTTTTTTTTTTTTTTGCTTTGAACATATACTCATGGTATATGAGAATGTTACAAAGTCTAGCTGAAGTCTTTTATTAGTGATAAGGCAATGAAAATGCTGCTCTGTGGATTAAAAATGATCAGTATTGCTTTTTTCTAGGTTAGAAAAATCCGAACATTCTTGGTAAGTGGAGAAGTGAGTGCCCTCTCAATGTTTTAAGTAATAAGTATAAATATGGAAAATCAAGTCAGTCTTTCAGTTAGATAACCTCTTGCAAAAGAACAAGTTAACAGGTGCTGAACTGCAAGTCCTCATCAAGGAGGACTTTGATTTCACCATCAGGTTTTTGTTTAGATCTCGGGTCCACCACTGGACAAAGTTTTATGAGACACTTTCTGTAAAATCGAAATGAATTACGCTACCTGCCCCTTGAAATTGGTAGACTTGAATAACGTGTGTGAAAGTTCCTAATACATTGCCTGAGGCTTAATATACAGATCACCCTTCATCCCTTCCTCCATACATCCCTTCCCATGAAGATCATGTAGGTCCTCTGCCTACAGGTCTTAACCTGTGCTCTTAGTGTCTGTGACTGAAAGGATTTCATGTAATGTATAAATAGGAAAATGTGCAGATGTTTGTTTGGGATACAGTATCCAGCATCTTAAATTCATTGTCAAATTATATATAAAATGTTAAGTTGACTGTTCTACAGTTAGATTTTTGATCTTCAATCACTGTTTGATTCTAAACTCCATAATCTGAAATATTAAAAAAAAGTTGAAATATTTTCCTTACTCATTAGTGAAATATATTCTTAAGGAATTATTTGTCGGTGTTCTCTTCAGGATATAGTAATTAAAATTTGAAATTAGAAAAAAATTTTTAACATGAGTAAGTGTATTAAAAATATCTTTAGTAGCTAATCTATAATTTTTTATTCTTCATTTTACCTGCTCTGTGGAACTAAATGATTTTATCTCTGTATGCTTTTTCTGCATACTGTATAATATATGGACCCTGTGTACAGTTTATTATAATTAAGTGTAAATGCATTCATTAAGTCTTACGCGTAGCACGTGGATGTGTGTTTGCATAGTTAATATGCACTATATTTTATAGATTGTTTACTGATTTTAATAATTTGCATTTACTGAATTTAATATTGAACTTAATATTTTATTTAATATCAAATTGTCTTAGTAATACCTGTGATGAAATCATAAACATGTAATTTAAAAAATAGCTGGTTTGTGAGGTGGAATACTAATATTTGAACATTGGTGTGTAACAGCAGGTAATCTGTTTTTTGACTTTAACAACGGAGGATGCTGAAAGGGGGAGGAATTGTTAACATGGGTGAAAAGCAGACAGTAGTTGATCAGACTTCTAGTGAACAACCAAAGCACACCTTTTCATGCTCGTCCTGAATCAGTACTAATTTTATTTCCTTTCTTATACAAAAATACAAAGTTTATGAACTTAAAAGAAATTCAGCCTTTAATGAAGTTCTGTTCTGAGAAATATTTTGGTAGTGGCGGTGAATTTATACTGCAGGAGCGGGACCCTATTACCAGGTTAGGTTTATTAGCAGCATTCCTATGCAGGTTGCCTGGGAATAGTTTGGGGTAGGGTTTGTGGCCCCTGGAACAAAGCGGCAGTCTGCACCTCACCTGGTGGGATAACTCGTAACTGCTGGCTAATTAAAACAAGCTGCTCTTGCATTGACTCGTACAGTCTGTGCCTGTCTCACCTCTTATTCCCGGCCCTAGCCGTCCCTCTTATATAGATACAGGAATTATATTTGTAAAATTCAGCTCTATGTCATTCTTCTTGTAAGAACTTTGAAGGCATAGTAAATCAGAGGTAGTCGGCATAAGGGGTGAGACATTGACCTCTAAAGTCAGACTGCGTCGGAACGCCCCCTCTGGCCCTTTGTGCTCTTTGGCACGTCCCCAGTCTTCTTGAGGTTCAGTATATAGAATAGTGACTATAATGTCGTTCACTTTGTAGAGTGGTCAAGAGGATTAAATGAGACGTGTATTGTAAAGCCTTTAGCACAGCGCTCAGTGCCTAAAATGCAGTAGTGTTTGTTCCCTACCACCATCTTGCCACTGCTGCTGATGCTGTCGTTTTAGCCACGGTCCACGTTAAGGCGTGATTCTGTCCCCGCTTTCCAGGTTCATTGTTAGCCCCTACCCCTCAGTTGCTGTGGCCCAGTTAAGGCCGCAGTTTGCTCTTCTTTGAAAAGGCCGTGTGTGCCAATGACTACTACTTTTATTTTTTTAGCCCAGAATTTTCCCTGAGCTTGATATCCACTTGGAAATCTAGTTGGAATTTCAAACATGGTATTAACCAAGTGACTAAAATACAGCTACTCTCCCCCTACCCTCAAACCCTGATGTCTCTGCTGGCTTTCTCTGTCTCGCTAAATGGCAGCACTCGAGCCAAAAACTTAAGATATCTTTCTGGATTCTTCTCTCTCCAGTCCAGTATGCCCACACATTCTGTTGTACCTTCAGAGTTCTTGAGCCAGTCCACTGCTCCTAGTCTTCACTGCCACCTCTTTATTTCAGGGCATCATTATCTCGTGCATGAATTATCGTAGTAGCTTCCCAACGGGGTTCTGTTTCTTTTCTTTCTCCTCCTAAGTTTTTATCACACAGCAGCCCCAGGGATCATTGTAAGAGCTAAATCATGTCATTTCTCTACTTAGAACTCTTCTGGTGACTTCCCATTCCTCTCTAAATAAAACCTGTACTCCTTTCCATGTTCTGAGTGGCCCCCACTGATCTTTCTCCTCATCTTTCTTCCCCTCATTCACTGGATGCCAGCCACACGGACCCCTCAGTGTTCTTTAAATTCTCTGTTCTCATTTCAGGGTCTTTTGCAGTTATTGTAATTCCTGCGTGAGATCACCTTCATAAGACTGGTCTGGCCAAACCCGTTGGATCTTGGCCCAAATCTCACTTCTCTCAGACCATCCTGTTTAACGCTGTACTTCGTTACTCTCTTACACATCTGGTTTTTCTTTTAAGATACTTATAATTTGTACCTGTCTTGTTTACTTATTGCTTTTTTATGGTCTTTCTCCATTACCTGAATGTAAATTCCATGAAGGCAGAGGTCTTGGCCGTCTTGGTGCTGTATCTCCAGGCATTAGCACAGTGGCTTGGGAGGCACTTGGAAGACAGTAAATATTTGATGCTTCTGTATCTTTGCTCACGTTTTTGCCAGGAAGCGGAATACTCCCTTACTCATTCACCTACTGAACTATTTGTCCTTTACGTTGTTAGCTCAGATGTCAGCTGTGATACCAATTTTAATCTCTAGACAAAGTTTTTCTCCATTGCTCTTGAGGCACACTGTATGTAGAATAAATACCATTTTTTTGGAGTACTCGGAGTCTTGTAATTGATGTCATTTTCTTCTGCTAGGCTGAGTTCCCTCGTCTGAGACTGTCTTGCTCTTTTTGTATGCCCAGTACCCACCAGTCTACAGTGGTACGTAGTGAATGCTCAGGAAATGTTGGCGTTTTCCTAGTAACTAAAATGACCAGCCACAAACTAGTTTTCCCTGTCTGCCTTTAAAAACTTTGAAGGTACTTTCCAGACTGTAAAACACTGCCTTATGAATTTGTATACGTATTAACATATTGCTATCGGCATTCTGGGTCAGGGCAGGGATCCCAGAGGGGTTGAGCACAGCACCATTTCCTGATACTCCATTTTGCCTTCTTGCTGGGCAGCGAGGAGCCATCTTGTCTGAGGGCTGTAGTTCAGTTGGCAATGCATATCCCTGGAAAAAAGTGTTAGAAATTATAATTAGTTACTAGTTGCTCCTTCCTAAGCACCATCTCCATTCCCTTCAGTGCATCCAGCTGACTTTGTGATTTCAGTGGAGGGGAGGACCCAGCAGTCTCACACAGTAGACATGAGGTACAGCACTAACTCACCTGGAATGCCGACAGGTTCATCAGAGCTTCCGTGGCCAATGCTGGTGACCTGACCTCTGTTTGTGATAGTGAGAACCATTTCACCCGCCAAACAGCTGACTTACAGATTGGCTTTCGGAACACATGCCGTTTGCAAGTTGAGGACTCCTTTAGCAAAATGTTTATTTTGGTATTGAAAACCTTTTTCTTAATGGTGTTAAAGTTAATTCGACGTGGATTATGAAGGGAAAGGGAGAGAAGAATGTGGGCGCTAACCTTTGTTTTTCAGAAATGGCTCAGTTTCCCCAAATTTGGTAAAATTTTAGTATTGGCAAAAGGTGTTTTTAAACTTTTTATCTTGGAAAAAACTGAGTTATAAGAATGGTACAATGAACTCCCATGTACCTGTCACCTGGATTCACCAATTGTGAACATTTGGTACATTTGCTTTATCATTCTGTGCATTCAGAGTGGCCCCCAAGTCTGGGAACAGTTATTACCGTTTTATTTACAGTTTGATGCTCCTTGATTACATCCTCTGCAGGTTTGCTCAGTTAAAGTCGGGCACATCATCTGAGGCAGAACACCACAGAAGCGTGCAAGGGGTAGATGGGAGTGCCGTATTAACGCACTGCATGCGTTGCTCACAAGGGAACCACATTATTAAACACATAATGTCATTGAACATATCACATATTGTAACGTAAGAGCAGGAATCCACTCTAATGATTGCCCTTTTCCTCCTCTTTCCTCCTCTTTCCCCTCTTTTTCCTTCTCTTCCTATTATAATTGTTTATTGAACCATTTGAGAATACGTTGTGCACATCATGATCCTTTACCCCTAAATGTTTCTGATATCTCCTAAGTACAAAGACATATTCTTACATAACCATAGTGTGATGGATTCAAGAAATTTAATATCGATAATACATCCATTCATGTTGAAATCTCAGTTGTGCTGGTAATTTCCTTTAATAGCATTTTTTCCTAATCCAATATCATCCATTGCATTTTGTCATATCTCTTGTCTCCTTTACTCTGAACAGTCCTTCAACCTTTTTTTTCTTTTTCCTGACAGTAATGGTTTTGAAGAGCTCAGGCCCTTTGTTTTGTAGGATGTCCATCAGTTTGGGTTTGTCATATTTTTGGTCGTTAGGCTCAGGCTATGCATTTTTGGCAGGAATACCACTTAAACGATGATATATACTCAATGCATCACATTAGGAGGCAGTACGAGGTCAGTTTGACTCACTGTTGGTGATATTTGCTTGAATCGTTTAGTTAAGGTTTGCCGGCCGGTTTTCTCCGTGTAAAAGTTATCATTGCCGTCTTTGTTATTACTGAATAATCTGTGAGTAGACACTTTGAGACCGTGTATTTTGTCCTCCCCAAAATGTTCACAGAATGATTTTAGCTTTCATTGATGATTCTTGCCTGAATCAGTTATTACACAGTGGTTCAGAATGGTGTTTTTCTAACTATCATTCCTTTCACTTTTATTAGTTCGCATTTTATTCTCTTGTAAAGAAGAGTTTTTCCTTCTCTTTTGCTTATTTAGTATGAACTCATAGATTCTTTTTAAGTAGGTTATACTCTATTACCCGTTTAACACAGTATTCATTTTGATGTTCCACATGAACTCACTGATGGTTTTGACATGTTCCTATCGTTTTTGGAGCACTTCCTTATTTTGGGACAGTAAGATATTCCAGACTTGGCTTTTCCTGCTGTTGTCCTAGAATCAGCCATTTCTTCAAGGAGTCCTGGTTTCTTTCATTGGGTAAGAGTATTTATAAACCAGGAACTGGGCAGTAGGTGTGCTTGTTGATACTGGAGTTGCATTGTTTTAAAGCCCTTGCAGCTAACCAAGCTAAGAAATTTTGAGTTTATGCCGATTTCTCAGGCAGTAGATTGTAATTTCTCTTTACATTCCTGAAACTCTTTGGAAGACAGTCTTTTCCTTTCAAAATGGTAGCAATTTAAGTGACTCCCTTCACCTGATTTTTCTATTTCTGTAATGGTTGGGTCTTGTTTTCCACAACATATTTTATGTTTTTTGGGAGTAGGAATCCTGTTTTATATCTCTTTTTATATTCAGTGAATATGTTCCACGGTGCCTTGAACATAGTTGATACTCCTATGTTTATAAGGAGTAATTATAATGACTCAATATTATCTTTATTACTCTTACACCATAATTAAATATTCTTATGTTATAATTTAGGTAGTTTTGTGGACTCTTTAAAGTGAATTGGTGATTCATTTGTTGTGTTTTTAGCAACTTTGCTATCCTAGAAGAAATGAAAACTTTAAAGTTTAAAAACCTAATTCCTGAGATTAAAGTATGTAATTAAAGAACATCAAAATGCCTAATCATGGCATTGCTGTTTTATAGTGTTTTGTTCTTTAGCAAGTAATAACCTTTCTGGGCATCACTTTAACAATAAAACGAGATGATATCTAGATCTTTTTAACTTTACATGCTTTATACCTAATTAACGTTGAATTGTTTATGAAAGTAAAATTAAGTGCCACTAAGTGCAGTGGAAAGAATATTGTGCTCCGGAGCCAGGAGTCACTGGGTTTTATTCTTTGTGGGCATTGTGTTCCTTTGGCAGCTTATTTCACAGTTTGGTCTTCGTTACCTTATTTGTTCAGTGTGCGGGGCGAGGCGATGAGGCATTGATTGCAGTGAGCAGGCTTGGCTTTCCCAGTTGGATGGGAGTATGGACAGACACGGGTTCATTATCCACTTTGCTGTGTGCTCAGTGTGGACAGTGCGCAGTGCTCTAGGAATGCGTAGAAGGGGTGATTAACCCAGTTTCAGGGAGGCAGGAAAATTTATCCTAGGGGAAGTGATACCTTCATCTTAGGTTGAAACCTGACGAGTGAAGAAGACAGCCTGGCGAAGAGCGAGGGTAGTGTTTACGAGACCTGTGCTAAGGACGAGAGATGCACTTAGCGTGGATTGCTTGGAGAGACACAGTACAGGAGGGATGGATGAGGCTGGGCAACAGGCCCTGTGAGAGAGGGCAGGCGCCACAGGAGGAGGGGAAGGTGGGGCCACAGGGGTAAATAGGGGTCCGATTGTGAAGAGCTTTTAAGGAATTGTTCCTTTATCCTAGGGAAAACCAAAGCGTATCTAAGCCTGGGAGATAATACTGATAAACGGAGGTAATAATGATTGCACTGTGGAGAATTCTTTGGAGAGAGTTAAAACTGATAGGCAGGGACAATAATTTGGAGGGTGTTAGAACAGATGAGTTAAAAGGACTACTGTATTGGTGTAAGGATTGAAGGAGCAGGTGGATTTGAGAGAGAAGTAGGAGGTAGAATTAAAGGACTCGGTGATGGAGGGCACGTGGAAGGTGAATGAAGAGTTATGGGAGATGACGAGGTGTGTGGCTTGGGCAGGTGAGGGAATGAACGGGCGGTTTGTGGGATAGTGCCCGAAAAGATGAAGAGGCATGTCAGAGTGGGACGTACGATTTACTGTCCAGGGAACAGTTCCTGGTCATGACACAGCCTAAGGGTTTGGCCATGGTGTTTGAAGAGGAATGGAAGTGAAGATACGAAGTGGTCAGGGATCTGAGAGGATTTATCCCCAAAAAGCGTAAGGATGGGTCTTGCTCTTGACTCTTTCTTTTCTTGTCTTTGTGATCAGGATGCTTTTGAGGAGCACTTGTCATTATTTGTTAGAATGTCTTTCAATTTGGGCTGCTTTGATGCTTTCTTATGATTAATTTGGGATGTTGTGTTTTTACCCGTAATATCACAGAAGTAATAGTAATCAGGAGGTATATTTCATATCGGGGTACATGATGTCACTGTCTGATTAGTGGTGATGTCAATCTTGATCATTTAATTAAGGTGGCCTCTGTAGGTTTCTCCAGAGTAAAATCATAGTTTTTCTCTTTGAAAATGAGAAGTATTTTTGGGGAGAGACCGTAAATTTCCTGTTTCTCCTCAGACTTTCACGCACTCATTTCAGCATCCATGAGTGGAACTTCTCTGTAGTAGTTACTACTGTAATATTTACCTTATGGTGACTTTATAGTTTTTTTTTGTTGTCCATTTCTCGTTTATCAATTGAAATTCTTCTCGATTGAAGAGACGTCCCTTCTCTCTCATTTATTCAGTCACATATTTATGTTAGTATAAGCTCAAAGGTGCATATTTTATTTTGTAGGTTATAATCTCAAGCTGTCATTTATTGCTCAAATTGTCCTGCTTTGGCCATTGAGAACTCTTTCTGGTTGACGCCTGTTGTACTTTTGACATGTCTCCATCCTTTGAGAACTTCCTTACTTTTTGGTTCTGTAAGAAACTCTAAGCTCACCTTGTATTTTATCTGTCCCAGTCCTGGAAACATCCTTTTTTCCAAAGAGCTTTGGCTCCTTTTATTGGAGGATGGCATTTAGAAACCAAAATCTGGGGTGTCATTGTTTCTAGCCCTTTTCGGCAGAGCTGAGGACTACACGTGTGTATGCTAACCCATACGTGCACATCTACAGTCACCTCTAATGTGGCCTGTCTGTTCCTCAAAGTCACTGTGCTATGTTAAGTCATGCAGTTAAATACCACGGGGTTAGTGGGATCGATGGAGTTAGGGGAACAAACTCAAATCTTTGTTAGTGACACTAAAAGAAAGAGTAGGAACCTGTTTAAAACAGCAGCATGGTTTTAGACATGCTAAATGATGAAGTAGCATGTAGATCATAGCAGACACGGCGCTTCATATGACGAAACCCATGTTTGCTTATATGTGTGCTGGAAGGTTGTGGCTTATAAGTCGTTGTGAAGCGGTGGGTAGGGAATTATCTGAGATCAGATGAAGCAAAGCGCCAGATGTGGGTGGACGTGGCTTGTCGCACATGCGGCGGACGGTAGGAGCTCATTTTCGTTTGAGTTAGTTCTCCCACAGGTGTCTCACAGTTTATTCTTCACTTTTGTAATAACTTTTACTTTCTTAAAATTTTTAAAAATTCAGCCAGCTTTTAAAAATTTCTTTGTATTTTGTCCATTTTCGTTTTTAGTTTTTTGGATTTATGATTCAAAGTGGTTTTCATATCTTCACGTGTCTGTTTGACTATATTTAAATCTGTTTGGAGTATTGGCTTACCAATTTTTTTCTGCTTTCAAAGGTTGTTTTTGGTAGGGTTTTTTCTCTCAGTTGATATGTGTCAAATTCAGTTTCCTGATTTTCCTTCGTTCATTTTTTATTGTAGTAAGGTATTACATAGAATTCCAAATTTAATGGTTCTGCTTATTTCAGTATAGAACTTTCCTGTTTCTTCAGTGGTTTTTGTCTGTTCTAATGGTTGGAGATGGTTTTGAGGCTTCCAACTTTATGATTCTCTTTGGTCTTAGAAGACCTTAAATTTCCCCCTTTTCCTTTTTTCCTTTACTACCCAATCACCAAAGGACACTTTTCCTTCCTTTTGCCCGTTTTCTTTGCCAGGATTTACGTGTTGCGAAGTCGTGACCCTTTACCTGGCAGCTAGCTCCTTCAGTGGTACCTGTTCCTTCAGATCACCAGATCTTGGAACTTCCTTCCTAATTATGACCCACCCAGACACTTTCCAAGTGTTTTCAGACTTAGAGTGGGTTTAACATTTTTGGTGGTCCTTGCAAATGACCCTTGGCTAATCTCCTTGCCACTAGCTTTGTGGCTCTGTGGGGATGGAAGCCTGAGAAATCAAGTGCTGGGATTTGGTGATTTTTCTGTTTTCACTCAGTTATTTTGCAGGATCAGCAGTTTTTGTCTTTAGGCTATGCTGAAAGAGTGGTTTTGTGTAGAATTTCCTTTTTTTTTTTTTTTTTTTCATATGGTTTAGGGGAATATTTTAAGAGTTACATAGGTAGTACTTTACCACCATGGTTCACAGTAAAGTCTCTACTTGTCGGGGAGGGGGAGCGGGAATCTATCGACTTGTGGTGTCAGTGCTAGAAAGCTTTTAGTTAAGAAAAGTCTTGGGCAGTCAACTTCCACTGTGACTCCAGGAAGTATTTTGTATGAGAAATAAACTAATTAAATATAAATATTCTGTATTTATTCTAATAGCATGCAGATGTAACTTCTGGATTATTTCAGGAGTCTTAAGTGCTATTTTTTTTTTTTTTTTTTTTTTTTTTTGGTAAAGCAAGGCTTTTGTTTCTCTAATGTATATTGGAAATACCTTGATTTTATTATAACATGAATGAGTGATAGGCCTGTATTCAGCCATGGGCTTCTTTGGTACTTCTTTATTCTAATGGCAATCCCAGTATGTGAAGTTTTCGGAAAAGGGAACTACTTCTAAACTTGAGATTGATCTGATAGAGGTTAACTTCTTTGAAAATTAAACCACATGCACTTTTCATTCTTTTTTGACTCTTGGATTTCTCAGTTTTATGATTTCGACAATCATCTTTTGATCACAATACATGGTAAATGTGGTGTTATTTCTTAGCTCCGATTTCTTATTGTGTTTAATAAGGTGGCACTAAATCTGCTTATTGTAGCTAAAATTAATTAGTTCTTTTATGCTTTTTAACATGAGAAATTTAACAAAGTTGGAATTATGTGTGGGAGTTCTTTATGGTTGGTTTCTAGAATTTGGTCGTTTAAGATATTTCTTTCAAGCATTTCTTTCCCTAGAATGAACAAGTTTTTTTTGTCAGTGTTTTATGTTGTCGTAGTAGAAATTGACGTGTTTCATTAGTGATTTTGCATTTCTTTTTGTGAAAATATCAGTCAGAATTAAAAGGCATATTACCTTTAAACATCAGAAATCTTTCATAATATAAATTAAAGCCTTTTGCTATTAATGTTGTGTCTTTGGAATTTTCCACTTGGTTTTCAAATGGTGTTTAAAGGCAATCAGTACCTGCCCACTGTCTGTCTTTCGAACCTCATGTATGGGCTTTCATTTCTTTTTTTCATATTTTCCATAAGTCTTAAATAATGACTTGAAGGGCTCTTTATACACTTTCTTTTCATCGCCCTCCCCTTTTACTTTAAACTAGTGAACATGCTAGCCTCAAAGCAGTGTCCATGGTGTGGCTCCCTCACCCCCTCTTTCAAGCTCTTCCCCATATAGTCTTAGTGCTTTAACCATTGTTTCTGTGTTGTTGATTATGAAATAAAAACACATAAGATATAGCTCATTGCTTCTGGGAGGTAATGGCTTACAGAGGGTAAAACCATATCAATTACTACGGTATATTAATTACCAAGTGATTTGTAAATCTTAGACATAATCAATGGATTAGGGAGTTTAGGGAATGAAGAGTTCAGAAGTGATCAGGGGATGCTTATGGAAGAATTGATATTTGAGCTGGATGTCGAATTTTATTGTCAGATGTGGAAAAGATATTCCATATAGAGAAGACAGTTTGAGCAAAAGAGCTAAAATGGGAAATCAAGAGGTATGTATCAGATGTAGTTTGGCTAGAATGGAGGGCTTTTCAGAAGTGGAAGATGGTACAGTGGGAAAGAGAGCTTGAGGCCAGATTGCAGAGCACCTCGAATGTTGAGCAGATTGGACTTTGTTCTTCAGGTAAGGAAGAGCTGTCGAAAGTTTTTTAAGCTTGGAGGTGACCAGGGCCTTCTTTAATACGCTCATACAAGATAATGAAGATGATGTGTGTATCCCTTTTTACTAATAAAGAAAGCTTGGTTTCTCAAATAATGCTCAGCATCACTTTTCAAAAAACACAGTACCAGGTTCGTTCTTGGTTTAATGGGAATTGGGAATACATACCTTTCAAGAAGAAGACATAGGTAAAAATAGATTATCCTTTTCTCATTCTCTACATTCCACTTCTTGACCTCCTTTCCTGGATCAAGTACTGTGCTCTCCATGAAGAACTGATTCCTTCTAATTAGTTTTTTCTTTTGAAATCCTATAGTACTTTGTATCTGTCTTACCATACATAGCATGTTTGACCTGATACTAAAGGCAGTAGATGCATACACACTGCATTGAAGGTTTTATTGCTTTCTTTTTCTTGCATCCTTTTCATGTCGAATCTCAGTAAATAGATAGGAGATGAATCTGATAAATTGCTGTCTTTCAAATAACCCTAGATTTTGCACTTTGCAAAATTTGGACTGAGCTCAAGTTTTGGCAAGATAACTGTCATCTCTACCCTTGCTAGTCTAGATCTATAGTTCTCAACTTTTTTTTTCTGCTATGACATGTCATAGATGAAAATTTGACACATGCACTTCCATGGATCTGTTTAGCAGAGAAGTCAAGTATTACAGTGATTTGTAATTGCCACAGCTCTCCTAGGATGTGTTTGTTGTGGATGTCACAGGCAGTGGATATGTTCTTAGGGCAGTGCCTAGGGCAGTAGCTATAACTTGTCCACTTAAGGCATATCAGAATGTAGGCAAGGGCGATGCTGCGAGGGGAATCTGAAACCCCTTTCTCTATTTTATTTTAAAGCTCAAACCTGCACTTTAGAAGTATGAAATTACTTGCAAGAGGAATCTCAAGTTATGATATCTTTCAAGATAACTTTCAGACCTTTTGGATTTTTTTTTTTTTATCAGTTTGGATGTTTTTGTTGTTCTTTGTTTTAAATAGGTAGAACCATATTTTAATGTGGGTTAAACTAGTCTGGATTTTACTCCTGGATTTCCATTTCATTTCTTTGAGCTTGTGTCCCTAAAAAGACCTCTGAGGACTCTTTCATTTCAGAACTTTAGGAAGTTGCAGAATATCCTGACAACATTGCCCAAACTTATTCTAGATACTGGCCAGCATCCTTATTAATAGTGACATCTGTTTGACAGACTTTGCCAGTTTATCAGTCAGACTTTTGAACCAAAGTGATGCATATTTGGCCATTGTGTTAAGTGCATAGTGTCACATTTTAAAGTGTGTTCATTTTTGAACTTTTTGACTTGCGTATGAACAAAGTTTGCTTGTTATTAGAATTTGGGTGGTTGAAGACTGTAAAAATGATAGGCTCCAGGAACTGTATGCCTGCAAAAGAGGACTGAGAGTGTTAGCTCTTAAGGTCAGATCGAGGGGTAGGACAAATGGAACCTCAGCATTTGAGAAGTCGCATCCTTCACCTGAAGAATGACAGCATCATTGGAACATGTAATAAGTATTCAATACTAGTGTGAAAACTGTCACTATGGTTGCTGATTATGGATTGGAAGGATGATAAATTATTTAGGAGAGAATAAATCATTAGGTACTAGTAATTTACCTAAAATGCCTAATTGCCTGTGTCATAACAACAGATATGTGTATCACTGTGGGGAAGGTGTTAGGTACCATATGAAGTGAGATTAATAGAAAAGGAAATCTGAAGATACTCTAAATAAATTTTTTATTGTAAGAACAGAAGCTAGAAATGAACACATACTTCCACACAAAAGCTTGTGTACCAGTGTTCATAGCACCATTTTTCTCAAGAGGCAAAAAATGGAAATAATCCAGATGTCTATCAACTGATGAATGAGTAAAGAAAATGTGATATTTCCATATAATGGAATATTATTTGGCAATAAAAAGGATTGAGCTACAGATACATGCTACAACATGGTTAGGCGTCATAAGCCAGTCATAAACACAGGACATTATATGGTTCAATTTATATGAAATGTCCAGAGTAGGCAAATCTAGAGTGTCAAAATTTACGTGCCCTGCTGCGTAGGGCTGGGGTGTGGGCTGGGGATGGGGTGTGGGGAGTGACTGCTAGTGGTTACTAGGTTGCTTTTACGGGTGATGAAAATCTTCTAGAATGACAGTGCTTACTTAATGGTTGCACCTTCCTGTGAATGTAAAAAACATTTGAGTTTGTGCTTCAAACAGATTAATTGTATGGTATGTGACTTATATCTCATAAAGAAAGCTGTTTTCCCTTTTAAAAAAGGAACAGAAGTGTGAAGAGGTATTTTGGGCCTCGCGGGTACTTTGGGAGATAGAGATGGAGGTGGAAGGGCATGGTGGAAAATAGGCATTTCTTGGCATTAGTATACTATCACATTATGAAACAAACGCTGCCTTCTCTGTTTACTCTCAAAGAAGGTGATAGGTTTTGTTTTCAACCTCACTGAGGCTGGAATTGGGCATTATTCCAGTTGACAGCGTAGTCTCGCCTTTCTCGTGTTGCATTTCTTTTTTTTTTTTTGGTCATATTAAACGTCAGTGCTTTCCTGTTTTCAGGGTAGTGCATACTTGTGTTCTGTCCATCTGTCCATCCTGCTTTGCTCTGTGTTCATTCCTACTCAAGTTTGTGTCATCTTTCTTTCTTCCTGTAATTGGAACGGTCCTTGTGTGTTTAAAATCACTTTTTTCTTTAAACGCTTACTTCTATGGGATTTGACTGACTTAAAGATATTGTTTCATGTGACTTACTATCTATATGTTTATAAGTTTGTCCTTTTAAGGCCTTAGTAGTATTTGTTTTTTCACTTGTCAGAAATTAAATGATTCCAAATACATTCTAAAACTTCTCATTTCACGTTTGCTGTAACGTTTGCCTTTTTGATGTCACAAAGTGATGAATTTTTAATGGGATTGTTAACTAATTGATTCCTAGTGACATTATGCATCTGTTCATTTGCTCATTTTCTGGGTTATTTCTTTACACATGTATTGTTTTCTCCATAAATAGTTATAATGAGACAGCCCCGGTTATTAGCTAGCACTTACTGAGCTCCAAGTGTATGCCAGATACAGTATGCTTATTATATACACATTATCTGCATATTTAACTCAACTAAATTTATGAAGTTTATGAATTAGTGCTATGCTATTATAGATGAAGAAACTAAGACGTGAAAGATAATGCCGATTGTTCTTGGTCTTAATTTTGTTTAGTCAGAAAAATCTTTTAATTTTGTAGATGTAGCTTCCCAGTATCAAGGACTGGCTTTCACGATGTGTGAATTGTGGATCTCTGTATGTTCTTTGGTGGTGGCCCAAAAATTGGCAAATTTATTCCTAAATGGAATAATACAATATGTACTCTCTAGTTTGGCTTTTTTCCCTCACCAGGATGTTTTGCGATACATCCATGTTTGTATGTATCGGCAGTTTGTTCCATTTTACTGTTGCCTAGTGTTTCATTATATGTTTATACCACAACTTTTTCATTCACTTTTTATGGACATTTTGGTTGTTTCCATAATAGAAGCTATTATGAATAAAGCCCCTCTGTACATTTGACTGCAGCCTTTGTGTGGATATACACATTGATTTTTTCTTGGGTAAATACCAAGGAGTGGGATTCCTGAATCATATGATATGTTTTACTGTAGAAGAAGTTGTGAAACTTTTTCAAAGTGGTTGTGTAACTTTACAGTTCCACCAGCAATGAGAGTTGCAGTTTCTCCATTTCTTCATCAGTACTTTGTGTTATCAGCCTTTTTAAGTTTAGCCATTTTAGTGAGTATACAGTCGTCCCCTCCTTATCCATGGGGGATACGTTCCAGGACCCCCAGTGGGTGCCTGATGTGGACAGTACTAAATCTTATATGTACTATGTTTTTTCCTGTCTATACATACCTATGGTAAAGTTTAATTTATAAATTAGGCACAGTAAGATTAACATCAACTAATAATAATAACAGAACAATTATAACAACATGCTGTGATAAAAGTTATGTGACTGTGGTTGCTGTCTCTCAAAATACCTTATCGTAGTGTCCTCACCTCTTAAGCGCTTTCTGGCTTCTCTTTGGCATGTTCGAATTGGCGGCATCACTAGTCTTGTGCTTTGGGGCCATTAGTAAGTAAATTAAGGGTCACTTGAACACAAGCCCTGTGCTACCACGATGGTGGATCAGATAACCTAGAAATGACTGACAGTGGGAGTGTGCCCAGTCTGGGTGCTGGACAAAGGGGTGGTTCGCGTCCTGGGCAGTGCGAGACTTCATCACACTGCTCAGAATGGCCTGTAGTTTAAAACTGGTGAATTTTGAATAAACGATGGAATTTTCCATTTAATATTTTCAGACCTCGGTTGACTATGGGTAACTGAAACCGCAGATAAGGAGAGACTACTGCACCTTGTTATAATTTTAATTTTCATTTCTTTGTTGAGTATTGATGTTAAACATTTTTCATTTCCCTATTGGGTATTCATGTGTCTTCCTTGGTGAAATGTCTTTTCAAATCTTTTGCCCAGTTTTAATTGGGTGGTTTGCTTTCCTATTACTGAACTGTAAGAAATCTTTATTCTGGGTAGAATTCTTTTTTATTCTCACCATTATATTTTGTAGGTTTTCTACCATATGTGGCTTGATTATTATCTCCTTAATGGTGTCTTTCAAACAGCAGGTTTTAATTTTGATGAAGTGCTGATTGTCATTTTGTTTGTTTGTTTATAATACCTCCTTTTTATGGCCTTTCTGATAAATCTTTGTCTTACATAAGGCAGTGGACTTTTCTTTTGTCCTGTGTTTACTTTTGGAAATTCTACAGTTTAGTTTTTTCATGTAGCTCTATATACATTTTGAGTCAATTTTGTGAATGGAATGAGGTGGTATTAACAGTCACCTAGTACCATTTGTTGATAGGCTTTCCTTTTCCCACTGAATTATCTTGGTTAAATATTGAATGACCGTGTGCGAATTTATTTCTGGATTTTCTGTTCTTTTCCATTGATTTATATGTTGTTGTTTTAAACAGCATACTGTATCTGCTGGCTTTTTTTTTTTTTTTAAACTTGTTTTAGCAATAATACATTTCGAATGACCTTTGTCAATTTCTACAAGACTGCTTTAGTTTTTGCTTTAAGTGAAAAGGAGACTACAGTACAATATGATATCACAATATTAAGCATTTAGATCCATGAACATGATATATCTATTTAGGTCTCCCTTAATATCTCAGCAGGGTTTTATAGTATTAAAGATAATAGTCTTACACTTAAATTTATCTTTAAATATTTCATACTTTTTGATGCTAAGGTGAATGATACTTTATAAAAGTTTAATTTTGCATTCATCATTACTAGTATATAGTAACATGACTTAAAAATTTTTGATCCTGTAGTATACGCCCTTGCGGACCCCTCTGTTTAGTTGCAGTCGCTTTACCGCCAGGATTTCCTTGCATGGTGCCATGCATGTGAGTGGAGGCGGTTTGCTGCTGCAGCCTGGGTTCCTTCTCCTGCACGATCGCCCTTGTTAGCAGCTCCAGTACGGGGTGATGGAGAGGATGGGGCTGGGCATCCTTGATTTCTTTCCAGTCAGAGGGGAAAATGTCAGTCTTTTATATTGCTAGCTGTAGGTTTCTGTAGATGCCTTTCATTAGGTTGCAGAAGTTCTCTTCAGTCCTGGTTTGCCGAGAGGGCCACCCCCTGCCACGAATGGGTTTTGTCATAAATAGACACTTTCTCTACATTTATTGAAATTAATCATGTTTTTTTCCTTATAGTATGTTAAGGTCGTGCATTACATTGACTTTGAATACTAAACCAACCTTGCATTCCTGAGACAAACCCCACTTATCCTGATATTTTCCTTTTTATATATAGCTGGATTTGACCTGCTAATATTTTATTAATGATGTTTGCTTCTAAATATACAAGTGATATTGGTATGTAGTTTGTTTCATGTGGTCTCTTTGCCTTGTTTTGGTATCAGGGTTATGTCGACTTTAAATATATTGGGAAGTGTTTCTTCTGTTTCCTGCAAGAGTTTATGTAAGGCTAACATGGCATCTTCCTTCGATGTTTGAAGAACTCACCAGGGAAGCCACTGGGTCTGGAGTTTTGTGGGAAGCTTTTTGATTTTGCATTCAATTTCTTTTATTAGATAGAGGCTTGTTTAGACTTTCTCTTTATGTCAGTTTTGATAATCTGCATGTTTCAGGGAATTTTTTTCTATTTTATTTAAGTTGTCAAATTTATTGGCTAATGTTGCACTCAGTCTGAGCTACATATGCTTTTAAATGTCTGACATACCTGTAGTGTTGTCTTCTCTTTCAATTCTCACATTGGTGATTTGTGTCTTCTCTCTCTCTTGACCAGTCTAGCTAGAGGTTCTATCGAAAAACAAGCTTTTTTGTTTTCGTTAATTTTATCTGTTTACCTCTGATCTATTTCAACAATTCCTACTTTTATCATTTCCTTACCTCTATTTTTTGCTTACTGTGGGGTTTCCCCCCCTAGCTTCTTAAGGTGGAAGGTAATTTAGAATAGTAATGTTAAACCTTTATTCTTTTCCCACTTAAAAATTGTAAATTTCTAAGTATTCTTAGTGCCACTTCACATTATTAGATAATGTGTTTTTGTTATCATTCAGTTCACAGTATTTTAAAACTTTCCTCATGAATTCTTTGACCTATGAGTTATTTGGAAATGTGTGAATTTCCAAATACTTGGGAAAATTTCCAAGATCTTTCTGATTTGATCTTTAATTCTTTCATCAGAAAAAACTTTTCCTGTGATTTAAGTTCTTTTTTTTATATGTGTCCTGTTTGATGGTTCAGCATGTGTTTTCTTGTTTACTATACTGAGAGACATGTACACGCACATGCTCATTCTTATGTGGTGGTTACAGTGTTCAGTCAGGTCAAGCTAGTTAATAGTGTTATTCAGGTCTCCTGTGTCTTTACTGGTTTTCTACCTACTTGTTTTACAGGTCGTTGTGAGAGAGAGGGAGTATTGAAGTCTTCAGCTATCATTGTAGATGTGTCTCTTTCTTTTTTTAGTTTTGTCAGTATATGCTTCACGTATTTTAAAACTGTTACTGACTGCATAAACATTTAGGATTATTCTGTATATCTGATGACCTGACACTTTAAATAGAATGGTATCTGACCTTTTTCATACCTGTTAATATTCCTTCTCCTGCAGTCTACTCTAATACAGGCACTCCAGCTTCCTTAAGATTGACGTTTGTATGGTATATCCTTTTTGTCTTTTTTTCTTCCAAAAGTCATTTATTCGTTTCTGATCACAAGGTACAGGGAGGCCGTGTGTCCCAGGATGTGCATCTGTCAATACCCTTGTAGGCACCAGACTCATTCTGCCCCCACGCGTCCCTCACATCCTAACAGCTGCAGAGTACAGAATAGTATCTGACCATGTGGGGAGTTTAAACTTGAGTTTTTCAGCCTACTTGCAAATACTGAAACTGATCTGGCTGTTCAGCTGTCGATTTCCTAAAACTTTCATGAACGGGTCACAGGCAAATGACTCCTGCACAGCATGTAGAGCCGTTAAAACTTTTTAAGAGGCCTTTCCTAAATGGTAGTGACTAAGGCCCCTTCTGAGTTCCTAGGCTTTCCAAGGCCAAGGCTGCCTGTGGACCCTGGGAGGCAGCCTGGGGGAGGGGTCCCCCACGGCCTAGGGCGGCTGTGGAGGGAAGGCCAGGCCAGGCATGAGGAATGCCAGCCAGTCCGCTTTATTGGGCTCAGACCAGGAGTCGGCGGGTCTGGAGATCCTCCGTGTGTACCTGTCGGTTCTCCGCGTTCCCTCCAGCCCGCGTCCGCAGCCTCCGGGCCGTTTGCCTTCCGGTGATGGGTCTTGGCCTTCCCCGTCCTCTCCAGAGGGGCCGTAGCCGCCCGGGACTTCTCCCGACCCCGGGAGCCGGGCGCCCCAGGTAGGCGGACGCCGCGTAGGCTTCGGACGCGCCACCTGGGGGGCAGCAGGAACCGCCCTTCGCCTTTTCTTGTCGTGGGTGGCAGGGTCCCGGCGGCCGCCCCGCGTGGTTTTGTGCGGCAGCCGGTCGCCGCCGTCCGCGGAAAGGTGCGGCGGGAACGGGATGGGGTTGGCGGTCATCCGCCTGCGGAGGCAGGCCAGACACTTCAGCTTGTTCCTGTGGAAATTGCCAGAATGTCCATGCCCGCACAGCGCACCACCACCGCCGTCAGGCCCAGGACTACGTGTTTGGCCGCGATGGACGCCAGGTGGCCCAGGAGGTGGCCTTGGCCGTCGCACCGGGACCTGCCCCTCCGGCGTCTTTGGCGGCCGCCGGGGAAAGAGCCCCGCTCCCTGCTGTTTCCCCTTCCTCTGTCGCAGTGTTTAAAGCGGCACCTTATCCAGTCCCACAGCCTCTGCTTTTCCAGTTTCACGGCCTCCACGTTTTAATTGAGACGTTTAGACCATATGTATAATTCATATAGTTGGATTTGCGTCTACCATCTTGCCGTGTGTTTTATTTGTTCCACCTGTTTTGTTTCCTTTTCCAACTTTTTTTTGGATTGCATATTTTTTAGCATTCCATTTTATGTTTCTTGGCTCACTTATTTCATTTTACTAGTTTTTTTTTCTTTTTTTTTCTTTTTGGTACTCGCTCTCAGGTTTTACAGCATGCATTTGAATTGATCACAGTCTTACTTTCATCACTTTATGAATAATGTAAGACTCTTAATACATGCTACTTCCAACATTTTACCCCCCTCCTCCGTGCTGTTTTTGTCATTCATTTCATTTACATGTTAATATTAGTATACGTTATTTCTATTTTTGCTTTACATAATCACATATCTTTTTAAAAGTTAAAATGGTAAACTCACATATTTACCATTTCTCTTGCTCATCCTTGTGTAGAACTAGGTTTCTATTTGCTGTTTCTTTTTTAATTAATAGACATTTGTTAGAACCGTTTTACGTTCTCCAGTGTGAATATCTTGCATTGGCGGTACCTTTATTAACATCGATGAACCAATATCGCTGCCTTAACTAAGTCTATAGTTTACACCGAGGTTCACTCCCTGGTCCAGTTCTGCTATCCTTTTTCTTTCTGAAGACCTTTTCAGTGTTCCCTGTAGTGCAGTTCTGGTGAAACAGTTTCCGTTTTTGTTAGTACTCTTTATTTCTCACTCGTCTGTGAAGGCTATTTTTGCTTTATGTAGATTTTAGTTTACAGGTTCTTTATTTTTTTTTCTAGCCCTTTAAAGATGTTTCTTTGTTTTAAACTCGTTTGCATTATTTTTGACAAGGAGTCTGGTAATTTTTGTCTCTGTTCTTCTATATGTATGGGCTCCCCCACCTCCCACTTGGTCTATTTTTAAGATTTTTTTCTGTATTACTAGATTTCAGCAGTTCGATTATTATGTGCCTTGGTGTGGTTACTTTGTGCTTAACTTGTTTTGTTCATTGAGTTTCTTGAGTATGATTCGGGACAGAGCAAATTCCCCCAAGTGGGGTAACTCAAACTCAGCGCAGAGAGGACAAGGTTGGTTCTTGGTGGAGAAAATTCAAACACACGGAAAAGTTAGAATCACAACGGAAGTTTTGGTAGAGAAGAGGAAAAGCAAAGCAAAGAAAAAGCAAAGACAAAAAAGCCTAGACGAGAAGATAAAGCCCCAAGTGTCAGGGAATCCAGTTTATATTAACATTCTTTAGTTCTTGGTAGTTACAGTTTAAAGACTCTGTTTACCCAGTTTCCTTTGCTGTGAGGTACAGTGAGGAAGGATGAGAAGATGTAGCATGAAAAGGTAAGAATATGTAGCGGGAACGGCCTGCTGACAGTTCCCAGCCTTTAATCTATAGGTTCCCTGTGGTTTTAGCCTTAGGGAATGAATTATTTTATTTTGCGTAGGGCGCCACTTAAAGACTCTGTTTTCCTGTTTCTCCTTCCCGGTGTGGGGAGATGGGTCGTTAGCAAGCCCAGCAGAAATCTTACTTTGCTCTGCAGGCTTCTTCCTCGTCTGGCTGAGGGCTGATCAGCATATTGCAGTCTCTGAGTGTAACTCGATTTAGCATCTTAGTTCTCTGGCCTCCTCTCTACCTTAAATATATGGGTTCATTTTCCCTCAAATTTGAAAATTCTTTGGCCCTTATTTTGTCAGATATTCTTTCCCATCCTTTTGAGACTCCAGTTAAACTGTTTTTAGGTGCTCTGTTTGTTTTGTTTTTGCTTTCTCTTTTTACATCTTCAATTTAGAAATCTATTTTTCCTGCATTATTTATTTAATCTGTCACTAAGTCTATCCATTTTTGAGAGACTACCGTTTTCATTTTTAGAAATCCATTTGATTCTTTTACAAAGTAATTGTCTTTTTCCTGTTTTTCTTTAAATCCTTTAATGTACTTATTTGTCTTTAAAGATATCATCTCTCTTGTTTCTGGGTCTCTTTCTTTTGTCAGAGTTTCTCCCTGGTGTGGGTCACGCATTTCATTTTCTTATGTTGAGAATATTTCTGTGGACTCTTAGACATTCATAACACCATTGTCTGGACTTTGTTGTTTCTCGCGGGAGACTTACATTTTGTTTTGGCAGCAGGTCTGGTACAGCCTTGCTCTAGAACGAGCTTAGCACTGCTCCTAAGGGGCGATTCTGCTCTAGTTTCTGCTGACCGCCCAGGTTTCCCTGAGACCTTCTCCCCTCTGGTTAGAACTTGAATGTGGTTCCCGCCCGCCATCTCATGTAAATCTCTGGGAGCTTTTGAGCTTACTGCTTCCCGATCATTGTTTTTTGCCTGCCCTTGTAAAATTTCACTTTATTCATGCACGGTTTTATAGCCAATGAAAAATTTCGTTGTCAAGTGTGTTAGCAGCACCCATGTGGCTATTGAGAGTTGAATTGTGGCTACTTAGAATTTAAGTTTGCTGCAGGTATAAAACATTCTGACTTTGAGGAATTTATTATGGAAAACAATGTAAAATATCTTTTTTTATGTCAATTATATTCTGAAATAACATTTTCAGCATATTAGGTTAAATGAATAATTTTTTAAAATGTTAAAATTAGTTTCACCTGCTTCAGTTTGCTTTAAAATGTGGTTAGTAGAAAATTGCAAATTACATCTCAGGCTAACATGACGTTTCTTGGGGCCAGAGTTGCTCTGGAAACCTCTCTGTAGGTTTCAGGGACACTTCCTCTTGGTGAGCTCCGCCCTCTCTGCCACTCTGCCCACATTCCAGCTGCCCCAGCCTCCCTAGGTCCTGTCCTGTCTCTTCTGCTCACTGCGTCCACCGTGTTTCGCGTGGCTTTCCATTCCTTCACTGCCCTCCTGACTTGGGTCTAGTAGGCATTCGTAGGGGACACTTGCCCTTTGTCAGGTATCATAGTGCTGAGCTGCTCATTGTCCAGTGTTTTAAAATTATGGTTTCATATATCTGGTCAGTTTTCTAGTTGAGTTCAGCGGGGGAGCATGTCTGACATTGGTCACTACCTCTAGCTGGCAGCAGAAATCTCAGGCATGAGTAGTTTGAGGCCCTGGTCTGAGAGCTGACCCTCATTTGAATTAAAAACACCATTGCCACTAAACCTAAGTTTTGATTACAAACTGAAGTTCATATTTGAGCAAATACGCACCTTTTGTTGTGTTTATAGGCTGTTCTTTGTGTTTTTTTTTTCCTGCCAGTTTCATCTTTGACATTATCTGCATTGATTTTAAAGCCATTTGTTTTCATATAGAAACCTGTTCTTTGATACTGCGTTATGCTCAGATTGGAGGTGTCCAATGAAATTTTGATGGATTTCCAAACATAATACAGTAATTTCCTTCATAAATGTATTGAGTTTGTTTTAAAATCAAGATTCGAGGAGATGCTTAGGTTTTCAGGCCCTTAAGTTTTGAAACTTAGGAATCTTAATACCATGTCAGCAGCACTTTTTCATTTTTGCTTTCTAGCTTATTGACATTCACTGATCAGGCACTCAGATAAGAAGTTAATATTGCAAGAGATACTTGTTAAGGAGCAGGTTATTTTGGGTCATTCAGATCTTAGTCATCATCAATAATTGCACTGGGTGTTTTCTGTTTGCTTGAGACAGCAGAATTGAGATATTTGAAGACAAGAGTTTGAACCTTTTCATTTAACCTTTGTTAATATGGGAAAATGGAAGTTAACAGTAAATTGTGCCGCAGTGTAAAATTTGGTATTCAGCATTTAACCATGATTGTGATGATGCCTTCCAAGATCTCAGTTGTTTCAAAGCACTTTCTATAAAGGTTTTTCTTTCTTTTTTTTTTTTTTAAATCATACGATTTCTGTGATATTGTGTACTTTTTAGTTCTGGTAACTCACATAAGAATTTAAAATATATTTTACAAGTTAATGAGAAACCATCAGTCTTTATCATTTTGGTTCATGGTAGGCACCCACTATTTCAGGATATCTGTCGAATAGGTAGTGATGCGCAGTGTATATCGTCGTATGTCCGAAGCTGCTCAAAGTTGTCAGTCCTGAGACTGAAATTTGCTTTGCAGCATTTTTAATCTCTTGCTATGGTACAAATTCTTTTTTCGCTTAATTCATTCAGTAAAAACATTAATTGAACCTGTGGTTAGGTATAGCTGTTAAAGCATGCCTGGTTTCTAATCCTGGCTTCACTACTTTACCAGCCTAGCTGGGTAACCTTGGCGAGTTGCTTCTCAGTGTTTCAGTTTCCGCTTGAGGATAATAGGTTATTGTTGGCTTCATGTCAGTTAATACATGTAAAGCAATTAGGATACCGATTAGCAGATGATAAATACTCAAATGTTACTGCTGCTGTTGCAGTAACGCCACCTGCAAGTTCTCGTTATTTCATTACGCTTTCCCTGGATACCTTTTCTCAAATTTTAATCCCTCCTTATGGTAATACTTCCTCCCCTGCTTAATGTGTTTCTCATTAAGGACTTTTCACTGACCTGCCACATGTCTTACGTGTTCCTTATACACTGTGTATTGTAGGCCGCCCCACTAGATGTAAGGTTCACGAGGTCCAGGGTAGAGATAGGGATTTATCCCTAGCACCTAGAAAAGTGTCAGCAATATATGGGATGCTCAGTAAGTATTTTCTGAATGGGTTGTACTGACTACCTACTGGGGATAAAAAATGAACAAAGTAAAAAGTTCTTTCTCTTAAAAAAGCATATAATGTAATAGAAGAAACTCATACTTAAAAAAACTAAACTAATTTTGCCCCGGGAGTGATGGTAAAGGTTTCCTGAAGATGCCCTCACAGAAGGTGTCATTGAATTGGACATTTGATCCAGGTTAGCGACAAGGGGGAAGGTTGTTTCCAGTCAGAGAGCTCGACAGTTTGGGCCATGGCTTGTAGCCAGGGTAACAGCATAGGTTAATTAGAGGTGGAGGGAGCTGGAGGGGTGGTTGGACCAGGTTTAGGAGGGATAGCAGTTAGAGGTACAGGTTGTCTCGCCCTCTCCTGGACAGAAGCAATGGAATTTGGAGATTCAGTATATAAAATTTAATTATAGCTAGTCGCGACACTAGCATTTTAGTTTTGGCTTTATTTTTTGAAGGTCAGAAGGTGTTTCATTGCAGATTACTATAAAAACTAGACTTTTAGAGTATTGCATTTTAGAAACTACTTGAGAACTATGTACAAAACACAGGTATCTATAAGAGTTCTTTTATGGAACTGAATGAATTTTGATATGAGAATATACACCACAATGTATAGCTATCAAATTTGTGTTTAATCAGTTATTTACCATGGATCGGTTTGCGGAAGTCTCATTCCTGCTTTGACACTGACACAAAGCTGTTAAAATATGTATTAAAATCATTAGTTTTGTTTAGATCGAGGATCTGTGAAAAGTAGTTTCACTTTGAATTTTTGGATTTTGGAAGTTGGTAATAAAATTATACTTGGGGAGTTTTTTTTTTTGTCTGCATTTTAGTACAATTAGAATAAAAGCTGAAATTGACTTTTTGAAACAAGCTCCTTTTAACCTTGCAAAAAGAGGCTGTGTATTATGTTTTAAAGTTGGAGCTTTTAATAATTTAATATAAAAGGAGTATTTGGCAGTTTGTGGTCTTTGCCCCTCTGGGAGGAAGTGTTCATTTCAAATAGAAACAAAATGACAGTATCACAATTATATTGTTGAGTTAGATTCAAAAGACTGGTGGAGAAGTTATTTTCACTTGATAAAGATTCATTTACTTGAGGATTGCCAGAAACACCCAGTCATGCAATTCTAAATTATTGGATTAGCATCATAATTGGTCCTGGCCAGTCCAGGTGTGAAGAGGGTAGGTAGCAAAGCAAAACTGTAGCAGGAATGGATTATTCTTGATGCACTAACCCATTGGTTAGTATTCACCAGCGTTCTTTTATTAATGTGATTATCAACATCAATCAGTTTTATGCTTATTTTTGGCATTTTATGTTCATAATTTACATATCATTGTTAGTGAAACCTGCAAGTGTAGACATTGTATTTGAACATAAACATGTTTTATGGCAGTACAAATCACTGACCCTTTGACATTTTTTCCTAAATGAGAACATATTACAATGAACTTCAGTAGGCTGTGTATACCAGGTAAATATCAAGCATTATCTTGTGATATAGGAAAATGGAACCTAGGAAACTAATTTGTGAATCTTAGAGTGCATAGAATATTACTTGAACATTTCAGTAATACTACCTGAAAACATGGATTAGTCACATTAGAAATGCTCAGTTGGCTAACTTTGTTTTTATTAGCCAAGTAAAACAACTGACTTTTAAATTTTATTTTTCTATTTAGCAAGTATTTGTGAATCTGTGTGCCAGGCATAGGGTTATTGTTGGAATTTGTAATGTGTATTTAATTCTGTTTGAATTACGAACAATTACTAACCCATCTCATATTTTTTTCTTTATTAAGGGATTGCATTTTGTGAAAAAGGAACAAAGAAGAATTTTCTGCAAGGATCATATCTAAGTGCACTTTTTGTTGATGCATCATTTCTAGTAAGACACTTTCTTTTTCTATGATATGAAGGAAATATAATGGAAATGTTTTTTAAAAAATCAGATTCTTGTGAGTTTGGCAGTTGTTACTTTGGCATTTATTTTGGAGATTAATGAAGTAAGGAAATTTATAAAATGTAGTTGAAGTGCATAATATATAGTGATAGTTTCTCATATATTTTGTCTGACACTGCTGAGATAATCTCAGATTTTTTCATCTTTCCCACTTCCATATCAGTTTCCCTTTTTTTTTTCTTCTTTTTAAAGGAAAAGGTCTGAAGTAGGTAGTCCATTTACTGTGACAGTATTAGGTGGAAAGGAGGGTTTGAGGAGATGAGATTCGTAAGCTGAGGAAAGAGTTTTCAAATGAAAGACAAAGGGGACAAATCTAGCCATAGTTCTTGAAAAGTGCAAAGGGCCCAAGAAAAAAATTAAGCTAATTTAAGAGAACCTTTAAAAAATGTGGACCTTTTTTGTGACTTCGTAAATATGGGCCTGTGATTTAATGCAAAAAGTCAAAGGCTTAGAGTGTGCTATTTTGGTTTGAAAACTTATATTGGTCTGGGTTGATGGTTCCAGCTAAGATGTATAGTCTTCCTCAAAAGTTTTCATGAGCGAAACCTCATCTGAATTCTACCTTTTTTTCCACAATGGAAAATAAATGAGTATATGAGTACTAGAATATTTTAAAATAATGTGATTTTGAAAAATGTTAGGAGGTAGTTTTGGTATATTATAATAAGTTAACATTTTAAATATTTCAATATCATTGAAGCCTGACGATTATGTTATTAAAAAAGAACTTGGGAAAGTTACTTAAGACTTTTTGTTTTTTTTTTTAAGTTTTGCTATTTAAAAAAGTCTTAAGTTTTTCCTTGAATAATTAAACGGTAGAAAGAACTTATTTTTATGAACTTACAAAATGAGTTCTTTGTTGAAATATTTTTTTCCAATATCAGTTTCTTATGGCTATGTATTTTTCTTGTTAAATTTTGAGCAGCAGCCCATTTTATGATATCCACCTATTGAGGCAAAGTATCATTCACTCTAAAACTTGGATATGTACAGGCAGGATGGAAATAATGAAGCTTAATTTACATTTTTAATAAAAATCTTGGATAGTCTATAAATCTTTGAATGTTTATTTGCTGTTTTTTAATCTTCCTTACATTTCTCATATATTTCTTTTGTGCACTAACTACTTAAAACAGAGATTTGAGTTAAAGCACTGTAGGAATTTACCCATTCTTGTGCCCAGGAGTTCAGAACTCTGTGCCTTCTCTGAACCTCAGTAATGGCTGTGGGTATAACTCAGCTGTTACATTTTGGCTCATATTTAAGCATTAGTGACTCCTCTGTGATGCTTCATTCCCTTAGGCTGGAGGATGTAGACAGTGTCAGTCTTCATGGCCGGCTTTCTATGGCTCTGAGGGCTGTGCTTGAGTTGATTACTTGCTTAGGAGTTACTGAGTACTTAGATGGGAGATGCTTTTTCCTTTTGAATAGATTCATCGGTTGACTGGGTTCATATGTTGACTGGAGAGCTTCAGATTAGGAATTTTTCCTCATAATTCTGCCCTGATTTGGAGTAGAAATTGGAGGAGTTGGCACTGAGATTGGGCAAAATTTTTCCTACTTTTTTTCTTATCTTTCATGTCTTAGAACTTCTTTGGGCTCTTATATTTTAGGTCTATGATCCACTTTGAGTTAATTTTTTAATATGGTATGAGTTAAGGGATGAAATTTATTTCTTTGCATATGAAAATCATTGTTCCAGAAGCATTTTTGAGATTACATTTTCCCTTATTGAATTATCTTGGCACTGTTGTTGAAAATCACTTGACCTAATGTGTTCTTTTGATCCATATATCTGTTCTGTTAAAATATTGCACTGTCTTAATTACTCTAGCTTTATTGTGAGTCTTAAAATCAGGTGTTATAAATCCTCCAACTTTGTTCTTCAAAGTTATTTTTATGTTCTAAGTTCTTTGTATTTCTCTTTGTGTATTTTAGACTCATCTTGTCCACTTCTGCAAAAAAGCCTAATGGCATTTCAGTTCTAAATGCTTTTATCCTAGAGGCCACTGTAGGGAGAATTGAGTCTTAAGGATGTCGAGTCTTCCGGTGTTTGAACTTGGTATCTATCCTTCCTTTTCAGTTGTCGTTAGTTCTTCTTAGAAGTGTTTTGTAGTTTTCAATGTTAAGGTATCATATATTTTTATGTTATTATAATTGTCAACTTAAAAAAATTTTAAATATTTTGGTAGTAAATAGAAATATAATGGATTTTTGTATAAAACTTTGTAACTTGTGATTCTGCTAAACTGATTCTGGTGGCATTGTATATTCCTTCAAATGCTCTGTGTAGACCATTATCTTGTCTGTGAATAAAGACTATTTTACTTTCTCCTTTTCAGTTTTTATACTTATTTCTTTGACTCACTTCATTGCAACACCTGGTAATCCCAGTGCAATGTTAAACAGAAGTGGTGAGCTGACATCCTTGCCTGACTCTTCATCTTAGGTCAAAAACGTTGTCTTTTACCATTAAGTGTAATGTTAGCTGTAGGTTTTTCATAGATACCCCTTATCATATCGAGGACATGTCCTTCTATTCATAACTTGCTGAGAGTTTTTTTCTTATGAATGGATATTAAATATTTTTATGCAGAAGCATTTTTACATTTTCTTTACCTGTTTCAGCATAATTACATTTTTTTTTACTTTGATTTTTGAATATCGAACCAATGAATCTTGCATTTCTGAGGTGTTCCTCACTTGGCCATGATGTGTTTGTTGTACTTATATATTGCTGGATTCATTTGCTAAAATTTCTTTCATCTGTGTCCTCAGTAGACATTGGTTTGTAGTTTTTAAATAATTTTTCCTTTTTTTTAAAACCAGGATAATAGAGTGAGTTGGAAAGATTTCCTTTCTGAAAAAATTTCTGAGTAATTGGTGTTATTTCTTCTTTGTTTGATAGAATTCACCAATGACTACCTCAGGGCTTGGAGTTTCTTTTTGGGAAGGTTTTAACTGTGAATTCAGTTTCTTTGATTGCCATCAGGCTGTTCAGATTTATATTATTCTTGAATACGCTTTAGTTGTTGGTGTCTTTCGAGGAATTTATTCATTTTTATGTAAGTTCTCTAGTTTACTGGCACAAAGTTGCATATTATATTTCCTTTTTTTTTTTTTAAAGTTATTAGTTTCAAGTATACAGTACATTGGTTAGACATTTATATAGTTTGTAAAACGATTCCCCTAATTGCTCCTTCTCTCCTCTGGTTTTCTGCCTAGCTAATGTGTTAATGCTGACTGCATTCCTGATGCCTTCCCTTGTTCTTTTAATGTTTGAAAGATCTGTGGTGCTATCCCCACTTTCATTCTAGGTTTTGAGTACTTAATATTTTAAATTTTCCTTTACCTGCCTGCATCCTACAAAGTTTGTTATGTGTTGTTCATTCACATGAAGTTCAAATAATTTTTAAATTTCTTTGTGATTCTTTTTGTCCTATTTAATTTCCAAGTATTTGGTTTAATTTCTAGATGTTTTTTCTCTAATAGGTTTCTAATTTAATTCTTTTGTGGTCCAAGAACCTACTTAGTGTATTTATTATAAAGAGCAGAATGTTGCCTGTATTAGTGGATGTTTTGTGTGCACTGAAGAATGTGTGGCACTTTCTAAAATTGTTGATTACATTAAATTGGTTGATAGTATTCAAGATTTATCCCTTCTGATTTTACATTTGTTCAGTCATTGCTGGGAGGAGTGTGGAAATCCTCAGCTTTAATTGTGGATTCGTCTGTTTCTCCTTTCACTTCTTGGTACAAATATTTTGAACGTAATTAGGTGCATGCATATATAGTTTTAAAAAATGTCTTCTTGATGAATTGGATCCTCTGTCTTGAAATGGCCCTCTTTATCTCTGGTAATATGTTGTGAAATTATTTCTGAAATAGCTTGCATGGTTCCTGATAGAAGGTTTGATGTTCTTATTTTGTACCTCCATATGGAAATTATTTTCCTCGACTGCTCTTAAGAATTTTTCAATGATTGTATTTAGGTGATTTGATTATGCTATGCCTGAATATGGTTTTCTTCAAGGAAATCTTGCTTAGCTTTTTTTTTAGTTTTTTTAAAGTCAATTTGGAAACATACTGGCCACTATTTCTTCAAATATCCCACTTGCCCCAGGTTTTTTTGCATTTTAGGACTGGGGAAATTCCAGTTATACTTTTGGCATTTTCTTTGTTGACACTTAACGCTCTTTGATGTTTTCTTTTCTTCTCTCTGCTGTATTTAGAGGGTTAACATTGTCATGTCTTCAAGTTCACTGTCTTCTGCAGTATTTAATTCTTAATTCTATCAAGTGTGTATTTTTTTTTATTTCTGATAATTATTTTTCATCTCTAGAAGTTTTACTTCTTCCATTTCTCTCATGTTCTTATTTTTTTTTATCTTTTTTGAAATGTAGAGCTTATTTGTAATATTTTAGTGCCTTCATCTATTAATTTCATTAACTTCATTGTTCCTGGGCTGCTTTATATTGATGGACTTCTGTTCTTATGGGCCACATTTTCCTGATTCTTTTCATTTCCTATAATTTTTGTTAGGATGCTGGGCATCGTGGTTTGACAATGTTGGGTGAAGAAACTTTTTTATTTCTTAATATAGAGTTGAACTTTGTTTTCATACACGTAAGTTACTTGGTATCAGCTGAATCCTTTTGAGGCCTTTTTAAGTTTTGTCAGCATCAGTCCCAGCAGCCTTTATTGTAGGATTCATTCAGTCTTCTATTAAGGTTATGCCTTTCTGAGGGTTATAATCCATGCCCTTTTGAGGATTAGTCTCAATTTAAAGTGCAAGTTGACCCGTGAACAGCGTGGATGCACTTACATGTGGACTTTTTCAGTTGACCTACGCTGTTAACTTGACCGCAGCTCAGTTGACCTGTGCGGTTCAAACCTGTGTTGTTCACATATAAACTTCACAGTTGGACACCCCTGTGTGTGAAGAGCCATCTTTATGACGGAGATTTACAACTGAGGGAGGTTGGCGCCTCCACCCCCACATTGTTCAAGGCTCAATTATAGCCCCAATCAATATTACAGATACCTTGTTTGTTTTTGTTTTGTACTTTAAAGGAAATTTTATGGCCCAGGAATAGCTTAGGTGGTTTTGAAAGAGAAGATCAAAGCAGAAGGACTTTCTGTACTCAGAATATATAAATCTACAATAATTACTTCTATAAAATAATGCCACAAGGATAAAAGAGTCTGAAAGAGGGTGATTGTGTTTGTGGATACTTGCTTTATGACAAAACTGGCACTCTAGAGTAGTAGGGAAGAATTATTCAATAAATGATACTGGAGCAATCGGTGATCCATACAGAAAAAAATGACTCATGCACCATACCAAAAATTATATGCAAAAGTCAATTTAAGATTGATTTGTACATCTCAATATGAAAGACAAAAACTATAAAACTTTAGAAGCTAATACAAGGAGAATATGATGAGGTGACTGGCAGAGTTAGCTATTAAAAAAATAAAACCGCTAAATAATTGCTAAATTTGATTCCTTTAAAATTAAGAAATTTTGTTCCTGTGAAGTTACTCTTAGAAGAATAGAGAGGCAAGCTAACGCGGAAGAACATGTTTGCGATACATAAAGCAGACAAAGACACGTGTTAGTATATTCAAGACACTCTACAAATCAGTGTGACAGACAATCCAATAGAAAAATGGGCAAGAGACATGAAAAGGCACTTCACAAAATAATTCAAATATTCAAGAAATATATGATAAAGATGTTTAACCTCATTAGTAATTTGGGAAACATAAATTAAAACTGCAAAGAGTCACCACAATAAGCCACTGGAATGGCTAAAATTAAAAGTGCAAATTTTGGGGGGAATGTTAAGTGAGGAGAACTCAGTAAACACTGCCAGTGGGAATGTTATTGCAGCCACTTTGAGAAACGTTTCATATTTGCATATCCTATGACCCAGTTATTTCTTTCCGTGGGTATGCCCCTGAGTAATACGTGAACATGTGTCCTAAGAGACGTGTTAATAAGATCGGTAGCAGCAGTGTTTGTGAGAGCTGCAAAGTCAATACATTGTTTACCAGCTGACTGAATGAAATTGTGTTGTATCGCATTATATGAATGCTTCATAGTGGTAAAAGTAGATGAACCGCAGCTACTTTACACAGGTTAATATCACAAATGTTTCTCAAAAGAAGCCAGAATCAAATGAAATCATAATTTGTGCTCGCATTTGTGTAAAGTAAAATCAAAACACACAAAAATGAAACAGGTAAAATGTCTACATTTTGTGTTTGTGTACTATGTATGTGAACACCAAATATGCCAATTCCTAATTTCATGGCACGCCTGCCCACATTTCTATGCTTGTTTCCACATTCATTTAGAAATCTTTGGATTCCAAAACAATCTTCAGATCATTTATCTTTGTAAATAAAAATAAAGTTAGACCTAGAGCAACATACATATGCAGGTTTGATTTGGGTGATATAAAGTTTAAAGTTTTTAGTATATTTAGTATTTGAATCATAATGTCGAGAACTGAGGTGGTTTCTAGTATTGATAATTTATTTTTATACAGGGTGTAAGTATTGGCAAGCTTTTTTCCCCCAGAAATCCTGACAACTCCGAAACTATTTGGGATGGGTATAAGTATCTGTATACTACAGACGAGGGAGCGTTGATATTGAGAGTGAGTGGTGGTGGAGGACAAGACTCCTCTTCATTTCCACACCTCGTCTTGCCGTGTCCTTTATTTCTCTTGTGCATCCGTGTGAAGACAGGACACCACTCTTTTGGAGGCATAATTAATCTGGCAATGAAAGGTCATGTGTGGACGGGCTTGAGCCTTAATAAGGGGAGTTTACAAAGTCTCCTTTCCAGTAATTTTAATATTGTGCCTATCTCTATGGAGCCAAAGGTGCCCTGTGTTTATATCCTGTGGGGGCGCAAAAAATAACTTTCCTCCTAGCTTCTAAGTTCTTCTTGCTGGGCTAATAAATTAGCATGAGACAGAGTAACAGGAGAAAGTCTGTTACGGATGTACATTTGGGGGTGCTGTAAGATATTAGATCTGAATACCCATTGGCAGCTGAGTTTTTATTAGACCTGAATACCCATTGGCAGCTGAGGTTTATATGCCATTTTGGACAAAGGATAAGGAAGGGGAGCAGGAGTCTGGGATTTCAAAGGGGGAGCAGACAATCTACAGGTAGATGGGAAAGAGCAAACATGTGGTAAACACGTTCTTGCTGCACAGCCCAGAAACAGTGAGGCACAGAGGGGAGTCTGAGAACAGATTTTTGCTTGGCTCCTCCCTCCCTATCTGTCACACTTAATTCAGACAGGCTAAGGTGAACACGCTGATTCCCTTCCTGAAGCTGGGACTTATTCTGAATTCCTTTCAACTGGCAAGGGGAAGGCCCAAAGGTTCCTTCTGAGACTTTTGTTTAATAACCAGCTTAAAATCAGTATCCCAAAAGGCCCATTTTAGGGTGGCAAAACCTTGGTCACCTTCAGTCCTTAAAATTTCCTGTAAGAGTCTGAGCTATATTCTTGCTCTATTTGAAGAACTGATTGAAATAGTGAAGAAGTGAGTCACTGACAGTCATGTTCATTAGTATATCTAGAAATAAAATGTAAATTTTATAGACTGGTCATTCTGATACAAAATTTTGAATTGATAATGTCTTTTTAGACAGTACTTTGGATTATTTATCATGATTAATAATTTATATAATTTTTAAATAAAAGTATGACTTTAAGGAAGCACAATTTAAAAAAACTTTGTACTTCCTGTACAATTAAATGAAGAGAGTGATATATTAAAAATTACTTCTAGTTTCCATAAAATTTAGTTAATTTCTGTAGAAAATTAAAAATGCTTTACTGGTTATTTGACCAATGCAGACCTTTAGCACTACTAATATATTGTATAAAACAAGGCATATATTTCCTTAATAGGAATAGACTCTAATAGGAATAGGCTTTTCACATTTTACCCCTAAGCTTTTCCTCTAATTGTTTAGCATTCAGCTTTAAAATGTCTCTAATTTGAAAATGTAGGGTTGAAACATACAAAAATATATTGAAAAATCTAAATTAAGATACGTATTTTAACCAGTTTTTAGATTACTTCTTTTTTCTCCCAACCTCTTTGTTTGGTTATGTTGACAATATTGCCTAAAAGATTCAGAATAACAAGTGATATTTTGGTGTTGGAATTTCAGATAAAGGCACCAATATTCCTAACTTTTCTACAGGTAGTTGCTAAGAGGTGTCATAGCCAGGCCACAGCCCGCTTTTCAGTTAGAAAAAGGCTCGTCCCCTAGTTTCGGTGGGTGCTGCCCTCTGCTAGGGTTCCGGGGCTTAGAGAGTGGGGGACAAACTGAATTTCAGTGCCCGTTGCCTTCTCTTGGCCCCATGGCGTGTGCAGGGTGCAGCCCCCACCACTGTTCATAGTGGCCTTGAGACATAATGATTTCTTGCCTTCCTTTCTATAGATTTATAGCATTTAAATTGTTTTGCAGGCCAGAATATCTGTCACAATACAATTCTTTAAGCCGTCCCTTTTCTAGTTAGTAAGGGATTCTTAAAGCTCTCTATTTTTTTTTACTTCTGTTGATCTTATCCCCTGAATCAGATATTAGTGTTTTTAAATTTTACTCTGTGAATGGATGTAGGGGAAGTTCTGCCTTTGTGAAAGTCACGTATAGCAAAACTGCATTTTCAAGTAATGACCATATAAGTGGATGAATTTTATATTCATAGTAAAGTGTTTGTTTTTTTTTCTTTTTGCTGTTGGATCATTTCTTTAAATAGTGACTAATAGCCGTCATTGTGTTCATACAACATATCATTGTATTTAAAAAAATATATAATTAGATACAGCATGTACAATTCTGGCTGAAGTGGAGTGTTGAGTTAATTTTCCATAAAACAGTAGTTTAATGATAGTCTTAAGTTAATTTAGAATTTGAATTTCTGCCCAGATTTAATTATTGGTAAACACTAAGTGAAACATCCTATTTTAGAGGGAACAAAGGAAAATTTTCTCATATTAAAAGTGATTGAAAATTAATTCTGTAAGGGCAAAGAACCTCTCTTGCATTACAAACTGCAAGAAGGTAGTTTCTCAGGTTCGTCTGACAGCAAATGTACAGTTTGAGTGTTTTTTTGTTGATATTACCAGTACTTGTTACTGCCTACTAAACATCAGTGAGAGGCAATTAAGCTTAGTATTCACAGTCTAGTCCCTTCATCAGGATCTGGCTTTGAGATAGATACTGTTTTTTGGTAGGTCCTTTGCAGAAAGTCTTGGGCACATTTGAAAAAAAAAAAAAATCACCCATTGTCTGCCTTCACTTTCGTGCTGTCAGTTGGTGTGAAATGTCTTGGGTGCTGAATGCCTGTAAAGTGATGCTGTATTCACGTTTCTTTTGGTTGATGGATACACTGTTGAGAGCTGTGGCCATGGGGTTTCTTGTCACAGTGAAGAAAAAACCTGTCTCACTATGCCAGGAGAACCTGTCCGAAGCAGATACTGAATCTGGATTGGGGAGCTGAGTGTGGGAGAATTTGAAGCAGTCTTGTACGGTACTTGAATTTTAGGAAGCAATGAGTAGTAGCCACATCAACAAGCTTACTCTTCCACTGTCTCCTACTTTGTTAATTTCATTTATTAATTTGCTTTTTTTTGGCATATGATTATGATCTGTGAATATTACAAGAATTGATTGCTCATCTTTAAATGCTGGCTTCTGTTGCCCAGCCCTGTTATTTAGCAGTTTTTTTTTTTAAATTTATTTTTATTATGGTGACATTGGTTAATGAAATCCTGTAAGTTTGAAGTGTACAATTCAGTAGTAAGGCAGATATATATATATTGCATTGTGTGTTCACCATCCATAGATTTCTTTCTGTCACCACATATTTGTTACCTTTTACCCCATTTACCTCCCCCCTCCCCCATCTAATTGTGTTCAATTTACACATTACCATTTCTTTTAAAGATCATGCTATACTGGATACCTATAGGATATCAGAAATAGCTTTCTTTAGAACTGTGTAGCAAATTCGTATTTAAGCATTTATATGTGTTTTGTTGTATGGTCTGTATTTATTTACAGGGAATTTTCTTTCTGGCCTTCCGTATTTGGTGTTTTGACTTGGAAGATTTTGGTCTTAAGAACATTTGGACATCTTTTTTATGTCTAGAATAAAAATTACAGAGTAGACGATAGATCAAGAAAAGAATATTTATGATTTGGCATGCAAATAACCTACCTGAAACACTTCTAAATAATTTATAATTTACTTATCCTTTTGGGAACAGGTTACTATCAGCTCTTAAAATATCTGTGTGTGTGTATCAGGGAGGATGTCTGCTGCAGGTAATGGAGAGGCTAACCAAAGCAGGAAGGATTTTACCATCTTATCTAACAAGAAGTTCAGAATTAAAGTAGTTGCAGGGTCCCTTTCCTTGGTCTCCTTTCTGTCTCTCCTCCCTCATTTTCACGTACTGTCACTTCATTTTAAATTTCTTTCTTTAGTTGTCCTTTGCTACCAGCATAGCCCCTGGGTGGTGTGTGGTTGGCCTAGGCCTAGGCCACGTTTATGTCTGTAGAGAGGAAAAAGGCAGTAATTAGTTGTAGACTTCTTTCCTCTGGATTGCTTCTAAAGATCCTGGTTTATTTTGTTTCATCTTTTATTTTCATCATTGGAACTAAAGGACTAGGAATCTACTTTTAAGTATCTAATGGTGTTTATTTTAAATTACATATATACATCAAGGAACCCAAACATTAAAAAAAAAAAAAGGGCGTAAAGAATAACAAGCGTTTCTCTCTGTAGTCAGAAGCCCCACAGGCAATAAAGAATCTTGTTAATAAATCCAGTCCAATTATTGTGATGTCCATGATATAGAACAGGTTAAAAAAATATATTCTTGATGAAAATCCAGTGTATCTAAATCATGAACTATGAATCCAGGTAAATTAAAAGATGATTCTTCCATTCATTAAAAAAGAACCACAGGTTTCTTCCAAATAACCAGCCTTTCTGCTTATTGTAGAAAATCCGGTGAACTTTTCTAAATGTCTTATTAAATAAGCAGAGTTTAAAATTGATCTTTTGTTTACTTCTTAACCTCCCCCCTGCTTTTTGGGCTCCTTTGCCTTTTAGATGTTCTCTAGGTGGCAGCCAAGCCTGTGCTGCCGCCTTCATTAATTTTATGATCAGCAGATGGGTACTTGGAGTTGGGATAAACTGAGGAATATAATAGTATAATTTTTTTAAGCACCTGACACGTGACTAGTGCCAAACAAGGACTTCATGAATCTTCACCAAACCATATGTGAAAATTTGTTATTCTCATTTTATAGATTTGAGAACTAAGGAAAGGTAAGAGAAATTTACTTGACGGTAGCCCAATCGGTAAAATAACCGATGCCTGGAAGGTGGACAGAAATTTGTGTGTCACCAAGGGGTCCTCTCTTGCATCTTTTTTATTGTCACCCAACCTTTCTTGTGAGCACGTAGAACAGGTCCATAGAAATATACTCCCTTTCGTCCGGACTTTCCAGAGATTCTAAACTGCCCTGCAGCCCACTCAGCCTTTAAGACCACCTTCAGATGGTGGCTGACTTCTCCTCACCAGCATTTCTGGTCGTGCCTCTCTCCTGAGTTCTGCCAAAGGTGCGTCAGCCTCAGAGAGGCTCTGCAGCCTTTGGAAGTCCATTCACACGGCTGCCTTGCGACCTCACCTCTTTGATAAGCTGCTCGAGAAAACTTGCGCTTCATAGATTGTCTGGCTCTTCCTCTTTGTTGGGATAGGAATAATGTTATCTTGAGGCTTTTTAATATTCTTAGCTGAAGTTTTGTACAGCTGACCCTTGAACATTGTGGGCTTAGGGGCACCGACCCCTGCGTAGTTGCAAATCCACATATAACTTTGCTCCCTAAACACTTAAATAACCTGCTGTTGACCAGAGGCCTTAACGACAACATAAACAGTCAGTGAACACATATTATGTATGTTATATGTATTATATGCTGTATTCTTACAGTAAAGTAAGCTAAAGAAAAGAAAATGTTAAGACAGTCATAAGAGGAAATACATCTACAGTATTTATTGAAAAACATCCTCGCATAAGTGGACCCTTGCAATTCGAACCCAGGTGGTTCAAAGGTCAACTGTTGTAGTATAAAGTGAACTCTTTTTTTGAGTAGCTAGACTTTAAAATCCTTTCTTGTGTAAAATTTAGAATGCAAAAACATTATATTGATTAGGAGACTTAACTGTCATTGGTAATTAGTAACATTATTTATTCTAAAGTACATAATACTATTTTAGGTAGGTTTTTGGTTTAAACTGTACCTTAATTCTCTGGAGATACAGTCAAGTTAGTTTAAATGGAAAGAATAACCTCTTTTCGTGATAGAAATACACCAAAATTTTTTGGGATGCATTTGTTAATATTTGTTGTTAATTATATAAAATAATCTCTGCCCTATAAAAAAATCGTTGTCTTGATTTCATTTAGGAATGAAAGGCAGGAAGGACTCTGTCTGGAGTCTTCCTTCTGTTTGTAATGGCCATGGGCCTGTTAGCAAAATAAAGTAACTTAAAGATTTTTGTTCTGTGGTCTTTTTACATTGTGTGTTTATTTGGAAGACAATGATTATAACCTCTGTAGCGTGAGAATATTCTTATGGGAGTATATGTCTCCTCTTCTGTGCTTTTGTTATGTTTATTATTTTTCCACATAAAAGTAAACATTGCAACACTTGAAATTTTATCCCTTACCCCATGGCTGTTCTGAAAATATATTTCTCTTTAATGGTAGTCAGTAAATACCTTATCAGATAAACAGGGCAAATTTCACAGTGTTTGAAGTTTTCTTTATGATCTGGTTTGTCTTAATGTCTGGAAATCTAATTATTTTGAGAATATGAAAAGTTTTTACCTTTTGGGGATTGTCCTTTCCTCTAATAATATTATTGAAAATGAGGTCCTTGGCGGCATAATGTCATGTGAACTGTTACTTCGTGATGCCAGTATGAGTCCCGCTTCTTTTCCTGATCAGCTCTGGGGCTCTGGGTGGACTTCTGTTGCCTCTGGCTTCATTTTGATTACGTGTAACAGAAAGAGATGGGGTCCATATCTGTTTTCTAGCTATTGGCTGTTAAGCATTATAAAGTAATATGGAGGTTTAGGAAACAGTGTTTAATGCAGATGAATGTTAATAATCAGAAATCTTAGAGGTGATTTTCTGTTAATCCAAAGATGAGAGAAATTTTCTCCATACTCCTGTTTAGATGTCCCTGGAAGGTAATATTGGTTTTCCTGGCTCCAGTTATTGATGATTGTCACCTGATTTTTTTATTGTACTTTGTAAATACAATATATATTTAAAATTAACTTTTCTGAGACACAGACTTTTGGAATGGCAAAGCAGTGGAGCTTCCGGGCAGCTGCGGAGTTGTCATTGTGTCCTTACTGTGTGGGTGGGCCACGCAGACCCTCCCCTCGAGTTGGAAATGTTCACCGTGGTTACTGTGAGAAGCACAGCAGAGAAGTACAGTAGAGCTTGATTTGAGAGGATTTGGGAAAATTGATGTAGGATTTTTTTTGTCCTTTGCAGCATTTTGTGGTTTCCCTAAAAGTGTGAAAGAAACGTTGTACAGAAGAAAATAGTGTCCTGTCTGACCAGAGAAGTGAAGTTGGACAAGTATAACCACCCCCCCTCGTAATAATAACATCTTTAATAATTCTTTGGATGTCCTTCAACTTTATACATTATTGTTTTGCTGATGATTTGTGTTGTCTGCATAGTATTCATAAAGATAAAATCTATCTTTGTTCAGTAGAGATTGGAATCTTCAAATGATATAGATTTTATTTTTAGAAGTGTTTAATAAATACTAGAATTATGAAATGTTAGAGCTGACTGACATTTATATAATACTTTATATATGCTTGACATTCTAATAAGATTTTAATGCCTATCAGCAAGGGGTAGATGAACATCAAATGCCTCTGGATATGATCCTCTACAAGGGATATAAGATCACCTTTAGTATTTTTGCTGGGAATTTAAATGTGAGGAAAAACCTAATTTATTGTTGTTTGAATATTCTATAAAATAACTGACTTGTATTCTTCAAAATGTCAATGTCATGAAGAGTAAAGGCCAAGAAACTTCTAGGCGAAGACTAAAGAGATTGACAGCTAAATGTGATGTCATCCTGGACAGATTGAGGGGGGTCGAGTGGTGGAGGGTGGAGCCCTAAAGAACATTATTGGGATAATTGACAAAATTGGAATATGGCCTGCACTTTAGAGTATCAGTGGTGTATTCTATATAGGTTATATACATATTTACCATATAATCTTGGAAACTATAAGTAATAATACCATGATACATACATACACGTATATGCATACCAACATTGTATTTAATTGCTTCTATTTTACTTCATATTTGTTTTTGTTATTTTTAAGGCTGTCTTTGTGGTAAGTTATACTATTTTTTCTGTTACAGCAATAATAAAGTTTTGCATTTAAGTACATTTATTAAAGTAGAAAAAAGAATCGATGTTAAGATAAAATAGATAAACAATAGTGTACAGTTGTACATAATTAGAAGAAAGATTGAGAAGTTAGTACCTGAATGACTAAAGTTGAGGGACAGCTGCCATGTTAAGTAGAAAAGTTTCTGGCCGAACTGAGACTTCGGATCGTATACTTTTCTCCTTCGATTTCAACTTTTTCTTTGCTAAAGGAGTAGGGGGTTACAAGACAAGATAATTTCTTAGGTAAGTTGGAAATGATAGGATTCTACCCTTTTGCAAGTAGGTTGATTGAAATTTGCTAAAGAAAATAATTTAACATGGTTCCTGGAACAATATATAGACTCAGCACTCTATTGATAAACTATTTACAGAAAAAAGAAGAAGTCAAATAAGAGTATGTACTAAATGGAAGGGAAAAATTTAAAGTATAAATAACATATTTATAAATGTAAACATTGTATATTTATATATATTACATATATAGTATTACTCAGATATTAGTAATTTCATGTTGAGTTTGCTTTTTTGATAACTATTTGACATTCAGTTGTTGGAAATTACAAGATAATGTTTGCCATTTAATCTTTCCTCAGATTTCTATTGTATATGCAAAAATATTAATATGGTTCAAAGGGAGTAAGTATGTGAAATAGGCACACAGAAAATAGTACTCATTTTGTTTTCTGATCATAAATATTAATAACATGCTATGCTTAGCAATATGTTTGTTAATAGCAATAATGAATCACTTGTTCCTCACATATTTTCAAATGTATAGTATTCTAGCCTCATGTGGTACATGTAATATGTATAATTTCAGTTTTCTTGTTATAAAAACAGTTCCTTTTACTTAGCAATTGTCAGGTACCAGAAATTATGCAACTCGTTTAGTGACAGAGTTGGGGCTGGGATCCAGGTTTTTTTATTCAGCTGGTAATAGACCTGCTCAGTCAGATAATGCTTCGAAATTCCAAGCAAGTTGTGAAGAAAGAGTGACTGGAAATTGCAAAATGGCTAATGTAGAAGTGACATTTTAGTACTGTTTAAAGTTCATGCTTTCCGGCTTTCAAGATTCCTTTTTCTTCTTAATTTTAAAAGCAGCCATTGCTTTTTGTTTATAATAACTTTTATCCTTGTCACAACAATGACATTTATTTTAGAAAAAAATAATTTTTAAAAACTGTCCGTTATTAATTTCAGTAACATGAATATACACACAGTGCCCTTTTGTCTATGCACACCATATCTACAGAATTTTTAAAAGCAGTACTGGAATTATATATGTTTTCTTCCCACAAACAATGTGTTGTGAACGTTTGTGGTAAACTGTTCAAACTTTTCATGGCTGCCTCGGTATAGAGACAGGTTAGCCCTGTGCGCTCGCATAGTATGTCCCCTCTATGGTTACAGTGTGTTAATCACATTGGGATGAACATCTATGTCCATACTTTTTTCTTGGTCACTGTCTTCTTATTTTCTTAGAATGAATGAATTCAAAGTTGAATAGATTTTTCAGGGGAAGTTGAAAGTCAGATTTCTTCCTGGAAAAAACATTTTTAATGTCAGCCAAATTGTTGAAAACCTTATGTCTAGAGGACAGTTTTAGGCTATTCATCTGTTAACGACAATAATAAGTGTTTTGTTCCTTGGGGCTTTTGTTCTCTTTTCATTTTACGTTTTATCCCTAGATGAGCACATTTTCCGATTTTCCGCCGCAACATTAGTATTATCTATGTGCCCCAGACCCCCAAAGGCATCCTGTAGCCCTGATGTCTGAGTCTTGTGTCTAGCTTCCTGCTCGGCATTCCCAGTCATGTGGTTCTGGACCATCGTCTCAAGTTTAATAGGTGCAAAGTGGAATTCTTAAGATCTCTTTTAAAGAAGTGATGAATCACTAAAGATTTTCTCTTGATAGATACCTGTTAATTTATTGAGAGTCTGATTGTTGATTGTACATGATTTCTTTTCTTACAAAGTTTATTTTAGTAGCTTTAAAAAATTTAGTACATTATTGATTTACTAGAACCATCAGAATGGGATGTTCTGATGAACTCTGAGATTGGTGTTTATTTCATAAGGGCCGAGTTGAAAGTAAAGTTCACCTTTGTTTACAGTCCACGCTCTTAGAATAGGTATTTACTTAAGCAACAAGGTTCTTTAAAACAGTAAATGAACTTGATTTAAAAAGACTGAACTTCTGTCTGTGATCGGCATTAGTACAAATTGGTCCGAATCTGGGTGTTGGTTCCTAGGATGTCTCTTAAGACAGCAGAGCTCGTATCGGAAATCTTTTTTAAACTCCAGTTTCTGAGTTTTTAAAAAAATGACATTAAAAAAATTTTCAGTTAACTGAGAGTTCAAACTAATTTTTTATAGTATTAATGTTTCCTGAATACAGTTCTGTAGGCCTTGGGATTTAATTAGATTCTTTTTTTCTCCCCTCGGGTAAGATATATGACTTTTTCTGTGGGGGAAAAAAGTACCCATCTGTGTTTGCTAAAGATAGGTTTTAGTTTATAGGTAGGTTTTAAATGTTGCCATTTCCACTAACTTCTTTAGCTTTATCATTTGACCTGAAGAGTTAGTGGTTAGCTTGTGTAAATAAAATCTGAATCCTGCAGTTATTTTAAAGGTGTGTACATACTTTTTTTTGAGTATTTGTATTTTTTTGTCCCCACCACCCATCTCCAGAACTTTCTCATCATCCCATGCGGAGACTCTGTACCCATTGAGCAAGAATTCGCTGTCCCTTTCTCTCTCCTGTCCCTGGCGACTACCATTTTACTTGCCATTTCTGTGAATTTGAGTGTTGTAGGTACCTCATCTAAGTCGAATTACATACTATTTGTCTTTCTGCGACTGGTTTGTTTCACTTAGCATAATAATATTTTCAGAGTTCGTCCAGGTTATAGCATGTGAGAGAATTTTCTTTTTTAAGGCTGAAAAATATTCCACTTTATGTGTACACCACATTTTGCTTCTCCTTGCGTCAACAGACATTTGGGTTGTTTGCCCCTTTTGGCCATTGTGAAAAATGCTTCTGTCAACACTGGCATACAAATATGTTATTTGTGTCTGTCCTTTTGGTTCTTTGTGGATATACCTAGAAGTGGAATTGTTGGATCAAGTGGTAATTCTGTGCATATTTTTTGAGTAACCACCATGCTGTTTTCTACAGCAACTGTATCATTTTACATTTCCAGAATAATGCAGAAACATTCCATTTTCTCCACGTTCACTTAACACTTGGTGTTTTGTTTTTGTTGTTGTTTTGATAGTAGCCATCCAAATTCGTGTGAAGTGGTATCTATAGTGTAGCTTTGATTTGTATTTTGCACTAGTGGTTAGTGATGTTGAGCATCTTTTCATGTGCTTATTGGCCATTTGTATATCTTCTTTGGAGAAATGTTTAGTCAAGTCCTTTGCTTGTTTTTAACATTGGGTGGTTTATGTTGTTGAGTATTAGGTTTTTTTAAAAATATACGTTCTGGATATTAACCTTGTATCAGATATTGTGATTTACAATTTCTCCCATTCTGTGGGCTGCTGTTTTACTGTGTTGTTAGTGTCCATTGACCCTCCTTGACATTTGAGCATGTATGGATGGATTTATTTCTGGGCTCTCTATTCTTTTCTCTTGGTTTATATGTCTGTATGCCAGTACTATACTATACTATTTTCTACTGTAGCTTTGTAGAAAATTTTGAAATTAGGGACTGTGAGTTCTCCAACTTTATTCTTTTTTAAGATTTGGCTATTTGGAGTTTCTTGAGAGTCCATATGAATTTTATTTCTGCAAAAAACAGCATTGGGATTTTGATGAGGATTCTGTTATATTTATAGATTGCTTTGGGTGATATCGACATGTTAACAACATGAAGTCTTTTAGTCTGTGAGCATGGATGTCTATTATGTCATGAATTTCTTTATCATTTGTTTTTTAGTGTTCAGTGTATAAGTCTTTCACTTCATTAACTTAATTCTTGAGTACTTTATTCTTCCTGAAGCTATTTTAAATGGAATTATTTTCTTATTTCAGACTTTTCATTATTAGTGTATAGAAATGCAGCTGATTTTTGTGTGTTGATTTGTATCCTTCTTTATTGATGAATTTGCTTACTCTAACAATGTTTTTGTGTCGCTTCAAGGGAGTCTACGTATAAGATCACGTCATCTGCAAACAGATAATTATACTTCTTTCCAATTTGGATGCCTTTTATTTCCTTATCTTAATTGCTCTGGCTAGAACTCCCATTTCATTGTTGAAAAGAAGTGGTGAAATCAGGCATTCTTGTCTTGTTTCTGATCTTAGAAGAAAAGCTTTCACCATTGATTATGGTGTAAGCTGTGAGATTTTCTGACATGATTTTTATTAGGTTAAGCTAGTTTCTTCCTATTCTCAGTTGGTTATTTTGTCATAGAAGGGTATTGTATTTTGCAGATCCTTTTTCTGCATCATTAAGATGATCATGTTACATTTATCTTGGATCTTCATGTTTCGTAGTTTTTTCACACTCTTCTGTATTTCTTCTTGTGTCTTTTTGGGCTTCAGTATAGGTATTTTCTTATCTTTTGGGTCATTGGTTCTTTCATCAGCTGTCTCTGAGTAATTGTTGAACTCATACACCGATTTCTTAATTTCTATTTTCAAAATGGTACTTTTATGTTCTTTGTTTTTCATATTTTTAAGTTTTCTCTGCTGAAATTCTTTTTTATTTTTTTTAAATTCTTTGAACACATTAAATTATTTTAAAGTCCCTGTCTGATAACACCATTATCTGGATCTACTATGGGTGTATTTCTGTTGCCATTTTAAAATTTTGGTTTTCAGTCAGATCTTGACTGGTTATTTTTTTTATTTTCAGAAATTTTTATAAAATGATAAGCTAATTTGAATTTCTGGATGATACTTTTTTGCTGATAAGATTTACTTCTGCTGAAATCTTTTGAGAATATTTTACTAGCATGCAGGTAGGTTAATTACCCTAGGTAGGTCAGATCATCTTAATTCAAGCAGGGACGGAGGTTAACTGAAGCTGCGCCTCCCTCTGTGTGGCCTAGTGTACACCTGGTTTACCTTCATACCTCAGGTGTAGTCCTTGGATTCCCTCCAGATCCCTGGTGTGTTTACTAGGGCTTTTCCTCCTTGGCAGGCCCTGGATCTAGTTTTTACGCCCCACCCATTGATCCCTTGAAAGATCTGCTTAGCTTCTCAGCCTCTCAGCCAATAATTTAAGAGTCTACAAATGACCCTAGGGGAAAAATTAGTCTAAAGTTTGGTTTCACCTGTTTCTACCAGATCTCAGCTCTACAAATTCTCACTGTCTTGGAAGTTCTCCAGTGGTTTTAAACAGATGACTTTTTGTTTTGCTGTTCTAGTTCTCAGAGGAAGGTTGGTTCGAAGCAGCCTACTCCCCCACTGTCAAAAGCAAAATGCTCAGATATATTCTAGAATTCAGAATTGTTAGGTTATATGAGATAATACAGTTCTTATGCATAACTTCTCTACAGTGAAATGTGTGAATATTTATGCATATTTATCTCGCCTGCTGCAGTGCAAGTTTTCATAATGGGGATTGGATGCAACATGAGCTCTTAGGGAACATGATTTGGAGTAAGCCAACTTCTATTGTTTATGTTGCAACCTGTTGAGAAAACAAACATTCTGTGGCACAGCTGCTTGTTTGCTTGGTTCCCGCCAGTGACTAGCCATCTTTCAGTTTCTCGTAGGGGTCTCCAGCCCCTAGGCTGTGGACCAGTACTGGTTCGTGGCTTATTAAGAACTGGGCTGCATAGGGTAAGCGAGCGAAGCTTCATCTGTATTTGCAGCTGCTCCGTAGCGCTAGCGTCACCACCTCAGCTCCGCCTCAGATCATCATCAGGTGTTAGATTCTCATAGAAGCACTGGGTCCCTGGTGCCAAAAAAGTTGGGGACCACTGCTAATATTCCCTGCTTTCTCTTGTCAGGTGGCTTTCACCTATGCTATTCTCTCTGCCTAATACATATGCCCTCATTGGGGTATATATGAGTATGAGACACATTCTCAGGCAAGCCTTCCCCGACTCATGAATTTAGGTCAGATAAAATGAACTTAAGTTTTGAATTACACAGACTCATTTATATGATGGTTTAATTAATGTCTGTTTTCCCCTACTAGACACTGAACTCTGCGAGATTAGAAATCATTGCCTCTTTTTCTTGACCATGTTATCCAATATGTCTAGTTCAGTATTTGAAAGCACATTTTTTTGCAAGTAGGTAATCAGTTAATGCATTATCAGTAGTTAATAGATGATCAATTAATGTTCTGTATGAATGAAGAAAGAAGAGAATGAATGAGGGAAGATATGTAAGAAATGCCATGAGAGTGATAAGAATTGAAAAGCTCATTGCTTTTGAGCAAAAGCCAGATTTACTCAAACTCTGGATTCGCACAGTACAATTGAAGTTTTATAGATAGATATACATGCACAGTGATTAAAATACTTCAGTAAAATTCCCCAGAGAATTTATTTTGTGAATGTTTTAGCATTTGTCTCCCAGTCTTCCATAAATATTTTATTACATATGTTTGAAAGCACCAGGTTTTTGACACAACTGTCACTCAGAGCATGACAGATTATATCATTGCCAGTCATTCTATTCTAGAGATAAGTGGAATAGGAAATCCTTGTTTTTGAAAGATTCAGACTCAGAAGAAATGGAATTTATACACCCACCTCCACAAAGTTGGGTGCTGTGGTTTTTTCTGCCGTGGTGGAGGGTGAGGGGAGAGGGAGGAATTAGTCTCTACTTCATCAGGGAGATGGCATTCCAGTTGAATCTCAACTGATGAGGAGTTCATTAATAGCTAAAGGACTAGTAATTTATTTAAATGCATATTATTATGGAAGTATATAGTGTTTTTGTGGATCGACAAAATAGCAGTTTGCTGGTGGCTATGGTAATTTGCAAGAAAAGTTTGTAAAGGTGGATTGGGGCTCTGCAGATTATTAGTTCATCTTTTGACGTGAAGGCCATCAGAAGCTTTTAAAGATACTCTGTAATGTTTAGAGGAGAAGTTCTAGAGCCACACACCATGAGTTCATATTCCCAGCTCTGCCCCTTACTTAATATTTCTGTGCCTCAGTAACCCCATTTGTAAAATGAGATAAACTGTAACTAATGCAGAACAATGCAATTAGGATCGAATGAGTTAAAACATAGCAGGTACTTAGAAAAGTGCGTGGCACATAGAAGAATCCCAAGTGATGGCTTTTGTTGCTGTTGTCGTATGCATTGAGAAAAACACTTTTAATCAAAACTAGAAGCACGAAAAGATTCAAGAGAATTTTAGGGGTAAATTTAATTTAATAAGACTTCAACTTATTTACTAATTTTATATAACCAGAAATGTCACCTAATAATGCTGTCAGTGTGCAGCATAAAAGCATGTTTGAAATTTGTGTAACATTTTGCTGATTTACAAACTTATAGAACTTAAATTTTCTAATTTGTGTTTTCTTTTAGATCTTATAGAACATTTCAGCTGTAGCCCTTGGACTAGAAGCTGAAATAATAGAAGCTGTGTACGATGCATTAGGGTATTGAAGAAAATTAATTTTTGAATTAATATTTGGAATAGAAGGAAAGGTGACTGAAAATGGGGCGGAAGAAAATACAAATCACACGCATAATGGATGAAAGGAACCGACAGGTAAATAAAACTTTTATCTACTTAATTGATGTAAATATTTTTTTTAAAAGGAATGTGGGGTAAAATGGTTGAATTTTTCTTAAATTTAATTTCAGGCCTACATATTTTATTTCCAGACTAAATTAAATATTTTAACAATCAAAAACTTTTGGCTTTTCATAATGTGCTTTAATAAGAAATGTGTTTATTTCAGAAATCACATGTGTTAATTACAAAAAACATAGATAGTCAAAAAGAAAAGTAAAATCACAGTTCTACCACTACCGTCCATTGTGTATGTAGAGTTTAGATTTATCTTTTATATTTAATCTTCTACACATTTGATGGTTTGACACTTATCTGTATATTGATATTTTAAGTTATCACCTTTATTTTCATAAGTAGGTAATACCTAAGTTAACTACAGCTATCAATGAATGTGTTCTGGTTCGTTAAGTTTTCTGGTTAACCAACAAATAACGAGAGTTTTTTTTTACAACTCTCATTATCACAGATACTCTAAAACATTTTTTATATATCTCAGCTTTAATTAATAAAAGATACTGAAGTTAACTTTCAGTAGTAGTGCCAATAAACCCGTACAAATTCAAGACCATTATAATGATACCGTGGTACGTGCATACCAAAGTCCTAAGGGTCAGAGCAGGGTTGGGAAACCGTGGTCCATGCGCTGGCGGCCTGCTTTAATAAATAAAGCAGTGTGAGGACCTGCCGTGCCCGCTTGTTTACATGTTGTCGGTGGTTGTTTTCACACTGCAGCAGCAGTGTTGAGTAGTGTCCCCAGAGACTGTGTGACACGTAGGCCTAAAATCTTTACTCTCTGGCCCTTCACGGAAGAGCTTGCCAACCCCTTGGTTTAAAGGAAAGAAGAAAAAATAATTTCATAGACTATTGTAAACAAACCACTGTTCAAAGCTTGGAAAGGTTCCATATCAGGAGAAGGTTCCAGAACAGCTGGATTCTGGAAGCTCACCGGGAACAGAACATTCAGTACTCTAGATGTGTTCTGCGAAGCCTGAGTCGCTCTTCGTCTGGTGGTGTGGACGACAACGGGAGAGTATACACTCAGCCGAGCGGCCGGTGGAGAAGGTGGCGGGCGTGGTTAGGGCTGCCGGTGGCTGAGTCGTCTGAGCTCATGGGGAGTCTGTAGTTGAAGTGGAAGGCTCACAGTCACGCGGTATGATTCATACAGATCTGGACAAAATAGGGAGGACCCATAAAGTAACCATTCCATCATTCCAAAGGGAATGATTCTGTGCAAGGTTGCAAGTAAATGTCCCTTCACAGATCTGAGGATTGTGACGTGTAGAGGAGGCACGGGGCGGACCTGCTTCGTGAACGTGTGCCGTAGCCATGTGAAAGACGGCCGATGAGGGAAGAACACACAAGCAGAGGGTAGCAAAGCACATAAGATCCCCTGAGCTCCCGTCACCCCGTAGAGAGTTATGTGTCTGCTGGACCTGCCTGGCAGGGACTCCGCGTGTTCAGAGGGGCAGGGGAACGAGGGGAATGGAAGTGACCGTCAGCTTTCCAGGGAGAGGAAATGACCTTGTTAGAAAGGTGGAGCCTGCCACTGTAGCTCAGCAACTGAAATTAGCCTGTTTCTCCTTTGAATTTACCTGCTAAGTCAGCTTCTTGCCAAGCTGCCAGACGGGGTAAGAGTCTCCGAATTTCTCCTCATGTGCTTTTGGCACAGACACAATTTGTCAAAACTAAAAGGGTATACTGATTTCTGAATTTTTGCATTCTGAGTTAAAAGTTTCATTATTGTTGCAATAAGAGAGGAAGTCTTGTTTCTATGCAGAAGAGATGTCATTTTTTCCATTCAAATTTGAACACCTACTATATATGAGAGACTTAGGCACTGGGACTCATTAAAATACGTAGTCTACATAGGCAATTTAAGAATATGGCAAGAAGAAGTAAGATTGGGTGATGGGGAGAGTTCGCGAAAGGACCCACAGGCCCCTGGTGGTGCGGTGGTTCAGGGAGCAGTTACTGAAGGAGGTCATAGCGGGTGGAGTTTTGAATGACCAGTGTTTGAGTTAGTAAGGAAAGTCACACTTCAAGTCATTAGAATGGTTTTTCCCTGTATAACCAAGCTCCCTCCCTTCTTCCCTCCCATCTTTTCTTCCTCTCTTTTTCATTTTGTTTTTCATTTTCTTTTACATTGTTTCTGGTCTAATGAAAGTGAAATGTTACCTGTTTTTGAGGTTTGCCCATTTTCTGCTGGGTTGTTGACCTTTTTTTTTTTTTAGACGTTCTTTATAAATTCTGTATGTATTTTATCTGTTTCAGATAGTATCTTTCAATCTTAAACACTAAACACTCTTATGTTAGGACGCAGTGTTTTTATAGTGGTTTATATTGCCTTTATAAATAGATTGTGAATACTTTAAAATGTGTTAAGGCTTGCTTTATTTCTTAAATCTGATCAGTTTCTGTGAATGTTATAAGTGGACTTGAGATAAATGTGTATTTCTTAATTGTTGAATGCAGAAGTCAGTATATGTTTATCAGGCCAATTGTATTGTGTATTCAAATCATCTATATTCTTTGTGATTTTTTTTTGGGGGGGGTGCTCATTGAGACCTATTAATTGCACTTCACAGTAGTGGATTTGTCAGTTTCTCTATTTTATTTGTTTCATATATGTTGTTCTATATATTTTAAGACTGTTCTATTAGGCTCATACATTAGTGTTATACCTTTTTGGTGACTTTTCAGCACATACTGACCCTCTCTATCTTCAGTAAATCATGTTTGTCTTGAATCTACTCTGTCTAACATTTATATAGCTACACCTCTCCTTCGACTCGTATTTTCTCGATAAGTCTGTTTTTCTCCATTTACTTCCCACCTGACTGTGTCTTTATGCTTTAGGTATATCTTTTGTGAATCATCTGTGGGTGGATTTTTTTTTTTTGGTTCAGTCTGATAATACCTCTTGACTTGGCAGTTCAGTTGAATTTTATTCTTTGTCATCTTTTGTATATTTGGACGACTTTATATCATTATAATTGATTATTTCAATTTGTCAGAGGGCCCCAGGCATCAGAAAAGTCACAGTTAATCATTTCACTGCTCATGTCCTTAAAGAACTCAGATTGCAGCTTTCCACTGAGTCCTCTGGGGAAAAAAGCACTGGAAGAAGGTACTTCCTCTGGGTGGAAATCTACCAGCCTTGACCTTGGAGGTTTTGAGTCCCAGTGGTTGGGAAGTCGGGGCTGGAGCCTAGTCCATCCCTCCCCGTGTTTTCTCGACTCCTGTCCCTGGCAGTGCTTCTGCGGTGCTCTGATGTTGTCCGGGGACACCTGTCCGCACCAGGGCTGCCGCCAGTCTCCACTGTGAGGCGGCAGGCGCGGAGCGTCCCAGGCATCGAGACGGGAGGCGCCAGCGGAACCCGAATTGATCTTAAACCCTCATCTCATCATAGCCCCATGGCTCGCTCCTGTCCAGGCTGCCGGCTCCGCACACAACTCCCCCGTGTCCCCCCGTGCAGACATATTCCAGCATCCGTCTGGGGTGCCTCACACTTCCCTCCAGTATTCTTTGGTATTCAGAACGCTTTTAGTTCCACGGGCTTAACTGGGGGAATAGATCCTGTGTCAGTATCTTGTCAGGACTCGACATTTGGTATTTTTTTTAAATATTGTTAAAATTAGTAGTTATATTCTGTCGTAATTATAATTTCCATGATTATTTAATCATAGTTCAAAATTTAAAGAATTCATTATCACCAGTTCTTTACTGTAGCTTTTGTATTCTTTTATTAATCTAATTTTTTGGTTTATGGATTTATTGAGCAAAATTTTTAGCATTCCATCCCCCAATGTGATGTGGTATTTTAGAAGCTGAGTATATAGCAATGAAGAAAACTGAAAAAAATCCCAGTATTTTCCAGTATATGTTCTACTTAAATGACTGGACGTTTTCAGCAAGTAGTTTTGTTTTGTTTTTCTTCTGAGAAGGGCTCATGGGTATTCTTACGTTCCAGAGCATTCTTACGTTTAAAAATGTTTGTTTCCTTTAGACGTGAAGTATAACTTGGCTAGGCATAACATCCTAGGATCCCATTACTTTTCTCCAGAACATTGTAGAGATTATTTCAAGATCTTCTGGCTTTGATTGTTGCCAGAATTCTAACATCAGACAGATTTTTTTTCTCTCTCTTCCTAAGAAGTGACTTGATGTTCAGTAACTTAACCAGAAAATTTCATGAGTTTAATTACTGATGTATTTATTTATTTTTTTGTGGGAGTGGTTTGGCTTTTTGATATTTTTTTTTATTTTTTAATAAATACTTTTCCAATTCTGTGTTTTTTTTAGTTTATGTATTATATGTCAACCATACCCAACATCTTTATTCATTTTAATTTTATTGTCGTGATTTTTTGAATTTTCTTGTTGTGACTTTGTTACGATTTTTTTTCTCTTCTGATTCTTTTCTGAGTGAAACTAGCTCAGGGTTTAGGTTGTTTAGTTATCTTTTACATGTTTGACAGTGATATTAGGTACAAGTTAAAAATGCCTTTTCTGTAAAATTCCTAGTTTTACGTCTCCTGACATTTTGCATTTAGAACAGGGGGTCGTTATTGGTCCCCACCCCCCACACACACTTCTTTCATGGCCTTCCCACACTTCTGAATCTTATAGCACCAAAGGACCTTTGGCTAGGCCTCCTCAGGACTGTGACATTGCCACTTTTGTCAAGAAGTACAGGTTAAATAATTTCCGGAGAGAGTATACTAAATAGGAGAACTGGACAGGAGGTAGTCAGTGTGCAGTGCATGAAGTGGAGGTTTTGGAGGTGATGTGATGATTGGTGATGACAGTTAAAGGTGTGACTTCAGGAGCGGATGCTTGACATATGGTAGAGATTGATCATCTGGAAGTTGGGAAATAAAGGAATTGAGAGGTCACAGTATTTGCAATGATTTTTTTCTCCCTACAGATGCTGAAGTGTCCAGAGATAAGAGCAGGGCTAGACAGAGCAGTCAGGTGATACTTAGCGGTGCGCGAGAGGGAGCAGCCAGGGGGTCACTAGTGCCCACCACGGGGAAGGGTCTCGGGTGGTATACATTTCATGGCATGAGTTTAAAAACAGATAGGGTTTTTGAAGGGAAAGGAAGGAAAAATAATTTGAAAGGGAGAGTAGGGAGCAAAAAGAACACATCTTCTAAAGCCCGAGTGTAGGGGATGTAACATTTAAAAACAAACTAACAAAAATTGGTCTCTACTTGAGAAGACTTTAGGTGACAGGTTTTAGTTGGAGAAAGGAAATATTCAAAGGGCATTAGGGAATTTGCTGATCCGAGCCTGAATTTCAGTGGGTGCCGTAGAAGGGCTTGTGGGGGGGGAGTGTGAGCTAAATTAGTGGTGTGCTTGGTTGCTGCGAGAGAAGTCTGAGTAACAGTGGTCACTTGAGGTGAGACTGGCTTTCTGATGGCAGCCATTTCAACTGGACAGTAAGGGCCCGCTGCTCGGCTGATCCTTGCCCTCTGCAGTGGAGCGGCAGCCGAGGGTGACGTAGCACCTCGGAGGCGGCAGCTCTCTCGGGGCCCCTGGTGGTACAGGGTGCAGGACTGCAGTCGTGTGGCAGGGGTGGGTGGGGAAGAGGCCCGCGTGGGGCACAAGGCTGGGAACCTCTCCCACCTCCGCAGTCTGACTCAGTGTCGAAGTGACTCATCTGCACATAGCCTGTATTCACGTACCCCCGATGCTTTTAATCAAGATACACTTTTCTTCTCTGATTGTCTAGGTCACTTTCACAAAGAGAAAGTTTGGGTTAATGAAGAAAGCCTATGAACTCAGCGTGCTCTGTGACTGTGAAATAGCGCTCATCATCTTCAACAGCTCCAACAAGCTGTTCCAGTACGCCAGCACCGACATGGACAAGGTGCTGCTCAAGTACACGGAGTACAACGAGCCTCACGAGAGCAGAACCAACTCCGACATCGTCGAGGTAACGACCTAGTAGTGCCTGGACTGCGGGTGGTGATGCTTTCGTTTAAGAACTGTAGCGTCAGCTCGCTCGTTACACCCAGAATACAAATCAGTTACATCTTTTCTCTGAGTCATTTCTTAGAAGGATCTAATTGTTGCTCCATGATGGCCCACTTACTGTTACAAACATCCTGTTCGTTGAGACCAAGTAAACTAGGCTGTTGTGTGCTCTGTACTCAGCGAATCACGCATTTCATCTGTGATTACTTATATTAGCTTTTAAATTAATATTCTAAGAAACGGTCACTTTTGACGGTATGAAGTTTTAATATGTCTTAATCATTTCGTTACATTGGTGACTACCCACAACTAAACACTAGTGAAGTGAAAGAAAATGATGTAAATATTTCTGTTTTGTTGATAGTGCTTTAGTTGGGGGAGAAGGATGTCCTCATTTTCTTCTAATCTGCTGCCCTTCAGTATCTCATAATTCTGCTAACCTAATTAAGTGAAAAGAAAAGGGATTTTTTTTAGAATGATTTCTGCCTATTCAGAAAGTGTTTTTAAAACAAAACTTTCAAAAAGGAGAACTAGTTTACTTCTTCTTTAATTCTTTTCTGCTATAAAATCTTACAAAAGCTAACTTTCCATGTGTACTTTTTTTAAATTAAAATTATTGGGGTGGGTGACATTGTTTAATGAAATCAAATAAGTTTTAAGTGTACCGTTCAACAGTATGTCATATATTATACATATCATTGTGTGTTCACCACCCAAAGTTAGATTTCCTTCCGTCACCAAATATTTGACCCCCTTTATCCTTATCTACTTCCCTGCTCCCCTGCTCCTGCTGGTAACCACTAATCCACTGTCTGTGTCCATGCATGGTCTCTGTTTGTTTGTTGATTTCAGTTTTTAGTATATTTCTAATAGCATTTTGAATTAGCTTCATATTTACTTTTGTCTTTTTTTTGTTTATAGTTAGAGATTTTACTTATTCCAAAGTTTTTTTCACTACTTGATGTATACTTTGGCTTAGTTTTGTAATATTAGAATTAGAAAACTATTTTGATAAATTAGGTGTTTCTTTGGCGAAAGTACTGAAACCACGTGAAATGATGCAGAACTAATTATAAAAGAAGAAATGAAGTTCCAATCTAGATTTTATTTGAGTAATCGAAATTAAGATAAAGATACCTTATTTTATTGTGTAGGAATCTAATTTATTTGCCTCCATTAGATTCTGTTATAGTTCTGAAAATACGTTTTAAATTTCCCCTATGTTTCTTTGCCTTAGCCATCCCTTTTTGGTCAGTAATTGTTACTGCAAAACAAAAACAAAAACAAACCTACTTGTATCAAAAGAGCACTTCTGTTACTTTTTAGCAGTTAATCAATAGCTTGAAAAGAGAAGTAAGAATATAGCATAATTCTAGCTAGGACTCATTTATGCTGCTTCATTCAGCTACAGTGAGTGGCTCAGTGCCGTGAACCGCCCCTGACGTGTGTGTGAAGCTTTTGATTTTGCTGCATGTTAAGCTGCATGATTACCCCTTAACACTTTGATATCACTCGTGAGTTATTTAGCATTCATGATATATCTTATCACTTATGTGCACTGCAAACTATTTCGTAGACTCTTTCATAATGCACTTTGAATTGAAATTTTATAAATGGGGATTATTATTTGGTGAGCTTTGTAAGACACTTCGTAACTGGATTTCCTTGAAATGGAGAGTATCCTAGTGTGTTTAGTTTATAATGACACCTTATTTTTAAAATCTCTATTTTTTTTTTTGCCTTAAGTCAAAGAAATAGAGTTGACTTTAACACTGTCAACAGATAGATACTCAGGCTGGCTTTGCCATGGGAACCAGCACCTTTCTCACCCTAACTTTTATTGCAGCAGTTGTCCTTGGCCCCCTGCAAGTTGAGGGTCCTCCGCACAGCCTGAAGCGACTTCCTTAGAGAGTATGAAGAACACAGTCTGATGTAATCTTCCCAGAATTGTCAGACTGCCTCAGTCTTCCTCTCTTGTGGTCGGCAATCAAAGTGTAGGAGAGTATACATCCCAATCATTTTTTAACGGTCTCCCATTTACAATCTACTTCAATACGAAGGAAAACTTTTGCAGCTCAGTTATCAGTTGGGATATTGCTATTTTCTTTTTTAATTGCAATTCTTAGATATAAGTGAACGTAAATCTTACCAGTAGTTTTTAATGAAGTTCTGAATTACATAAATGCAGTGAGAGAAGACGCATTGGATTATAAGGGATTAATGTGTGTGGCAGTATAAATATTAAGGCTTAGTTTGCCTTTCTTGTATGTCACTGTCTTGCTGAGTAAACCTTCGTTATGAGACCATGGTGGTCACACTTGTAAAATCTTCTTCCACATAGAAAGGTGATGCAACTATGTTCTCCCTAGTAGCGCATGCCTGTCTCGAGTCCTTTTTATCAGCGGCAGTAATGGCTCTCACTGCTGCAGCTACAAAGGTGGTCATGAGCCACATTAAGTTTACTGGATGAGAGTAATGACAGACACTTGTACAGAGCTTCCTATGGGCCAAATGCTTATAAGTGCTTTACAAATATCTCATTGAAGGATATCTTCAGAATACCATTATAAGTATTTTTTCCTTTTTCATATAGTTTCCTTTCGAACAGTCATAGTAATTGGAAGCACACTTTTTGATGTCTGTCATCTGACAAAACTATTTGAGGGGCTCCTGTGTGCCGTGGACTGAAATCAGCGTAATGATGTCATTTAGAGAGTTCTAATTCAAGCTACAAGACTGTTCTTTCTACCCATAGTTCTGTAAACTGTTGAGATACACTTTTACCAACTGAAGATTTCATATCTATAAACTAACACGGTGTGATGTTCTGGACTCTTAGCCATATCACCTGTCTCATCATTGCTGACGAGTACGTCAGCGGTAAGTAGAGGCACAAACAGCTGTAAGTGAGCGATTTACAGTGTTTCCTTATGCAATATGATCAACAGTGAAACTAACTGAAAACTTCAGGAACAGCTTTCGTAGATCTCTAACCTGAATTCACCAATTTCCTATTGCATATGTTAGTCTTTAAAGTCAGCAGGGTTTTACTTTCCCTCATATTTCTAAAACGTCCTTCGACAGAGTCTTGACTATATTTAAATGGAATCTGTAGATGTGTTTCTGTTCTTTCGTGTCCTACACACAGACCCTTTGGGAAGTGCTGTGAAGAGGAGGAGGATGGGTGCCCCTGCGTTACCCACTGCTGCGTAGTCTGTGTCGTGCCTGTGGCATCAGACCTAGTGCTCTAGTAGGGAGCACCGCGGGGCACATACACATGAAGTTGTTGCTGTCTGAATACCGTGATGGTGAATGGAGGGGAAGGCGCGGTGCTCACGCTCATCGCCTTTGCTTTTCCCCAGGGCGTTGCAGACCCGCAGCGCAGGGGCATCTGTCCTTGTTCTTCCTGGTTTCACGTTAGCTGTACTTTAAAACTACTTTCTTTAAATTGCAATCCCCTTGAACATCTTAATTATAGCTGATACAAATTATTTTCATATAGCTTTTTTTTTTTCAGTCGGCAGCACTTATGTATTCTGAGTGGCATTTCGTATTTTAAATTAAGGTCTGCAGTGTCTTGTAGGATGTGTGTGCCTCCCACGCTGATAAAGCTAAGTACATGAAGATGGAAACTTGCACATTAGTCAGTTAGGAGATTGTCATTAAGGTAAACCGTATGAGACTTCATAACTGGATTTCTTCGAAATGGAGAGTATCAGTGCTGGGTTTAAAATGACAACCTACTTGAAAATGTTTATACACTACTTTTCAAAACGTTATCCTTACAAAAAAAGGAGGTTTACCAAATTTCATAAATTCCATTAGGAGACAGACATTCTGCAGAGAATGTCATCAAAGATAGACATTGTATATGTTCGTGTTATTAAGCCTTAAGACAAAAATAAGTGGCAAGCTTTTGTTTGGGCCTAAGAAAAGTAGTAATTTAGTTGAAATGTACAAAGAATGTTATAATCCCCAAATTTTCTTTTCAGTAAATTAAGATTTAAAATCTTGTGAATTTATTGTGTAATTATATAAAAATATTCAATATATTTTAGAGTATTAAAACCAGAAATGAAAATCACCAGCCTAGTTAGTTGCCATTATTCACATACGTGTGTTCATACATTGAACTTAAACTAGCACAGAAGGGTTCTGCATCAAAATAAATGCTAATGGCATGAAGTGAGGATTTTAGCTGCCACACAGTAAATGCCTGAGATTACTTTGTGTCCAATTTTTTCTTTCATTTTGCAGGAATATTAAATAGTACTGCTCATAGTATTTTTTAAAAAATAGCTATGAGTCGGCGACATTGGAGAATATTCATTAAATAGCTTATGAGGTGATTCAGGTCATTACACTCTCATTTAAGGATGTAAATACAGGGGCCATGGCCATTTATCTCTCTTGTTAATATGTTGTGATCTGTTCCCAAATAGAGTTGTTTCCTTCACTACAGGAATACTACATTAACAGTACTTTTAAAAAATTCTACTTGCATTATCTCATTTGATCTTTATATTCAAGGTATGAATTTCTACTTTTTTCAGAAGTAGAAATTCAGACTCAGGTTAAATGACTTGTCCAGAGTCATTTAGCAACTTAGTGGCAGCAGTGGGATTAGAACTTGGGTCTTTGACATCACGCCCTCCCTTTTTGCTCCCAGTTTACTGAATCCATTGGAGCTCAGGAACATTTCACCATAAATAGATAAGATTTTATACATATACTGGTAATGTATAACATGTAGCAAGCAGGAATAAGTTTTTCTCGATAATGAACAGAAAATTAGTGAGGGTAATTGCAATAAGAATTACAGATAACATTTATTAAGTACTTAATATGACCTGGTACTTTCCCAAGGACTTTTATTTGTTATTAAGTCCCTCTGTTGTCTCTATTTCACAGTTGAGATAATTGAGGCATGGTGATAAATGAAGTAAGATGATGATAATTCAGATCCAAAGGAAAAAGGCCATCCGCTTTTTTGAGTCTTAATCCCTACTTGCTTTCAGATTACAAAGGAATTTGGAAATAATATCTTGAAGACAGTCAACGTAAGATTCATCCATCAATTCTTAAATAAAAACCAGTAATAAAAGCGATCGATCTGGGAGTACATTTTTTAAAATCAGTGGTTCTCAAACTGTGGTACCCTGACCAGCAGCATCAGCATCACCTGAGAACTTGTCAGAAACCTAAGTTCTTAGGCCCCGTCTCAGACCTGCTGAATCAGAAACTGTCGAGAAGAGGCCTTCTCGTATTAACTTAGCTTGTCCTAAGTGCAGTGAGACTAAAAACTTCAAGTTAATAGTCTCTTGGCAGTGGTTATCAAGCTTTTAAAATATTTTTATCCCCAAGAATATCCTCTGAAATAATTTCAAGCAGTGAGCAAGCACAGATTGCAACTTTTAAGGCCTGTCTAAAAGCAGTTCAGATAGTATGCTGATATCGTTGCCAATTGCAAACTGGGGAGCACAGTACCAGTGGGTCACCTTTCCATTCAGTTCTGTGTGGTTCTCAGTACTTCGAGTGTATTTAGGGGTCTGGTGGGAAGGTGTAGAGATGGATTCCTGTTCCTCAGTCGATAAATGACTTTTGTCTCCTGAAATCATCTAGTGCCGACTTTATGTAACTGGAGGCGGGATTTCATTCAGGTTTTCCGACAGTATTGTATACAGTGTCCTCAGAGAACATTTTTGAGCCAATCACTGTTATCCCCCCACATTACAGATGAGGGGTGGAACAGACAGGGCGTCTTCAGAGGCTCGCCTACCGTGTTACGGCGCTGCAGTGCAGCGGCAGGGAAAGGGAAAAAATAATGAGGCCTCTGCAGACAAGACAGGGCTTCCCTCCGCCCACAGCCCCCTGCCCTGCTCCTCTACCCCTGACGGCCCGAAGCAGCGGGACAACGACCCACAGGGCGAGCCACTGCCCGTGCCACACATCCTGCACCGTCACCTCATGCAGCGGCCACTGCGGCTCTAGCAGATCCAGTTTTCCAGTTTTTATTTTACGTATTTGAATATTCATCACACAATTATTGGTTTCGTTATGCGCTTTTTATCGAGAACTAGGCATCTGTATGTGTGCTTTTTATTTTCTCGAGGTCAGATTTTTCTCCATCAGAGACTGACGTTATATAAACCGGACTTCGTGGGGAAGAAGGGTGATCTATATCACTTTATTTTAATGCCCGCGTTTCTGTAACGCATGTTGTGATTATCGGTGATACCTCTCTGTCCTGTTTATGTCTCTGTGTGTCAGGGACTGAGTGTTTTAGTAGACAGTCAGATAAACTTCTTTTTTTCTCTTTGATACACCGGCCAAATTTTTGATCAGTGAGAGAAGGGGGAGACAGAGGATTGGGAGAGTAGTTAGAGAAAACTTCCTCTAGAGGTGATGCCATCACCCGAGTCCTTTAAAGGACAGGATTGGAGAGGGGCGAGGAGGGTCGGGGGAAGCTCATGTGGAAATTAGGAAATGAGACACTGCATAGTTACTTTTTTGGAGTTAAAATCAGCTAAGGATAGCTGAAGTATAGCGTGAAGTGGAAATAGCTGAGAACTGAGAAGTAAACCAGATCCCAGGGGGCGTATGAGGCCCTTGACTTTCTCCTGCGGGTTTTGGTAGCTGTTGAAAGAGCTTAATATCATAGCTGCCTAGGTTTTACTGTCTTGTACTTTCCACGCTATCAATTGTGTTAGAATTGAATTGTAAATTTTTTGAAAGGGGTTGAAGAGAAGGGAAGTGAAAAGGTAAAAATGTTGACCAAAATGCATTACTTCTCCCTTTTTCACTTATCGCATCGTTATTTATCACACTGTATGAGACGTTGTGCCGGAAACTGGGGATGTAGGGAAACTGGCTCCATTTCTGCTGGTTGCCTAACAAGGTGTGCGGGCTTTTTTATTGTCTTGTTACAGAAGTCCCTTTGTTGGATACGCTTCAATATGGTTTCAAGATACTTAGAATCCCAAGATTCTGATGTTCCTCATCAGAAGTGAATTATTTACCATATATATATATATATATATATATATATTATACTGCTATGAGAGTTAGAAGCTCATTTAGAGCAAAAGATACAGCGTCCTTAACCACATGTAAAACAGCGTTCTGTGTATGCCAGTGAAGGGAGATGTATGTCGTCTAAGTGGTCTTTCAGTTTTCTTGTATAAAGGTAGCTCATGCCGATATGCAGGTTTGTAAAATCTGAATATTGAAGCACATAGTTTAAAATTAAGAAGATAGCTATATATAGTTTTCGTATTTATTTTGAAGCGATTTTTATAGCTTAGTTTTGAGAGAAACCAGGGCTCTAGAGTCTAATGTAAGGGATATGTTCTTGGCACAGATTAGCCGGAACTCTACTTTTTAATTTACAGTTGTACAATTATGCATTCAGTGCTGTACTTATAACCAGTTTGAAACAGTAGTATGCACTTCTTATATTTTGGAAAAGTAAACACACCTTATGATTTTGTTTGATGGGTTGATTCACAGCTTGTAATGTGTGCTTTGTAATATCATAAGGATATTCTATGAAAAATATTATATACAGGCACATTGACATGTGATTGTATTCCTTTAGTCAAATAATATTTTTTGTAGTTCTTCTTTTAATTCATTAGCAGTAAAACACCAAAGGTAAATTTTTAATACTGTTTTTAAACGTTAATGGTTAAAACTTCGAAAAGTTTCATGCTTGAGTCTTAGAGAATAAACCATACTTGATTATTTATATTAGAATTTACCTCTTGTAATTCAGTGGAGAATATTTTTCTTTCATGCTTTGTTTTTATGGAAATGCTTTTCATATAACTCATTTAATTTTTTGGTAATTTCTAGGCTTGAGTTGTTATTTCCCGAATCTATCTTGAGAATTTCCAAAATGTTTATGTTCTGCAGGAAACTTAGAAGTAGCAACTAGTATTTGTACAGGAATTTTAAAATTTAGCTTGCTTTATTATGCCATCAGTGTTGCTATAGCATTATCCCATAACATTATATACTTAAAATACTTTTTTGCTATTTTATGTTTGTATGGTTGAATTAGGTTTTTTTTTTACACCCATAGTAACAATTTAAAAAAACTTATCAGTCATGTTCTGTAGGACAGTAGAAAATAAGGGTTTAGGTGGGTATTTAGGTATTTTGTGAAAGGTATAATTATAATTCTCAAGCCCTATTGAATATCAATAGTAATTCAGAGTAAATTTCTATAATATTATAATGATCATTTCTAGGCTATATTAATCTTACTTATCAAATGTTTTTGGTACTAAGCTCTGATGTTTAATAGGAAGAGAGAATAATATTTAAGTTCTAAACCTCGTGGGGTTTGAGGCTCAGTTAAAATAATATATGGGAAAGCATTTTGGAACTATTTCGTATTATTTAAGTTGTTTCTGGTTGTAAGCAACAGAAGACCTGACCGAAACTGGTCTTTAAAATAGGTGTATTTGTTACATCACGTAAGCCAAAAGCCAGTAGTGTAGAGACGGGGCCCTGCCGAGGTGGGCCCCAGGTCTCTGCTCCCCTCAGGCGTCGGCTGCGTCCCCTGCTGGCTGTGTCGTGTTAACAGCGGCAGCTCCAGGCCTTCCTTAAGTGAGCAGCATCCTCTGAAGCAGCACTATCTGGCAGAACTTTCTGTGATGATGGGATGTTCTGGATCGGCGCTGTCCAGTGCGGTAGCCACGAGCCACAGGCAGCTGCTGAGCACTTGAAGTGTGACTGGTGCCACTGAGGAACTGAATTTTCCATTTTGGTTAATTGAACTTTAAGCACATGCGGCTCGTGGCTGCCATATTACCAAGCACTGACGTAAGCATCAGAGATCAGTGTGTCCCAGCCATTCCCAGCAGGGGTCCTAAAGTTCCGAGTTACTGGTTTAGCTCACAGGCCTCCACGCCCCACCCCAGCGCACTGATCGTGGTGGGGAGAGGATGGGAAGGGCTGGCTGGCTGATTCTGACCAGAAGTCCCACCTCTGAAGACCTGCGGTACAGCTGCAGTGACGCAGAAGCTGTGGGGTTCGCACAGGCAAGGACGTGTAGGGCAGTGGGACAGAAGGGAGGGCTCCGAAGTAGAACCACACGAACGTGGCTGATCGATGTCTGACAGATGTGCCAAGGCGAATCAATGAGAAAAGGAAAGTTCTCAGTAAATGGTGCTAGGAAACTGGATGTCCACGTAGGAAAAACAAACCTCTATACTGCTTCCCAACATACACAGTTTATGTGGAACAGTTTGTATGGGGAGTAATAAAGGCAAGGAAGTGACAGATTGGGCATAGTTGATGAAGCACTTTGAATACCAGGCTGTGGCATTTGACATCTGTCCTGTGGGCCTTGGCTAGCCATTAGAGTTGTTTAAAAGTTTGGGTAGTCAAATGATTGTTACAAGACTACTAATCTAGCAGCAGATAATCAGCATTTTAAAAGAAGTTCTTAGCTTTTAAAAATAGACTTAAGTTATCTCATCTCTTCATTACGATAGGGTTTTAGTACTGTTGAGGTTTGTTTGAAGAAGAATGCTGTTCACCTTGTTCGAGTGGGGGAAGGGAGATTAAAAGGGGGTGTTAAGCTGTGTTCTAAAGAAAAAAGTACAGGCGCTTCTGCTGCAGTGCAGTGTGTGCATTCCTGAAAAATCCCACACACTGCAAAACCTCTGCGACTTTGTGTTCCGAGCAGAGTTAACCCCCAGGAAGGGTATAGACCCAAATGCAAAACTATAAAACTTTCTAGAAGATAACATGGGAGAATATCTTCATGATTTTGAGGTAGGGAAAGATTTATTTTACAAGACATAAAAATTACTACCATAAAGGATAATCATAAAAGAAAAAATGATAAATTTGACTATTAAAATGAACCCATTTTCATCCAAAAGCTAGTATTATAAAAATAATTAGAATGGGAAAAGATTTTTACAATGCATAAAATTAGCTAAGGACTTATGTTTGTTGATTACAAATAAAGTCTATAAAGCAAATAAGAAAAACAGCTCAGTAGAAAACTTGGCAGAGTACTTGACAGGCACTTCACAAAAGAGAAAATCCAAATGGCCAGTAGATATGACATGTGCTTCCTTTCCTTAGTAATCAGGAATAAAAATTAAATCTTCATTGCAAGTAGAAAAATACACGATATGACTACTTAAAAAAACAGTTTGGCATTATTTAGTATAACTGTAGGTTAACATATTTTATGAACTAACAGTCTGCGCTTAAGGATTACCTTAGAGAGATGTGTGCAGATATACAGTGGATTTAATCTGCAAAAAATATACGGAGCACCATTTTTATAATAGCCTATAGATTGAAGCAACTCCAGTGGCTATCTGCCGTAGAGTGGATGATTCCGCCCCCTCCCATACAAAGTAATTCAGTATTCTGTGAAAATGGACAAACTGTAACTATATACAACCCATGAATGAATGTCATAAATGATAGAAACAAACAGGATACATTGCTTATAAAGAAGGCAAGACAAAATAACATATTGCATATGTTCCATTCACATAATCTTTATAAATAAGCAAAGCTGAATTATATTTTCAGGGATGTGTATACATGTGGCAAAACTTATAAAGAAAATCCAGAAGCTTGTCCTGAGTTAGGGTGATATTAACGTGAAGAAGGGTCATATGATTGAGGGATATATATATATATATATATATATATATATATATATATATATAGTTTCTGGTTCTGGTCTATTTTTTGACCTGATGAGAGTTACTGGTGTTCACTTTATAATCAATGACTTTCATATAAATTTTGATTCACTTTTCTTTGTGTGTGTTTCACAATTTAAGAAAAAATATTTTTATGCGTTGTCAGAGTGTCTGGGAAGAATAAGTGTCTTTCAGAATTAGAAACCGTTATTAAAAATGGGGTAAAGGAGAACTTTTCTAATTAAAAATCCTAACAGTTTAAGTTCCTTGGAACTTAAGACATATTTTTCCTTTCTTTTGCAATACTTATTTACACCTTGCGCTAGATCTGACTAATTTTCCATCCAGCCGGTATTCGTGGAGCATCTACTGCTCAGCTGCTTCACAGAAGTGAGATTTAAGGTGGGTGGTAAGATTATGGATGGATTTAATTGATGAACTTGCGCATTTAAAAACCACCTGTCTATACCTTGTGCATACCTTTGATTCCATAGTTTTCTAAATGCTATGATTCTATCCGTTTGGAATTAAATTGGACGATTATCATTATGGAATTAAGCATATATTTAAGAACATTTCTTTGTAGGCAGTAGTTAAAAATGCAGCCTTGTCAGGCACGACTTCTGGTAGTAGGCAGCATGGTGTTCTGAGTCCAGAATTTAGTAGCATATCTCAAGAGTTCAGAGAATGCCAGTCCCCTGGGATTTTTATCAGTTCTTATATCAGACTCCACATTGTTTAAATACTTATTTAAACACATTTACTATGAAAACTATCCCGAATACTAGATTTCTTTACTATGTACACAAACACCAAAGATTATGTGTGTGTATTTGTGTATACGTGTGTGTATATATAACTTTAATGGAGAAGAAGTCTGTAAAAATTTAAATATTACTTTTTGCTAATGAGAGAATATAAGCTAAAAGAAATCTATTTAAAATTAACGGCTCCAGTCTATAATTCATTTTGAGGTATATTTGTTTTAAGTTGATTGTGTAAAAACCTGAGTATATTTATAAAGAAGTCTGAACAGCGTTCCTGCCTCCTCAAGTTTCTTCTCCCTGCCCCCTTCCCACTCCTCCCTTATTCTTTCCATCTCCAGTTTCACTGACAGATTTAGTAGTATAGACTAAAAAATGAGAGACAAATGTACCGGGCCTGCTAAGCAGTAATATACACCCAGAATTCTATATGTTTCCTTGAAAGATAAAGTTGCTCATACTTTATATGTAGAACAATAGAATACATGACTTTTTGAGCTTTTGGCCCCGAAAGGTAAATAATCCTCAGTATCTTCCGGTTTGGGACTTACGTGACTTAGATAAGGAAACTATTCGTTTGCGACATAAAGGATTATGGCAGTCTTCTTTGTAAAGGTTCTTTGAGTGTAAGGAATAGAAATCCATTTAAAGTAGTTCAAGCTAAAGGAGAATTTATTGTAAGAATACAGGCACATGGCACCCAAGGCAGGAAGGACTTGGTGGCTTCCTGAAGGCCTGACATCAGGAAGTTCATCTCAAGGTCGCGTGGTCTCTCTCGCCTGCCTCCACGGCACAACTGATGTTCTGGGTCTTTATCCAATTAATCGTTTTTGTAATCAGACTGTAATTCCCAGATTTGAAAAGAAGCTTCAATTATAGTACTGTCTTTGATGCCTCAGTAGGAGCAGAGATTTGGAACACTGATCTCAAGGGCATAGAACAGGTCGTCTCGAGTCAGCTTAAATGGACCACTCAACGCCTCACACAGCAGATCTCTCTAGCAAGTTAGAACGTACGTTTCAGAATATGATTATTTAAGAAAAGCAAGTGGGGTAACTCAACCTAAATGGTATATATGCCACTGAAATTTGAAATTATTTTGGTACAATTGACTTTTCCCCTTAAGCTTACCACAATGGCCCTGAAAAACTGTCAGTCACACGTATATAAGAGTAAAGGACTTTGGCACAGTAATCACCAGCGATGGCCATGGAGGTGAGAATGCTGGACGAATTCTTTTTCTGCCTGAAAGCAGATTCCTCGTTGTGGTGGCTTTCCTGACAGTGTTTTCCTCACGGAGCAAGTGTTCCTATTGCGGCTAACGTGAAGCGTGTGAAAAAACTGCAGCTCGCCTGCTTCTTGTACGCCGCGCCTGGCCTTGTGAATAGATTGCAGCGTTCCACCTGTTAGCACCAGGGACCCAGGAGAAACTCTCTGCCGTGCCATGTGGTAATGATACAGAAGACAGAAAACGTCTTTTTATGGTAGCTGGGTCCTCAGCAACCCTTCATGGCTGGCGATAAGGAGACACAGGCTGGCCCTCCAGCGGAGGCACACCAGCTCCTTATCTGCAGAGCTGATACGGCCCCTTGAATTCCCTCATGGTGACGGGGACCCATCCGAAGTGAAGGCTTGCAGGGCTGCAGATAGCACGGCCCTGTTCTTCCTCACGAGTGCAAGCGGGGTTGACCCTGCTGTTGGAGAACACAAGTTTTGCGTAGAATCATCTCACAAAGGCCACGTCGTTTCAAACTTCGGTAATTTAAAAACATGTTCAGAGAGACGTGTACTTGGAGATTGCGCTTAGTGGAAGAGCTGACTGTGAATGACCTGGTCTGCAGATGCGTGGATGTGAGGGGGAAGCGTCTAGAGGTTTTAGGCCGGAATAAACAACTTGACCATGGAGTGTGCGTGTGGGCACCTCCTGGGTGCGTTCTGCTTCCGGGGCCGTGTAGGCCATGAGTTCACTGCGCAGCAGCGTCCGGGGCGTTACTGTCCTAGCAGATAGCAGCTGGCAGGGCTCCAGCAAGTGGGCTATGCCCCCGTGGGTGGGGGAGGACACACGTCTCCACCCTTCAGTTCCAAAGAGCAGGACCTTTTATGGCTGAGAACACAGATGTCCATGTGACTAGTCAAACCTACAGGACCTAGACGCAGACCGCTGCTCTGAAGCAGGTGTCGTGTGCGCCCCGTGCTCGTGTTCAGGGACCGTGGGGACCGTGGGGAAGGGGTTCCAGGCTTGTGTGTGGGATGCCCAGCACAGGCCAAGTAGCTTGAGACACTAACATCTGTAATAATTTCATGATTCTTTAAGCATAAAAACATCAAATTGAGTAAAGTGAAATTTTAAACTAATTTGACTTAAGAGAAACTAAGAAAAAACCCTCAAATCCTAATGTACTGTGTTTACTTTGTACTTCTTTCAAGAAAAAAAAGTAAAATGAGCATAATTTTGTTAATTATATTTTAAAGGATACTAAGATCTATTATAATGATTTAATTAACATATTTTAAATCTAATTTAAATAATCATTAGTGAACTTATCCAGTGCAAATCTATTGATCAGACCATTTCCTAATTATATTAGCTCTGTGAGTTAGGATTACCTGGGCAATTTTAACTTTCTAAATCTTTGCAGTTGGCCGGAAAATCAATAAATCTCAAAGCTATTTAAGTTGTTGAACCCAGTAAATCTACTTTAAAATAAGACCCATCAAGATTTTTAAAAATTTAGACATTCTGGAAGTAAATTAATATTCCATAGATTGTCAAGCCCTTGGTTTTCAATTTTTTCTTTTAAATACTAGACGAGTCATTTTGTGATGACTTTCTTAAAAAAGGAAAACCAACTGTTTATTCTATTTTTACTATGTTAGTAAGAAAAAAAAAAGTCAGTTTGGTCCAAGGATACTTTGATGACTCCCAAAAAAATTCTCCAGAAAGTCAGTTCATGAAGGAGCTCTATAGAAAGAGCTGGCAAAGAGGGCAGAGAAGGTGCATGCTGAGTAATTTTTTTTTTTTTTTTTTTACAAATTTTAAAAATTATGTAAGGTTACTAATGTGTTCATTCTACATAGGAAAGAGTCATTACTGTCATGTAAATAAGTATTGGAGTTTTTGTATTTGAAAATTATGTAGGAAAATGATAGTAATTAAGAATTAAATTGTTGGGTTATTGTGTTCTTTCTGGTGATGAGGATACACTCTCAGGCAGAAAGGAGTATCAGTAGATGAAGTTGCTGAAATGTCTATTTTATAAAGGTACTGCCGTAACTTCTCAGCATCGTTTCGATGCATTTCCATTTCAGTCCTCACACTCATGGGCCCTGTCAGATAGGTTGACCAGGCTTTAATCAGACTGGGTGGTAACTGTCAGCAGGAGTAGCTTAGTAGTATTCTCCCGGGAGTTTGAGAAGGAGGAATCCAAACAAGCAGTGATTCCTTTGCTCTGTGTCCAGCGGGAACATTAGTTTTTGCTCATATCTAAGGTTTACCATATTGAAGAATTAGAATACGTTCGTGATCATTCAAAACCATTTCAGTGGCTCTTGTATAACTCCATTCAGTCTGTGCTCTCTTAATAAATTTTACAAAAAAAAAAAACAAAAACAAAAAAAAACTCATGGCAAGTTAGCATCATGTGTGTGTGAACTTTCCAATTGTATTTCAGACTTTAAGAAAGAAAGGCCTTAATGGTTGTGAGAGCCCTGATGCTGACGATTACTTTGAGCACAGTCCACTCTCGGAGGACAGATTCAGCAAACTAAATGAAGATAGCGATTTTATTTTCAAACGAGGCCCTGTAAGTACTTTTACTTCACCTCTACTTTTTATTTGTTGATCCTTTTTGTTAACTTCATTATTTAGGCTCTGAACAAGAAGGAACACAGAGGGTGCGACAGCCCAGACCCTGACACTTCCTATGTGCTCACGCCACATACAGAAGAAAAATATAAAAAAATTAATGAGGAGTTTGATAATATGATGAGGAATCATAAGATCGCAGTGAGTACTAAAGGATGGTTTGTGCTTTTCACTCGTGCATGACGAGACTGACCGCTCATCTTGTGTTTGTTTTCACAGTGGGTGATGACAACAGTCAATAGGAAGGGAAAAGCATTTCATTTTATTTTTCGGTTTTATAGAACTTCGGAATAAAATAGCTGAAGTCCTGTGGTAGTGCCCATGCAGTGCCTTAAACGCAGCAGCAAAGAGAGCAGCCTCGTCCAGGCTCTGCTGCTTATGCGCCCCGTCCCTCCGCATAGGCACCGAGATCCTGGACTCATGTCATCTTGAGGGTCTCTTCCAGCTCTCAATTTCCATGATTTTAAATACACGGCACATAGGACTTTGCAGTCCCTGCCATGACTTTAAAAAGTATTTCACGTACTTCAAATCCATCCGGAGACTATAAAAGTGGTTGGATTTATTCCAAAATTTGGTGTTTCCAAATTGTTTTGAATTATTTTGTATAGTTGCCATAACAGTAGTAGCCGACCGTTTGGGTCTTCGTAAATGTCCCCACACCACTTGGCAGCAGGACCTCCAGATGCCTCTGCCTTCTTATGCCCGGGGTCCCGAGGATGAGCGCCGCGGTGCCGCTGTGACTTCAGGGAGCATGCTCTTCAGCTAGTTGCAGGACAGATAGTTGGTTTACAATTTTTCTGTGTTTCTGTATCGAACCATGGAAGCAGCGCTTCTTGGGTTCCTGCTCCTTTGCTAGGTCTTCGGGCTTCTCCCTGGAAGCCCCGTTGGCCCGCGCTCCTCGGGGCAGCTGCTCTGGAGCTCATTTTCAGGTGCTGCGTATGCACCGTAGGCCCCATGGGGCAGGTTGGCTCCAACGCTAGTCTTTATTTCATTGTCAGAGTTATTCTTTTAAAACTATGCCGCGAAGTATGCGTCACGGATTATTTCTTCAAAATAGTCCTGTACTATATACGAAACAGCTCATGAAAAATAGATTCAAGGAGGTATTTTTGGGCCAATGCCATCATTGTTCTTAAACAAAATAATAGCAAACAAAATAAAATCCCTCTGACCTCATGTGGGTGTTGGTGACCTTCCAGTTAACGTTAAGCTGCAAAAATATTGTGTAAATAAAATTGTTTTACCTTTGAAAAAATTTTTTAATCCTATATCCATTGTCCTATATCTGTTAATGAATTATAATTTTCTACCGGAAATAAGCTATTGAATAGAGTACCTAAACTATTTCCATTCTTCCAACTTTGAATTAGCAGTGTTACCTTACTTTGCAAATCACGATTTTAAAATGTCAGAAGAGGAAAGTTTTTTTCCTCTACTTTATAAATAAGACTGTTATTTATTGTGGTTAACAAGTATATTGTAAATGGTCTATGGAAGGGATGCTAGAGGAAAATTGAAAATATTTTAAAGGAGTTGTTTAATATTTTGGAGGCAAGAAAGATAGCATCGATAATATGTAATTTAATCATATAATTTAAAGAGAGCTTATCACTAGTTAATTTTATTGTTTAGATTATTTCTTTGTACTTTCATTACATTCAGATGGCATCGTGTTACTTATATAACTTTATTTTTTAAAAAAAATTTTGTTCATCAAGAATGTCAACTGAATCAGACCGGGGCTTATTTATAATATCTGAAATTTGATGTATGAAATTTATAATATGTGTACACGCTTCCCCCTTTTATTATATTTGGAGTCTCCCAGAAATGTACTGTCACTGAACTGGTTTCCATTAAAGTGCTAAGTTATGCTTGCTTGGTAACATGATATATCTTGTAATGTCTAAATTTGACAACACTACTTTAATGTCAGGTTCTGACTTCTAATTTTTACCTATGAATATTTGAGATATATGTTATATTAGTAACTATGTATTGATATGTAAAAAAATTGAAAAGGTTCGTGTCAAACATATTCATGTTCAAATATAATTTTAAAGAAAATAGCTTAATTCTGCGAATTGATTTAGTGAGAACTTGTCCCCATCCTCTGCTTTTAATAGTTACCTTACCAAATTAAAGTTCATACGTTCTTAAACTTAACATAGATGAAAATGAAACTAACAGTTTTCTCTTCCGTGTTCTTTCTTCACAGCCTGGTTTGCCACCTCAGAACTTCTCGATGTCTGTCACAGTCCCTGTGAGCAGCCCTAATGCTTTGTCCTACACGAACCCAGGGAGTGCACTTGTGTCCCCGTCTTTGGCAGCCAGCTCCACATTAGATTCAAGCATGCTCTCACCACCTCAGGCCACGTTACACAGAAACGTGTCCCCTGGAGCCCCTCAGAGACCGCCGAGTACTGGCAGTGCAGGTACGTGGCGACGTCAGTCTTGCCGGTCCTTTACCAGCAAGGGCGAAGGGACCGATTGCTCACACCAGCTGCCCTGCTCCCCTTAGCTTTACTGTTTGGAGGTGCGGCAGTCACTACTGCGTAACTGGCCGCATTTATAAAGTGGTTTTGATTTAATCTACAGCCCTAGCGTTGGGTCAGGTTCAGCAGAGCAGCTCAGAGACCCTGCCTTCAAGACGCTTTCGTCTCACGCGGAAGCCGCCCCTTGACAGAGCAGTTAATTGGGACATGATGAGCGAAGACTTAAAGTTGACTGGGAGCCATTCCTGTTAGAAGTGCAGAGGACAGACTTAGCTGATTGGAGTGAGAGTGCTTTTGCATCTCCCCCTCCCTGGATTTGTTCATGAATTCAGCAGAAATTCGCAGTGCATTCACTCCCTGCGTCCCTGATTTACTAGGGCCCCGTCAGCACCGCTCCCATCCTTATCACCGTGTACGATTTGGTGTGGAGACACAAGCAGGCTACACAGCCAGGACTTGCGGGCGAGCCCGTGTACGTGACTGCGCTGCTACACATTACCACCAGCCTCTGACCGGGCTAGTTTCAGCTTTTGTCTTCCGGGGAATGGAATGAGGGTTACCTCTGTTTAGTCCATAGCCATGTGGGTAAAGAGCCTCCCTCTTCTCTCCTTACCGTCGTTAGGTGGGATGTTGAGCACTTCAGACCTCACAGTGCCAAACGGAGCTGGAAGCAGCCCAGTCGGTGAGTGACTTCCTCCTCTTCACCTTGTAGGCGTCTGTCCCACCTGAGATGAAAGGAGCACTGGCCCTCAGCAAGCCAGCTGCCAGGGGGATGGACAGCGGGGAGGCGGGACCAGAGCATTCCCCTTCGGAGACGTAATGTCCCTCTGAGGGTACTCTCACTAACGTGCACCATTCTTCCATAACGCCCCTATTTTATTCCTATTCCTTGGGCTTATTTATTCATTCAGTAAATACTTATCGAGCGCCTCCTTCATAGCAGACATTGTTCTTTTCTAAAGACTGAAGTACCTTAATACAATTTTTACAGCAAACAATTTCTGTGTCATCTGTCCTCAGCAGAATGGCTGTTAGCAGACTCCGGACACATCTTACAGTAGCGTGAAATGGTTTCAGAGGCTGTAGTGCGAAGAGGTGGCAGGCCCACTTCTAGGGAAACAGAAGTGAGAAGTTTGTCTCTGGAGGGTCTGTTTTGGTGGTCACGTGTAGAACATGCCCATTTTGTCATGGTTGCAGCCAAGCTGCTTCTTTGACTTCAGTCCCCGCCCCAAGGTGACCAGCAGTTTAAACCCATGCCGTAAGTGTGTCTGCTCAGCCCAGCGGTGCTGGTAAACGTAGATTAGGATCTTACCGTTACAGACACAGGGCATGTATATCAGAGCTAGAAGGATCAGTATATCCCTTTGGATCCTCACTATATGACGTCATCATGGTCTTATTCTCTGATAATCACAGTGATGTCACTGTTATCTGAAGGCAAGGGCGGGAATTCCCTCCCTGCTTCTAGATTAGTGTTCCTGGAGACATCTGAAAACAGTCTGTGACAGGAAGTTCCTGATGCCTGTAGTCAACTCATTCATTTCACAAATAATGTAACGAGCTTCTTAAGAAAACTATGGAGATGATTAAATAACTTAAAGTGTGTGTGATGTGAAAGAAATAGACATTATCGAGACAAATTATAAAACATATAGTGACCTAAAGTAGGAATAGATCCTAATTATATCTGCCACTGTATTAATAGCTATTTTAATGGAATTAAACAGGAAAGACCTGTCATAGGATCTTTTTAAACCGATAATTAAATGTGGAAAGTTCATAAAGTTCTTCCCAAGTATACCTTAGGGCCGTCACACTTGCTTATGTGTTTCCAGATATTCAGTTTATTTCTTTTGAACTCTCGTAGTTGCCCATATTCTTTTGTGTTACAGTTTTTCGTATGCTTTTATTTCCTCAACACTGTCGTCTTGCTTTCTCCTCTTTTCATCCTGGTTAAGGCTGGAATCAATCATTTCTATTTCATTGAATGTTAATTTTAATTAGGTCTTGGTTTTATTTCCAAAATTATTTTTACTTCATAGAATTTAACTATTAGAAGGTGTGTTTTCCTGTTGCCTTTATTTTTTTTTCCTCATCTCTCTGGCATCATAAACAAGTATTTCAGGTATTTTCATTCTCTTCTTGTATTTATTTCGTCCACATTTTGTATTCTCCACATTTCCCTCAAGCTTTTTCACTATTCTTTCCTTCCTTCCATACAACTGTAAATCTAGACTTTGTCTCTGCTGCTCAGTTCTGTCTTCTCCAGTAATTTCAAACTCAGGCTTTGCCGTCATCCTAATCTGACCTTCTGCATGTAATCCTGTTTCTCTTCTTTTTTTCATTAGTTTTTCTTTTCTTTTCGTAAGCCTCCTTCCCCGTGTGGGCCCTCCGGTCTAGAAGCTGCACTCATCACAGCCTTTAGACCGTGGCGCGTCAGCATCGGTTTCTCCCGAGCATCACTCACCCCTTTTGTGTCCGTTCCACTCCCCATCCGTTCCCTCCCCCGTCACGGGCAGCTGCTTTAGTGTATTCAGCGTTAATAGTGTTCCTCATCTTAATGATCATGATTGGTGAACATGAGTTTTGATTAACATTTAAAATTCATGTGTTAAAATATTTTAAGTGCTTAGCGAGTTAAATTTAAAAGTCCATTTCCATTACTGCATATACAGAGATGAGTCCTGTTTCTCAGTGAATATTTCAACATGACACGTCGAGATTGGATGTCTTGATTCTTCATTGATTCATACTCTCACATAACTATTTTACCTGGACCTAGGTATAAATCTACTTATTCTGATTTTTTGGATTATATCCTGAATGACATTTGTGTTATAACTGCTTTTTAACATGTCCTGCCTCAGAATTTAGATTCAGCTAAGCAGACATCTTGTATCACTTAATTCAGATACCAGCTGGAAGTAATTTTTCTGTGCAATACTTAGAGCATATGTGGATTTAAAGTGCTTCTTGCTATAAATCTACCCCCCTCCATGGTTTCTCATAGGTATTTTGGAAGTGTTATTTTTGCAAGGAAGAGTCAGAGAATATATCTTAGCTCATTTTCAACAACGGTGCCATTTTGTTTCACTGGTTTGGAAAAAAGTAACTAAAAACTTATTTTTTATACCTGAATAAAGTCTCTATGAATGAAAAGAATCATATTAATAATCTCTATGAATGAAAAGATTAAACATTTAAAATTCCCAGAGAAATTTAGAAGAAAATATATTAAAAGCTGTGGATGTGATTTCTAATCTACATTTTTAAAGTGTGTTTTTTTGAATCATATGAAAAGAAGTACTGACTTACCTTTATGTTTTGCGAATCACATGCTAAATGAAACTAACTAGGTTTCTTCATTATAAGACTTATCAGAGCCTTTAAAATGCTAACCTACTTTGTGAGTCTTCAAACTTAGGATATACCACGGTTACTCAAAGTGATTTCATAAAGAATCCTTTTTTTTCATGAAAAAGCATCTTTCAGAATTAATGTTATGTGAAACATTTTTGAAATACTGCTTCCGATCTTAAGATGATACCTAGAAAAGATAGTTTTTAACTAATGAAAATGTTCATAAATAAAGTGGAGGTATAAAAAAGAAAAGCAAGACAGTCACACTTCTGCTGTGATAATGGCAGACTTGGTCATTTGGACTAACTTTTATCATCCAAGACAACTAGAAATGCTAGGCAAAATATTTTACAGATATGCTCAAAAGCATTTGAGAGCTGACGAGGTCATGAGGAGCTCCTGGCACAAGTCCCAGGGAGTGGCGAGGACATGAGCCCCACACTGATGGCTTCTTTTTCCCAGGGGGTGTTTGCCAGGTCCACAGTGGAAGTGCCTCAGAATCCATGTGCGACAGCCTCAGAGATCAAGGGGGGCAGATCGAAGTGGAGGGCCCACAAGAATGGGGAGAGCTTAGTATACTCTTCTCACTTTGGGCTGGGACCCCAAAAGACTGGACCCTAGAAGCGGCGAGAATGGATGAGGAGTTGCTTCTTATGGATGAGTAAAAAGAGTGGTTTCTTGAGAAGGAATCTACTTCTCCTGAAGATGCTGTGAAGATTTTCTAAATGACAATAAAGGATTTAGAATGCGACATAAACACAGCTGATAAAACAGCCCCGGGGTGGAGAGGACCAACTCCAATTTCAAAAGAAGTTCTGTGGGTGGAATGCTATCGAACAGCATCCAGCATCACACTCCGTAGACAGATCTTCCATGAAAGGAGGGGTCAGTTGATGCAGTAAACGTCACTGGTGTCTTATTTTAAGAAACTCAGAGCCACGCCAGCCTTCAGCAGCCACCACCCTGACCGGTCAGCCGCCATCGGCATTGAAGCCACACCCTCCACCAGCAAAACGAGTCTGACTCGCTGAAGGCTCAGATGATGGCTAGCAGTTTTTAGGAACAAAGTGTTTTTTAGCTCACGTATGTACATTGTTTTTTTAGGCCATGCTGTTGTATACTTAACGGCTGATAAAGCTGATACAGTATAACAAATTCAACTTTTACATGCACTGGGAAACCAAAACGTTCGTGGCTCGCTTCACGGTGGTGGTCTGGAAGCAAGCCTGCGGTGCCCCCCAGGTGTGCCTGTGCATGCGACGCACAGAGGGCCTTTGTCAAGGATGCCTACAAATAAAATCATCAAGGAAAAGAGAATCCGATTTTTAAAAATATGCATGAGAACACAGGCATTTCACAGAAGACCTTGTCCAGGTGTTTAAACAGTATGTGCAAAGATGCTCGAGTTCAGTGATCAGGGAAGCGCAGAGTTAATTCCACAGATGTTGCGCACCAGAACGCCGAAAGCACACAGACGTATGCCAGGCGTTGGCAAGGCTGTGGGGAAACCCAGACTCATACACTGATGCTGGCAGTGCAGACGGGTGCACCCATGCGACATGGGCTACTGCAGTTGCAGGCGTTGTGTTCTGGGACCCAGCGTGTCACGCGCCCTCACCTCCTGCACAGAAGCGCGCACCAAGGGCTGACGTGGAAGAGTGCGCACGCGCTGTTTGTGACAGCCAGCGTCTCGAAGTAATCCAGATTTCTGTCAGTAGTGGCATGGAAGACCAAGAGATACATGAAAGAATCTGTATGAAGGGACACTGCGATGCAGCAGACATGAAGAAACCGCCGCAGTGGTCAGCAGCGGTCAGCAGCATAGACGGCTCCAGCAAAGCGACGTGGATGAAGGAAGGTAGACGCAGGCGCCAGACGACTGTCCACATGCAGTCTGCAGAGCACCGAGAACGGCAGCGACGAGGGTGCACGTGCAGTCGGTTGGCGAAGCAACGCAGGAAGCAGTGTTACTGTAAAATTTGTGCAGCGGGTACTTTGCGTAGGTGGGATGGTAGGGGTGTTTGGGGGCCCAGTTACAGATGCTACTAGCGTCCTGGCAATATTATTTTTCTAGATCTGACTGAAGGTTAGTTACATGGACATTGATCTTTAGGTTTTTGTTTTATGCACCTTTCTATACATGTGTTATATTAATAAACTTATAAAATATATAAAAAAGGAATTAGAACCACAAATATGTAGGCACTTTAAAAATTCTAAGAGAATGTGTGCTGTATGTAGTATAGTAATTATACTACTGTGAAATCTAGAGAGAAAAAGTTCTCACACACACACATTTGAGCCTTTGGACATTATTGTCTGCATGTGGCAGCTAGATGTCTGGCCCCATCTCGAGATCATGAAGCGAGTCAGTTTTAAGAAGACAGGCCAACAAGCCGAGGATGGCAGAGTGAAAGCCAGAAGGACTCTGGTCCTCCGTGTCAAGATGCTGAAGCCACTGAGTCTGCAGCCACTTGCTCCCTAGTTGTCTCATGTGAGATAATACATTTTTCTCAGTCTTAGGAGAAAAGTAAAAAAGAAGCCACAGATAGGGGAATATTCAGTGAAAGGGTGGATATTTAATGTACCTAAATGTTCAGTTCAAAAAGGAAACCCAACTAGTATTTTGAAAATGAGAAAGGATGTTCATTGTTGTTAATAATCCTGAGATTCAAATAAAAATGGCAAAACCTACCCCCCAACAATACTGATTGCCAACTGTTAACAGTTATGACTTTTTATCACGACACAGCTGATGAAAGTGTGGTGAAACCGATGATCTCAGATGTCAGTGCTGGTGGCATTGTAAATTAGTAGCAGTCTTTCTGGAAAGACTTTGGCAAGATGTTTAAGTAATAATAAAAACATTTGTACCTCTGAGCCCACTAATCCCATTTCTGGGAATCTCTCCTAAAGAAATAAATTAGAATATGCAAAGGTCATTACAACTTTATTTATAGTAGCGAATAATAGGAAGAAATCAACATATTCAACAGTATGAAAATTAAGTAAATTAAAATTTTCAACTGAATTCCTTTTTAGTTATTTAAAACTATGCAAAAATATGCACATGAAAACTAAAAAGGAGGGGGAAATCCAAACTGATTATAATAGTTCTGTTAGAAGGTGGGAGTATGTATTTTCCCTCTTTTTGTAGTTTCTGAACTTTCTGCGATACTATGTTGACATGGTACCTCTACAGTCATAAAATTTTTATAGCAAATTAGAGCATTCATTTGTTTTTTTCCTTGTAACATGATACATTTCTTTTCAGTCGATGTCATTGCTACCCAAATAAAACCTGCCAGTTTTGTGCGTACTATAAATTGTACACATCTTTCATAGTCGCAGTCTGCTTATTTGATCCTGGTTTACCAGAGCTTTTTCTCTTCTGAGAGTTTACACTTGATATTCAGATCATCCTGTAGTTCAGATGACTTTGGGAATTCCTTTTAACTTTTGGGCCTGTGTGTAGAGATCAAGCATAAAGTAAAATCTTCGCTATCCAGCAGCTTCACTTTTTAAAAACGAGAAAAACATACACTGGACTAGAAATAGAAAGGCTCAGGAAGCTCTTGTTTAGGGCTGAGTGAAGGTAATAAGGGTCCGCATTATAGCAGAGCCTGTGGCAGTTGAGAAGAGATGGATGGTGAAAGACGTAAAGGAGAATAACAAAGCTTGATGGGTCTTTGAAAGTGGGGTAGGGCGATGGGGGTGACAGTACTAAATTTACGTGCGCTTAAAGCAGGTTGAGTTTGAGATGACAGCAGCATACTTGGGGAAAAGTGCCCACCAGGTGGGTGCACATGGACCAGACAAACATAAGGAGATACAAAGCGGAAATAAAGATCGAAGAGTCCTCCTGAGGCAGTGGTTGAAGCCTTGGGGACACATGAAGGCTGAAGAGGAAGAGCGATGTGGCCTCACGGGGGGACACAGTATTCAGAAAGGGAGGCAGCAGGAACCCGCGAGCGTCGTCTGTTTTAGATGACAAGTGTTTGATGGATGCTTGTCCATCATAACAGGAATTTCCACTGAAGCAGGTACATATGTCATCAGTGATTTTAAAACCCATGGCCTTTTTAAATATTAGAAACCTCATTCAGTTTTTTATACAAAAGGCACAATTTTATAGACTTTTAAAATGTATTTGTTTATTTTAGTAAGCAGCTGAAAGTTTGTCAGATTTTACAAAAGATTTGTCAGATACAAAGTTCTCGAACCTTGCTTTGGATGAATTGTTCTAATCCTTTGAGATTTTCAAAATCCTGTGCATGTCAGTTAAACTTCTGGAATAGATTCATAGTAATAAAATATTTATGACATCATTGTCTACAATTTCGCCCTAACAGAGTAGTATTAAGGACATGGAGTGCCTTCCAGCCACCTGAATGCATTATTTCAGCTGGTATGAATGATATTCTAAAACACGAGCCAGGGTGATATAATGGAAGGATCGGCCTTAGAGCTGAGATTCGCTTTGTTAAGTTCCCGGAGGCCTGGCTGTGCAGTTTCCTCAAGAGCATTTTTGTCACGTTTGTGTCGGCATAATTTATCTAAAACCTGAAAATACAGTTTAACAACAATGATGTTAAATTGAATTTATTCATTTAGACTTGGAACTTTAATTCCTAAATTTGTATAGGCTCCAGCAAGATGAGTTATACGCTAAAACTGTCTACCTCAAAAGCCTGTCTCAACAATATCTTAATTTTTGTCATTAAAAAAATGAACTGGAGGTATGAAGGCATAGGTTGGTTAGGATATCACTATATTCCACCATGTAGTAAATGGTGCGTATGAGATGATCTTGTTTCAGCCTGGCAGGTGACCAGACACTGACATCACCCCGTAATCGTTACCTGCTGCACACCCCAACTTCACCCCAAGAAGCGTGCGCTCAGATCCCGTTAACACCTGTCATTTGGGTCTTGTGAGTTACAGTGCTACCGCATCTAGTTGAAAAGCATTGTGGACTCCTCATGGGAAAGAGCGTGGGTGCTTCTTGATGACGTGTTCTTCTAAATATATCGTTGTATCATAACGTATGAGAGGACCATTGCTTTATTCTTCCGACTTGAGTGCAAATCAAGTGAATGAGAATCTTCTAAATGTCAGAGTTAAGAACACACAATCGCATCATTATTTAAGAGGAACATTGTTAGTCTGTATTTAGAATGTTAGATTAACATTAATATTAGTTTCTATTAAATCTTCCTATTTTTGAATAGAATTATTTGATGAGCGTTTTGTATCCACATGATTTGGTTCGCAGTTCCTCTGCCCAACTGAGAGATGATCCCTACTCCGCAGGGGATGGCCCAGGGAAGAAATTTTTTTTTTTTTTAGCAACGCTGCTTTCTGAAGCTTAACAGAATGCAGGAAATTGCTCTCTGGGGTGTGGAAGAGAGAGTCAGCCCGGATTTAATACATACCCCTTCAAGATAATGGAAGCAGAAGGCAGGAAATAGCCTCATAAGGTTAACTGAAATACCAGTCCCCACAGCGACATTAAATCACATAAATGAATTAAAACCGGTAGGTCACTTGGTAAAAGTTCTGGAGAAAGCGAGAGGGATTGGAGGAGAGTAAGTGGGGCAGGGAGGACAGCCGTGCGTCTGAGATCTTGACGTTTTGAAGGACAGCTGTGAAGAGACGCAGGCCAGTTCTCAAGCGACAAGCCTCACCCCTCTGTCTTCTTTGTCCCTTGAAAATGTACTGGTTGGGATCCAATAAAGTTTGTCATCCTACTGGCAAAACGTCAGTTTGCAGTTTCTCTTATAAGTAATGCATCCAAATAACATGTTTTTCAAAGTCCGAATATAGTATAAGCAGTGTGCTGAAGCATCCGATTTCTTCAGATTCTCATCAAGGATTTAATTCATCTTTCTAGTTACTAATTTTAGAATTCACGTATCTATCAGCTGACCCTATTTTATGAACTGCCAAACACTAAATTTTAAGTGGTTTTTAAATAACATTTCTCTTTAAGAAACTTTGATAGAATTTAAAGATCCAGTAACCCAATACAGAAGCTCTGAAAGTGAAACACACGTGTGATACATAGCGGACTTTTTTGTCATCCGTGCATTGCTGTTCTTCGGGGCTCATCCTTTCACTTCTTAGGGTAGGGAAGGTTTTCGGGGTGGTGTCAAGCACACGGCGGACAGTTTTAGTCTTTGCAGGTTTTTCACACAGATTGTCTGTTTTTGGTGGATTCCGAAGTTGTCTTTTTGGCTTTGATGGGAGGGAAAGGAACAACACATACAGCTGCTCTCGCCTTTCGGTGGCCACTGGAGCCATGGACCCTGCTTATCTGTTCCTTTCTCGTGTGTCCGGAGTGCCTGCCTTCTGTCACCTTCTGTCCTTCAGACTGCTCAGTCAGTTGTCAGTCCCACAAAGTCTTCCCTGATTAGGCCCCCGCACCTGCACCCGTGCTTCGCTTCCTGTCCCTCGTAAGTCGTGTGTGGTCACCCCCGTCACGGTGCTTTCGTCCTTATCTGAGGGCGGTTTGGGCACATTCTCGCCTCTGTGCTGTGCGCCGGTCTCGCTAAGTAAATGAAGAGCAGCTTGAAGACAGTGTAGGGCTTTTTGCTCCCTTCCGACGCCCTCCCCTCTGCCAGTACTCTGCATGTAAGAGACGTTTAAAAATTTATTTCCACATCATAAAGGTAGATCTGTGTTACTGTCTGATTTTAGATGGTCACCACTACTGTGTGAACACAGAGTCCAACCCAGGGAATTTGAGGGGACCGTTCAGCCCTCCAGGGACTTCCAGTTCACTATTCTGAATATTTTGTTCTCGGTCAGCTTTGTAATAAACACTAGGAATGAAATTCTTTGGCCAATAAATTTATTCTTTTATCTAATGCTCTTAAGTTAACATTTATGTACTGTAGTAGAGTTGACAGGGACCAGGGACTATTCAAAATAGAATAGTAGTCTCTGTTGCTAAGTGTACCAAACACGTGATTAACTTAGTTTCTTTATGTTTTTATTATAAAGCTGACAATTTAGAAAATAGGGAACAGTAGAATGACCTATGCTATATTTCTTTATGGGCTGTTAACACTACCTTGGCTTTAGTAATTAAGTTTTCACAAAGTATTTTAAAAATATATAGTTAACTTTGTTTTCTATTTTTCCCTGCTCTGTTGGTGATTTACTTAGATAGTAAAATGGTGTCGTAGCCTCTATTTTATAAATGAACATTTTATGGTCCTGTGTACTTGTTACCTGACTTTTCAAAAATTTGTGGCATTATCTCCACCACTGAACTCTAAGCTGGTGAATAGTAACTGTCTCTACCAGGATATTGTCAGTTGCAACTAACAAAGAAACTGCCCGGATTAGGCTTAAATCGTGCAGGGCGTCTCCTGACTCGCGTGTAACGAGGAGACTCTGGCGCGAGCCGCTGGCGTGTCTTCCGCACGAGTGTCAGAATTGCTTGAGAGTCAGATGCCTCCCCGGTCACACTTGGAGAAATGCGTGAGCCTCCCTTACCGGCATGCAACAGCTTCTTCACCCTGGTTCTGATGGCATGCTCCCCGATCCCATCCCTGTGGTGAGCGACAGTGCTCCCTACCTACTCACTGGGACCCGAGTCACATGCCTGTCATGAGCCAGTCTGGGGGCAGAAGTAACCGAAGCGGGGTGAGCCCCATCCAGACCGCACGGCTAGGGCGAGAATGACAGGGATAATGTATCTCAGCTGGTTCCCAAAGTGCCACGTATGGAACGTGCCACAAGTTACCTATGTCCTTGTGTCCTCTGAGAGACAGACGCTTCTGTTAGGGAAAGTCGAAAAGCAGAAAGAAGGGGATTAAAGTCAGATAAAGCGCAGCTATTTAACGAAGACCTTCTTAGCAGCTGAAGAAACGAGCAGGCCGAGGCAGAGCGAGGCATCGGGGCTGAGTCTGGATAAGCCGCAGTTCAAGGACTGCCCCGGTCCCCACCGAGCTCAGCGCCCAGAATCGGAGTGAGTAGGTAGGCCGGCCTTGGCATGTCCTTATGATGCCTCCATTTTCTCGGTCCCAGGTAGGAGGTGCCCTGTTAGAGCTCTATCTTGTATTTTAATTAGTGTCTCAGCAGGTCTATGTAATAAGGCTGGAAACAAGTGGCATTTAGTCTTAACCTTATATATATATAAAGGTTATATATATTTATATATCTATTTCAGACTTTGGTTTACTTTCTTGGCTTTTGAGAAAAATATTCAAAGGTACCTGTTTAGCTACTGATGAGTTTTATTATAAAATTTATTTGAAACTGAAACTGGGAAAAATGTGCTTCATATTCATACCAAGGCATTTTAATGACTGTTTCCGTGTTATCGAGTGGTACTTTTTTTCTTCCAGGGAATGGATTCGTAAACTCAAGAGCTTCTCCAAATTTGATCGGAACCACTGGTGCAAACAGTCTAGGCAAAGTCATGCCCACGAAGTCCCCCCCGCCGCCGGGGACCAGCAGCCTGGCCATGAACAGTCGCAAGCCCGACCTGCGCGTCGTCATCCCTCCTTCGAGCAAGGGCATGATGCCCCCGCTGGTACGTGCCGCCTCTCTTCACCTCCGTTATTTAGAACGTGTGTTTCATACGCGCATCTACTTTCCTTTGAAATGTTCTGTACTTCCATAGAACCTGGACCTTTTCCTAATGGGTATTCTATTTGAAATCGGCGTTTGAAGAAACAAGTGTATTTTAAATACACAGAAATCAGATTATGGAGAAACAGGAAATCCGCTTAATGGTTATTGAAAATTAAATGTGGAGAGGTTGTTATCCTTAATTTTAATTTTACCAGACTAGCATCTTTACTTAGAGATCTTATCCCTAAACTGATCATTTAAACTGGACGTAAGCATCTTTTCTCTGTACTCTGCATACTTTAAGTAATTTTTGCATATGCTTTTCTGTGAGAGAAACACTAAATTATTTGTCAGAAAATTCTACATATCAAAGAGAAATATTGTAGAATAGTGAAGAAGGCATAAAAACTTGAATGAGCTATTCTTCAAATAAAATTTTTTGTTTATTCTCAAATGATCTTTCCATTTAACTCCAAAGGATACCGGTCTTCCCAGCCCGGCCCTTGACAAGGTCTTTATAGTTCCAGCCTCATTTATTTTGAATCCTATGTTTATAAAGCAGAGTATGTTTATTCCCCCGTAGCCTTTTAAAGAAAAAAATTAGAATATTACATGCATATTTTAAAGCCATTCTTAATTTAGCAACTGTTCGATTACCAAACATGTGACGTGACATGCCCGATGTTCTTCTTCCTGTGCAGACCTGCCATTTGGTCTTCTCGCTAAGTGAAAGTGCTCAGAGAGCCTGTGTTCTCAGGCTTTAGGTGACAGGTCTACATTTGTTTAACTTGGTCGTCCAAGGTTAGAACAAAGGAGAGTAGGGACCAAAATTCTTTAGGTCAAAAAACAAAGAAGTAACTTTTTCGTTTGGAGATCTTGAAAGTTGGAAACTGTGTCACTCCCAACCTTATAATGAAAAAAAGTTGGACAAACAAGTTCACAGTTTTCCCACAACCCACTGTAGTGTTGAGGTTTCCGGACAGCTGACTGGCCAGGCTCTGGGGGGGCAGGCTGCGGGGGAGGACGCAGGTAGTAAGAGTTAGCTGGGGTGCCTGGTGCATCCTGGTGGCCAAGCGTCCACTGGCAGGACCGTGCCAAGCCCCTGAGGCTGCTGCAGGGGCGTCTGAGGTCTCTGGCAGGTACTTTCCTCTGTGAACGTCACCGGGTGCCCACAGAAGACACTGGGATTGTCCTGAAGCAGCCTCCTGTGTGACACAGCTGGAGGAGGGAGAGCAGCCACTGTGCCGGCCAGGGAGTGTTGCCTGTACCTGCATCCTCCTTTCACACCTGTGGATCACAGGTCTTAGTCTGTGAGGAGATGAACAACAGAACTGTCACCCTTAGGACACTGGTGAGGTCCCACTGTATCTGGGGAGTGGAAAAGGAAAAATGTCTCAGCCCAAGGTGGAGGAGCAGGAACAATGCCAGGAGTGTGGCAGGATGACTGAGAGGGCCGCAGCCTGAATGGAGCAGGCACTGGGGAGAAAAACAAACAAAACCAACTCCCCGCTTCTCAGGGGAATTCGAGGGCTGTGGTGGATACACAGAGCGTAACTAGCAACAGTCAAGCTCAAAACCCTGCACTAAAGGCCTAGCAGAGGAAGGACTTGTGTGTCTCTGGGTTAGTGGGAATTACCAAACTGGAGTACAAGAAGAAAAGCGATGAACACAAAACTAAGTAGAGCAAAGGCTCCCGAGCTGTGGGACGTTAACAAATCGTCTAACATTTGTAGTTGGAATTCCAAAAGAGAAGAGACCAGAGCAAAAGAAATACTTGAAGAAGTAATGACCAACACTACCAAGTAGGGTAAATACTACCAACAACACACACACACACACACACTCTCTCTCTCTCCTCCTCCCTCCCTCCCCCCTTTTCCCCACCCACCCTGACTGCTGAAAGCAAACAACAAAGAGGAAAAATTTTAAAGGCAGCCAGAGAAAACATACAGAGGAACAAAGATAAGAATTCATACCATCCTCCTCTTCAGAAACTATGCAAGCTACAAAATAATGGAGTCACATAAAGTGCCGAAATTTAAAAAAAAACAAACGAAAACCTCAATCTAGAATTCTGTACTTAGCAAAATTTCATTTCAAAAATGAAAGAGAAATAAAAAACTTTTCTCAAACAAAAATTGTGGGAATTTATTGCCGGCAGATATGCTCTATGAGAAATGTTAAAGGAAGCCCTTCGGCACCAGAAACTTGATACCAGCAAAAATCTGTATCTATGCAAAGAAAGAAAGAACAACGGAAATGAAATAAATGAAGATAAAATAAAAGTAATTCCCCCATGTTTTTATAAACTTATTTCAGAACAATTTTAAATTTATTTAAAGACTGCAAAGATAGTACAGAAAGTTCCTATAGGTCCTATACCTAATTTCTCCTGTTAACATCTTACGATAGTACAGTTCATCTGTTACAACTAATGAATCAATGTCGATAAATTCCATATTTTATTCAGATATCCTTAGTTTTCAGCTAAATGTCTTTTTCTGTCCCAGTCCAGGAGACACATCACATTTAGTGGCCGTGTCTCCTTCAGGCTCCTTGGCTGTGACCGTTTGGAAGGCTTTCCTTGCTTTAATGACCGTGACAGTTTTGAGGAGTACTGGTCAGTCAGTATTTTGTAGATATTCCTCAGTTAGGATTGAACTGATGTTTGAACTGATGTTTTTCTTAAGATTAAATTGAGGTGATTGATTTGGCAGAGGAAAGCCACAGAACTGAAGTGCCCTTTTTCATAAAAAGGGCACATGCTGTCGACATGACAGTTGCTATTGATGTTAACCCTGGTCATCTTGCTGATGTCGTTTTCATGGGCTTCTCCACTGTAAAGTTACTCTTTTTTTCCCCTTCTGATAGTCTCCTTTGGAAGGAAGTCACTCTATGAGGCCCACACCTGTGGAGTGGGGGATAAGCTCCCACCTCCTGAAGGCAGAGTCTCTCCGTGAGTTGTTTACGTGGAGTTCTGTGCAGGTGACTGCTCTGCTGTCTCTCACTCGTTTAACCATTCACATATGCTAGTATGGACTCATGGATGTTTATTTTGCACTTTAGGTTGTAATACTACTAAATTCTGTTCAATTATAATTCTACTGATTCTGTTTTTTTCTATTGCTCAGATCATTCCAGCTTTAGCTTCTGGGGACTGTTCAGTTGGGTCCTGTGCTCCTTTCACATTCCGTCACCCTGGTGGAGTGTGTTTTGGTGGGTGGGGTCACTACAAAATTGTCCAGGATCATCCTGTATATATTTCTTGCCCCAGTCCTAGAATCCGGCATTTCTTCGAGGAACCCCTGGTTCCTTTTGTTGGAGGCTGGTATTTGAAACCAAGATCTAGGCATTTCCTCTCTTTTAATTGTTGTAAAAAATAGCTGACTTTCTAAAACAAAAATCGTGGCAACGAATTTTGTGTTTATAGCACGTGTAAAAATATATGACAACAAATAATGGGGGGATTGGAAATAGGCTTTTGTAGGTCCTCACTCTATACATGATGTGATATGTATTTGAAGGTGAATTCTAATTAAGGATGTGTATTTAAACAGTGGTGTAACTACAGAAAAAAATTTAAAAGACGTATAAATAATAAGTCAATAAAAGAGATAAAATGAAATTATAAAAATGCTCTAATAGTCCAAGAAATAGAAAAAGAAAAATAGATGGAAGAAATAGAATATAGCCAGCAAGGTTGTAGATTTCATTCCATTCATACAAGTAATCACATTGAATGTCATAAACATCATAAACATCAGTTAAAAGACAAAATAAAATGTCTGATTGGTTTAAAAAGGAAGCTCATACTATACCTGTCTGCAAGAGCCCCACTTTAAATATAAAGACAGAGGTAAAAGCATGGAGAAAAATATACTATGCAAACGTTAACCAAAATAAAGCTAGAGTAGCCATACTGATTTCAGACGATGTAGACTTCACAATAAGGAATATAATCAAGGATAAAGAAGGACGTTATGTGGTTCATTTTCCAAGAAAGAAGTATCTTTATTGTATATGTACTAACCACAGACCTTCAAAATCCATAAAGCAAAAACTGATAGAACTAAAAGGTGGAAAAACACAACTGTGACTGGAAACTTCAGCGCTCCTTCTCAGTAACTGACAGGGCCAGCTGGGCAGGAAAATCAGCTAGGGTCTCGACCTGGCCTGAGAGGCGTGCACAGAACACTTCACTGCCCAGCATCAGAAAACACATTTTCTCAAGGGCTTTTGGAACATTAACCAAGACAGACCATATCCTGTGTCATGAAATAAACCTCAACAAACTTCAAAAATTGAAATCATACGAATTATTGACTCTGACCATAATGAAGGCAGCACCAGGCAATAGGAAAATCTTCAGATATTTAAGAATTAACTAACACTTTTAAATAACCTAGGGGTCAAAGAGGGACTCTCGAGAGAAATTTTGAAATACATATATATCAGAATTTGGGGGACCTGTTAGAGTGGTGTTGAAAGGGAAATTTAGAGCATTAATGTTTATATTAGAAAAGAGAAAGGTCCCAAGTCAATAAGCTTTTACCTTAAGAAACTCGAGAAAAAAGAGCAAACTTAACCCAAAGCAATTGGAAGAAAGGAAAAAATAAAGAGCAGAAATTAATGAAATTTAAAACTGGAAAACAGTAGAAAAAAGCAAACCAAAAGCGTGTTCTTCGAAGAGATCGATAAAATTGTTAAACTTCTAGCCAAAGTGACCGGAGAAAAAGAGGAGACATAGGCTATCAGTGTCAAGAATGAAAGAGGTTATATAACCCTAAAGACACTAGAAAGTGACAAGGGAGACTACAGACAACTCTCTTTCAGTAGATTTGATAGCTTAGATGAATATGGGCCAATTCCTTGAAAGGACAAACTACCAAAGAATCACCGAATTCACTGAAGAAAGAATTAACCTGAATAGTAAACTGTCTATTTAAAGAAATTGAATTCCTAGTTTAAAAATCTTTCAAAAAAGAAGACTCAAGACCCAGATGGTTTTACTGGCAAATTTTACCAACATCTGAGAAGTAATAACATCAACTCTGCATAGTCTCTTTCAGAAAAACAGATGAGGAGGGAATACCTCTTGGCTTACTGTATTAGGCCAGCATCGCCCTAACACAAAACCAAAATAAGGCATCACAAGAAACTTCAAGCCAGTAGCCCTCATGAACTCTAGACAAAATCCTCCACAAAATATTAGTAAATAAATTCATCAGTGTATGAAAGGATAATTAGATTAAGTGGGCTTCGCCCAGGAATGCAGGACTGATTCTAAATTTGAATAGTCATCAATATAATTCACCATGTTAACAGAATTCAGCATTTATTCATGATTCAAAAAAAAAAAAAAAACTTTCAGCAAACTAGGACATGCAGAGAACTTCTTTAATAAAGAACATCTAAAAAAAACCCCACAACTAAAATAGTAAGAGGAAAACATTCAATCTTTTACTGATATTAGGAACTAGGCGATCACATTTATTCTCACCACTCACATGTAATATCGTACTCGAAGTCTTAGCCAGAACCATCATGAATGGAAAAAAATGCATACATATTGCTGGTAAGGAAGAAATGAGACCATATCTTGTCACAGGAAACATAATTATCTATTTAGAATAACATAAAGACTGCAAAACAAAAACTCCTGGGACTAGGCAGTGGTTTTCAAAAGGTTGTAGAGTACAGGGTCAGTTTATAAAAGTCGATTGTGTTCTTATATTAGCATTGAACAAAGGGAATATAAAATTTAAAAATACTATTCAAATAGCACCAAAAATAAAAGGAAGAGAAAGAATGACCGTGTACAAAGCTAACAAAATACGTGCATTTTAAAACCACAAAACTCTGTTGAAAGAAATCAAAGACCTAAATGAAAAGATACATAGCATGTTAATGGATTTAAAGACTCAATATTGTCAAGATGTCACTTATTCCTAAATTGATCTACAGATTAAACATAATCCCAATCAAAATTGCAACAAGCTATTTATAAATATCAATAAGCCAATTCTAAAGCATATGGAAAGGCAAAGAAATTGCGATAACCAAAACAATTCTGGAAAAGAACGAAGTAGGAAGACTACCTGGTTTCAAGACCTATAAAGCTACAGTAATCAGGAATGGGTACATGTATCAGTGGACAAAATGGAGAGCCCAGAAAATGGACCTACACAGATATATTCAGCTGGCTTTTGACAAAGATGCTAAAGCAATTCCGTGGAGAAAGGACAGTCAGTACAACTCTCGGCGTTGGAATGATCCAGCCGCCTCTGTGTATAAGACAGAGCCTCAACGTGGAGCTCATACCTTATTCAAAAATTAACTCAAAGTGTATCAGATCTAAATGTAAAACTTCAAACCGTGAAACTTTTAGGAGAAAACAATACAGCACCAAAAGCATGATCGATAAAGAAAAAATGGATATGTTGGTATTTATTAAAATTTAAGTTTTATTCTGTGAAAGGCCCAATTCAGAAAATTAAGAGAACCTACAAATTAGGAGGTAATATTTGCAAATCACCTGTCCAATAAAGGAATTGTATCCAGAATGATATAGCTATATACCTATTAGAATGACTAAAATTAGAAAAACAAAAACTAAAAATGCCAAATTTTGGCGAGGATGCAGAGCCAGTAAAAACTCAGATATTCTTGCTTGGAATACGAAATGGTAGCGCTACTTTGAAAACAGTTTGGCACTTTCTTATAAAGTTAAATAATACTTGTCATACAACCCAACGATCCCACTCCTGTTTACCCCAGTGAATTGAAAACTGTGCTAATACCAAAACCTGCGTTTTCCATAATCACCAAACCCGAAAGCAGCCTGGACGTTCTTCAAACAAATGAATGATAACGCGCCGTAGCTCATCCATGTGAAGGATGACCGCTCAGCGATAAGGGAGTTGTTTGCTATGGTACGGGTGGACCTTAAGTGACCTTTGCTTAGAAGCCCGATCCAGAAGACTACGTAGCACACGATTCCATTTGTATTTCATTCTGGAAAATACAAAACAGACCAGCGGCTGCTCGGAGCGGGGAGTCGAGTCCAGGTGGCAGCGTGAAGGGGCTCTGAGGTGATGGCACTGTCCTGGGACACTGCGTTGGATACGGGAGCCTGTGCTTCTGTTAAAGCCCATGCAGCTGCACGGTGCAGAGAGAGATGATTTACTATACGTAGTTTAAAAAAAAAAGGTTCCAGGGGAACCCAAGATGGAGCTGGTCTAAATAACTCTGCGAAGTGTTCTGACTGATATTGTGAGGATAGGGGCCAAAATAATGGTATCAGATCACTGTCCTCAAGATGATAAATTTGTTACACACTCTCTCTCACATTAGTGTACGTCACACATTTCATAGCTCTGCTGAGGGCCTGAATGCACCCCAAAAGGTTATGTAGGAACCCACCTTTCAATAGAGCAGTGGCCAAAAGAACGATTTAAGCAACAAAATAAGTAACAGTAGTGTTGCATTATAACCCAGGAATGAAAAAATACTGACTCTATTGATGATATAGATAAATTGACTAAAGGGAGAAGGGACAACTCTTTCTTAGAGAAGAATTCTAATACGTGTAGAAAGAATGAGAGAAATAGTAAATCACCATTATACCACAGTACAGAGGTAATTTTTGCAGGCAAGGTCAACAGATGAATGCTAAAATTCGTGAGCCAGAGTTGAAGGATAAACAGGATATTTGCATAATCTTAAAATGTCTTCCCCTAAGTAACTGTTGATTGCAAAGGGGAAGCTAGTGATGTCATAGTGGAGAATCCTGAAGACATGACCTTAGCCAGAAGGTCAAGTTTAACATCACTGGCAATGGATACAACGTGCTAAGAAGGTCACATCACCTCTGTGGTATTCCCCCCCAAATCCAGGCTTTCTAAAAATATCAGACGCCTGATTGAGGGACGTTCTAGGACATGTCTGACTGGTAGTCTTCAAAAGTTGCCAAGGTCATGAAAAACAAGGAAAGACCAAGTAAACTGTCACAGACCAGGGGAGGCTGAGGAGACATGACAACTAAAGGCACTTGGGGTGCAGGACTGATCCTGGACAGACACGGGTGAAAGGCTGGTGAAGTACAAGCGGAGTCTGTCACTTCAGTTACGCCGTGGTGTGTGTTCTCACTGGCACCCCTGTGCCGTGTTTCTCTGGGTCGTTAACATTGTGGGAAGCTGCGTGAGGTGTGTGACAGTTTGCTCTTTTTGCAACTGCTCTCCGAGTCTAAAATTATCTCAGAATACAAGGTTAAAAATACATACATATATAACAAAGAAATGGCCAAAAAAAAAGTTGCTGAGAAAATGTGACATTTAGAATAGTCATTTGGCTTATTGCCTTTGAGGAATTGGATGTAAATACCTGCCTCTATCTTTCAGAAATAAAAATGACAGAATTTCGTTTAAGGCACAGAAATATGTTTGTAAGAATTATTAATAAATGGCAAAGTTTGACAAACTACCTTTAGACATTTAGCAACTCGTCCAGATTATCTCATCTTTATTTAGAAGAGATCACGAAGCATCTCCATGGAATACTCAGAAGTGACCATACGAACTACTTCCACCCTTATCCTGCAGGTTACAGTGAAAACCACACGCACACACGTAGTATTGTGATGTGTATCTGGTAGGTGGAGACAGGTAGAGTGTAACAAAACAGTGGAAGAGCATTTCACCCACGTTTGGAGTAGCAGTTCTGGGGCGAGTGATTGCTTTCAGAGTAAATAATCACCTTTCCTCCTCTTCTGCACTATTTGTTTGCAGATAAACCTACTTTCAGATTGGGGCTTCATATATCCGTGATTCTTACAAAGACACCTTTCACAGATTGACAAAGAACCTTGGCATGTTCCAATAAAATAAGAAACTAGTTAGAAGATTATCCTAGCATATTAATAGTTTCTAGATGTTCAAAAGAAGAAGAGTAAATATATTCCATTTATCTCTTTTCTATACGTGGTCATCAGATCACTTCTCCCCCAGTCTCATTTTCTTTATATATGTGGCTTTTCTCCATTGAAATGATTTTATTCATATGAAAATTATATTTGCAGGTGCTAAGCCTAGGTAAATCTGTGTTATTTAAAACTATGATACTCATTAACAAATGAGGTCTTGTTGTTTCGTTACACTGTGCTAGCTACTGTGGGAAATAAGAAAACAAAATAATTTCTGTCCACCGAGGAGCACAGAGTCTAGTACAGAAGTGGACATGCGTGACCGGGCGGGGCAGGCATAGGAGGGCAGGGTGTAAGTATAGAGGCAGCGTTCTCAAGGTTCTAGGTAGAAACTGCTGTGGTGATTCGGAGCCCCTTTTAAACACTGTTGTGGTCGCATGGCCGTGAGGAGGTGTGGCTAGCACAAGAGCAGGCCAATTGGGGGGGGTGGTCTCTAAATCCTGACCCCAAGACATTGAGAAGAGCCTTCCCAGTCTTCTAAAATCCACTACAAGTACAGAGGCAGTAAATAACTTACATTTGTATTTGTTGCGTATATAATTATCTCTTGAGAGTCTGCAGCAATTGCTAGTGTCCAAATAACATGTTTTTCTAAAGAAACGCTTCATTTTCAAGTGCCAGCAGTCTTAGTAACTCTCTTATCCCTCTTTTGTGCTGCATGCAGTCGGAGGAAGAGGAATTGGAGTTGGTGAGTGCGGGTCTCTGCTTGAAGGGAGTTGAAAAAGAGGTCGAAAGTACTAATTCTAAGTGTTTTTGTCTAACCAGCGTTCCCTTTGTTATGTAGGTTTTTTTTTTTTTTATTAAACACTATCCAAGTGCACGAATAACTAAACCAATAGCTGGTAATACAACATCTAGTTTTTCTACTTCTAATTGTATATCTTGACCCATTTTATTTGTTGAGCCTTTTAAAACAATAGCTGTCCATGATCACAAACCACTCATGAAAGATTGTTTTTACAGGAAAGATACAAAATACCTTATATAGTTCCCCAAATTATTAATCTATTTTTAGAAAATGACTTCACCTTCAAAGTTCCTCAGATTGTAACACATGGTCTTGTGTTATTTCTCTTTCTTTCAAAAAGATGACATCATTTTTGGTGAGGTCACCTTTTTACAGAGTTGGAATTATTTCATCCTGCATGAGACGGTCTGAACCACAAAGGGTTTTCCTGTTTACCGAAAGGAGTGTCTGTAACAAAACATACACAACTTTACTTTTTTCCTATCAGAAGAGATTTCATTCTTAAAAGCTGCTATTACCTTTTTCCCAAAACAAATGATTTCTGTTTGCTTTTCTTCTGGCATGTAAGTTTGACTAAAAATAGCTTTGAGTTGATCTATTTCTTCTTTGGGAACTAAAACCCAAAGCCCACAGAAGCGATCATATGACTTCACCTGCTCATTAGATGATTTTTAAGGGGGATAAAAACATGAAGTTTAGTTGTTAGCATGGAAGAGGGGTCCAGACTGCATGAAAGCATGGGGGAAAGGCATCTGTTGGGTTTCATTTACATTTTATCATTATGATTATATGCATGCTGGTGTGTTTTGCACAGTTTATTTTTTTCAAATAAGTTCTGTGCTCTGTCCCTAAGAGACTGATCTTTATTTTGTGATCATTCATGGTTTTTGCCTGTGGTTTTGTGCTGGTTAAATTACACTCGTCAGCTGTCACTGTGCTGCTGGGTTACATCATGTGCAGATTTAGAATCTTTTGGGAAGACACTTTACTTAATGATACAGTAACGATTACCAAATGGAAGTTTATCATCGAGATAGAATAATGCATCTAGGACTAAACCTCACTATTTACCCTTAAGAACTTGTCACGAATGCGGCCTTGTGAATTATCTAGCAATACGTCGCCCTCTAATGGTTTCAGAAGTCACTTAACTCTTATAAAACAGTGCCAAACACAGTCTCTTAGATTGAGAAAGTTTTTCAAATCGGTTTGAGCTCTAGAATATAACCGTGGATGGCTCTGACCCAAAGTGAGGGAGGACAGGTGCTCTGGAGCCCGCACTGAAGACTCTTGAGAGCCAGGCCACAGAGAGTCCTTTAGAGGCCTTGCGGCTCCAGGGGAATGAGCATACGTATTCATCCCTTTTTCACCAGTGACGTAGAAATCTTGGGCCAGAGGGTTCGTTATGACAGTAAGGCTGCTCTCTGGCATCTGTGTGGTCCTTCATTGATTACCCTTTGAAAACAGCGATGGAGAAAACCGAATCACATTCCGATTCTTTATCATCTGAATTATATACTTTTATTGATATGGCTTAGACCCCTCTGCCCCCAAAAGGTCACTTATCGGGCTGTCGCTTCTTCATGTAGAACAAATACCCCTGGAGGTGTGTTTTGGCCTCCCTGTGCACTCACTGCGTGGAAGGAACATGGAGTCTGTCTATTCCTCTGGCCCTTGGTTTTGGTCAGCGTCTTCCAGCCACCTGGTGGCAGACGGTGACCGTCCTGAACTGACTGCGTCACTCAGCAGCTGGTTTTAGCCCTGGTTCCCAGTGTAGGCAGGATGCCGTGGAGGGGTCGGTCAGCAGGCGGTGAATGCTCGTGCTCGGCCCCGTCCACAGCTCGTCCTGACAACACTCGTCCTTCCAGCACCCTCCGCCGGGCCTGTCCGTCCATTCAGGAGAGCCGGGAGCTGTGGAGCGATGCATACCTGAGCCCGCGCTCAGATCTGTCCACTGGTGGCGGTGTTGACAATCAGGCTGTGCACTGTGGGCGGGAGAGATCGCTGGGCCACCCCTCAATTTTGCTGTGAACCGAAAACCGCTCTAAAGCAGTCACGATTAAATACATGTGACTTTATGTGGGTAAAATCAGCTGCAGGCTCACGGGAGGGGACGAAGGTACAAGGTGCGCTTCAGTGAGCCACGGCTTCAAGCCACTTAACGTGTAGGCGCTGAAGTACGAGCAGCTTTAGTGCCTACTCTCCGGGACTTACGTCTCCATGTACTCATGACCTCTGCTGTCCTCTGGTGTTTAAAACCTACACACATTTTATTTCGGGTCGCCTCGGCAGTATTTGTAGTGGCCTCAAGTCCTCATTTATGCTAATGCATAAAAGTGTGATTACTCATGATGAGTTTCTATGTTAAAGGTATGTCTGTGACAGCAGTAAAGTGTATGAAAAAGATGGGAAAATGACTGATTTGTGTAAAATTGTCCCTTAAAATTAAATAGTTACTCCCATTAGTATTTTGAAGGTCACATCATCACTGCTTCAGGAAGTAATGACATTCACATCATAAAACTGTGAAAAATGTCACTTTTAAATTGAATGTTATTTTTAAAATATGAAGTCTGAACATAAATACGCGATAACACTTTTTTCCTGCTCTCTTGCAGAATACCCAGAGGATAAGCAGTTCCCAGGCCACTCAACCCCTCGCTACCCCCGTGGTGTCTGTGACGACCCCGAGCCTGCCTCCGCAGGGGCTGGTGTACTCAGCCATGCCCACCGCCTACAACACCGGTGAGCCCACTCGCGCCCCGCGGCTTCTCGTGTGTGACTAACGTGCTTCTGTGGTTATTTTTTTAAAAAGGTATATTTATTGAAAGTATTTCTAGTTTCCTAGATTCACATTTGGACATACTAAAAAAAAAAACATACTAGCCTTGAGAAAATCACAAAAACACATCGCTTGCAGGAGGATTTCCCAGCGTGAACTCTTACTTACCTGGCACGGGAACGAGTAGCCGTTTTCGGGGTGGCGGCGTGCGTCACGCCAAGGAGCGTTTGCTCACGTGTTCTGTCCTTTCTCGCGCTTCCTGCCTTGTCAGCCTGCTTGTGTGGCGCGTGTCATGTCGTGTGGGGCGCGTCCCTCCGTGTGGCTGCCCACTTGGCTTCTGTTGTTGGCGCCAGAGGGACAAAGCCAGGACCTTCCTTGTTTCTCAGAGCCAGCCTCTCACCTCCGAGAGGAGCTTTGCACTCACGTGTGTCTAGACGCCTCCTCTCCCTTTTCGGGGTACGTCAGGGAAGTTCGAGCACGCTGGAGTGGGTGGGGGCTGCTTTTAGCCACGTGGGCCGTGCAGAGGTCCCTTCGGACCCGCGGGGGGGCCTGGCAGAAACGCGGGTGGTTCCACTCGCCAGCCGAGCTGAGCACCCAGGGCGTCAGGGACGAAGGCGGGAGGCAGTGCTTCTCTGTATCTATGAGTCTGTTTGTTTGTTTGTTTGTTTTTTACACTCCACATATAAGTGGAGTCATATGGTATTTGTCTTTCTCTTTCTGACATGTTTCACTTAGCATAATCTCCTCCAGGTCCATCCATGTCACAAATGGCAAGATTTCATTTTTTCTTTTTTCTTTTTTTATGGCTGAGTAATATTCCATTGTAGTACGTACTGTGACTTCTCAATCCAGTCGTCGATAGATGGGCACTGACGTGGCTTCCACATCTGGGCTGTTGTGGATAGCACCGCAGTGAGTGTAGGGGTGCACACAGCTGTTCAAATTAGTGTTTTGGATTTCTTCGGATAAATACCCAGAAGCGGGATTGCTGGATCACACGGCAGCTCTGCTTTTACTTTTTTCAAAGGAAACCCCAGACTGTTTTCCACAGTGGCTGCATCGGTTCGCAGTCCCAGCAGCAGTGCACGAGGTGCCCTTTTCTCCACATCCTCGCCAGCACTGGTTTTTTTGATATGTTGATGATGCTCATTCTGCCAGGTGTGGCGTGTTATCTCACTGTGGCTTTGATTTGCATTTCCCTGACGACTAGCAATACTGATCATCTTTTCATGTGTGTGTTGGCCATGTGTACGTCCTCTTTGAAGAAATGTCTGTTTAGGTCTTCTGTCCAATTTTTAATCAGATTGTCTTTTTGGTATCAAACTGCATGAGTTCCTTATTATTTTTGGATTAGGAACCCCTTATCAGATGTATCATTGGCAAATATCTTCCCCCATTCAGTAGGTTGTTCGTTACGTCGATGATTTCTTAACAGTGCAAAAATATTTCAGTAAGATGTAGTCCCATTTGTTCATTTTTTCTTTCGCTTAGCTCTTGCCTAAGGACTCATAGGAAAAAAAATATACTACTAAGAGCAATGTCAGAGAGTTTACTGCCTGTGTTTTCTTCTAGAAGTTTTATGGTTTAGGGTCCTACATTTAAGTCTTTTATCCATTTTGAGTTTAATCTTATATATGATGTAAGAAGGTGCTCTAGTTCTTTTTTTTTGCATGTATTTGTTCAGTTTTCCCAACATCATTTATTGAAGAGACTACCCCATTGTATATTCTTTCCTTCTTTGTCATAGATTAATTGACCATATAGGCATGGGCTTATTTCTGGGCTCTCTGTTCTGGTCCATTGACCTGTGTCTGTTTTTATGCCAATATTGTGCTATTTTGATGACAACAGCTTTGTAGTATAGTTTGATATCAGGTAGCATATCTCCAACTTTGTTCGTAAGATTGCTTTGTATGTGGATGACTTATTGTAGTGTTGTGTTTGGATTCCTTTCTTTTTATTTCTTGTATATCTCTTGTAGATTTTTGGTTTGTGGTTACCCTGTGTGCTTCACACATACCAAGCTGTGTTCATACCAGTCTATTTTAAGTTGATGGTCATTTAAATTCGAACACATTCTAAAATCACTACGGTTTTTTATCACCCCCTCTAAATTTATATTTTTGTCATTACTTTTTACTGCTTTTCTGTGTGTATCCCTATTGCTGTAATTACACATGATCTTTCTAACTTTTGCCTTTTAACCTGTGTACTACCTTTACAGTGGTCGATCTACTGCTTTTATGAAGTGTTTGTCTTTGTGAGAATTTTTTCTTTCCTATGTTATTTCTGATCTTTTTTTCTTACAAAAGTCTCTTTAAGATTCTTCGTGACGCTCTTTTGTTGGTGATGAACTCCTTTAGCTTTTTCTTGTCTGGGAAGCTCGTTATCTGCCCTTCGATTCTAAATGATGTCTTTGTTGGGTAGAGTAATCTTGCTGGTAGGTCCTTGCTGGTCATCATTTTGAATATTTCACGCCACTCCCACTGGCCTGCAAAGCTGTTGAGAAATCAGCTGACAGCCTTTGGGGCTCCCTATAGGCAACTGCTTTTCTCTTGCTACTTTTAAGATTCTTGGTCTTTAACCTTTGGCATTTTCATTTTGATGCATCTCGATGTGGGCCTCCTTGGGTTCATCGTGTTTGGGATTCTGAGCTTCCTGGACTTGTTGTATCTATTTCCTTCACCAAGTCAGGGGAGTTTTCCGTCATTATTTCTTCAAATAGATTTTCAAGTCCTCTCTTCTGGTACCCCTATGATGCAAATGTTGAGGATTCTTTTATGGGACATCTTGTGACAACATCAAGCAAATTTTTAAAATTTCTTTTTGTTCTGATTGGGTGTTTTCTGCTACCTCGTCTTCCAGATCACTGATTTAGTGATCTCTGCTTTATGTACTCTGCCGTTGACTCCTTCTAGTGTATTCTTCATTTCATTTATTGTAGTCTTCATTTCTGGCTTTTTTTTTATAGTTTGTCTTTGTTGAAGTTCTGAGTTTATCTCTTCTTCCCCTAAGTTCATTAAGCATCTTGTTGACTAGTGCTGTGAACTTAGCATCTGGTAGATGACTCATCTCCATTTCATTTAGTTCTCTTTCTTAAGTGTTGTCCTGTTCTTTCATGTGGGACATGTTTGTGTCATTTTGGCTGCCTCTCTCTTTATTTCTGTGTGTTAGGGAGGTCTCCCAGTCTTGGCAAGGTGGCCTTACGTGTAGGTGTCCTGTGGGACCCAGTGGCACAGTCTCCTTGGTCACTCGAGCTGGGTGCTCAAAGGGTGTCCCCTTGTGTGGTTTCTGTGTGCCCTCTAGTTGTAGTTGAGCTTTAATTGCTGTTGGCCCGTCACCGGGAGGGATCGACCCTCAGGCTGACCGATGCGGGGGCAGGCTGTGACCACAGCGGACTTGCTGCCGTGCAGGGCTGACCCCGAGGAGCAGGGTTCGCTTTAGCGGGGCTCCAGTGCTCAGTCTGCCCTTTGGGTGTGTGGTGCAGAAGAGGCTGGGTGGTGCTCCGGTGCGGTCTGAAGCTGGCCACCACCTGCGTGGGTGCTGGCCAGGGCCAGCCACCAGGGCCACTCGGTAGGAGCTACAGCGTGGACTGGGCGCGGAGGTGCCTGGGAGAGGCTGCCGCAGCCTGAGGCCGGCTGCCGCTGGTGCGGGACTCGGGGCCGCCTGGCGGGAGGTGCGGGACACGCCATGGCCAGTGCTGCGTGCTTGGGGTGTGCGGACCTTCGAGACGTTTTAAGAAGGCTTGCTGTGTGGGAAAGCCTGGGAGAGGCTTGGGCTGGGCTGCGGGGGGTCACAGGGCTCGCGCACGGTGTTAGCTGGTTAAGGACGCGCTGTCTGCTGGCCGGGTGGGGGGCGGCTGAGGAAAGGGACAGCAGGGACTGCCAGCACTTCTGGCCTTGGAGAGGGCGGCCCCGAGCACCGTCCCTCCAGCCCTCGCCCTGAAGCTGGCCGCGTGTCCCTGCAGCTTCTCCGGCGGCTGGCGCCGCTCTGGAGCCTGGAGTGGGCGCGTGCGAGTCCGCACGGGCCAGTGAGAGGAAGTCGGGCGTGCGGCAGCCCTCCCGCGTCTCGCCGGGGCACTCTGCTGGTTTTCACAGCCAGATGTCATGGGGACTTCTCTTCCTGACACCGGTGCCTGGGCTGGGACCCCTCGCTCCTCTGCGGGGGCCACCACAGCCAAGGTATCACTTCCAATTTTTAACCGCCGCACGATGTGGCACCAGCCCGTTTCGCGACTCTGCCCCTCCTAGCAGTCTCGGCATGGCTACTTCGTCACCGTTGTCACAGGACTTTTGTTCCGCTGGGCTTCAGGCGGTCTCAGTGATGGTGGTTCTGTAATTTAGTTGTCATTTCAATATGGTCGTGCGAGGAGGCTCCCATGGTACTCGTTTTTAGAAATAGGATTAGAAAGAGTTTGTTTTTTAAAAGTCCAGAAGGAATTACCCAAACTTCAAAATGGAGTCAGTCTCTTGACCATCAGCCACTTAGCTGCAGTCATGGTCCTTCTCCTGACTGACCAACTTAGTCTTTGCTCCCTTTCTCGGGCACTTACTCTGTTTCATTTGACCACGTCATCTCTAATGTCTTTTCTCCGTGTATTTTAAACACGTGCCCATGGTGTCTTTACTGTCATCTACCTTCCTGTACATACTGAGCCCCGCACACGCCACAGGCAGGGAAGGGCATGAGTGGGCAGCAGCACCCCGCTCCGCGGGGAGGAGCCCCCGACAGCGCCGCACCCCTCGGATCGCTCCGGGCTTCACAGTGGTGTTTGCGTGCACGCGGGGCCAGCGGGGGGAGGCAGACGGGGCTAATGCAGCGCAGCCGCGGCAGGGCCGCATTTACGCTTCGACCAGAAGGAGTCAGGCGGGCAGACTGGGGACAGTGCCGGTGGCCAGAGCTGAGAGAGAGAAAGTGGGGATTTACGGGCCATGTTGGGACATTATCTTGAGAGCATCGAGAAGCCATCAGAAGGTTTTAAGCAGCGAGGTGTCGTGACCCATTTGTTGTTTAAAGATCCCTTTGGGCACAGTGCGTAGGGGCAAATGTGGGTGCGAGGACACCCCCAAAGAGGCCCCTGCACCAGCCCAAGTGGTGGAGACCGGCTTGGACTGGAGCAGTGGCACAGGGGTGCAGAGACCTGGGCGGCGGTGGGAGGGAGCGGGCCGACGCCCACACGTCCCGCACGGCAGCCGGGTCCTGGGTGCCGCTCACAAGCTACGGCGTGTTTAACCCTCTCCCCGTCAGGACGAGTGCAGCTCGCCGCCGACGGCAGCTTCACATCGCACGAGGGAACGCTACGTTTTCTAGGATTTGACATTTTCAACGATCAAGAATGACTATATTTTGTAAATGGAAATAGCACTAAAAACAGAATGCTATAAATAGAATGTCGTTTATTTCCAAAGATTATCGATACAGTAGAGTGATGTGCAAATAACAAAAGCGGGACATTTTGTGGCAGACTTTGGGGAGAGGTTAGGACTGTCATCCGCCAGTTATCTCGGGGTCAACGCTGCAGCCGCAGGCGTCGCCGGCGAGTATTCTCGGGGCAGACAGAAAATGGGTTAGAGAGAAGCAGGTTTGGAGGAAAGATGAGGTCACTTTGGTCATACTGAACTTGAGGAGTTTGGGGACATCCACGTGGACCTGGCAAGTAGGCAGCTGGAAGGACCTTGGAAGCAGAAGTCAGGAGAGCTGGGGGCTTACGGGGTCCCTGGACCCTGCACCCCAACTTCTGTGGGCATGGATGGACAGCCTTAGAGGACGCAGAAGGAGAAAAGCACCAGTTAGGCTGTTTCGACTCAGTTGCTTTTTTAAAAAAATGTTAATTTACCGGGAGGACACCTCTCTTGAGAAATGAAAAGTTAAAAGTAGAGGAGTGTTTGCCACCTCTCTTCAGAACTGAATGGAAAAGACAGGTGTTAATGATGAACTGAAATAACTTCACGTGTGAATGACAGCTCCTGTCCCCAGTCTTGGTCTAAGTGACTGTGACTGAATCATTCGTATAAAATGACCTACATTACACTCTGGTGACACTAAGATTTTTCATGAACTTGAAAGTATTTTGCTTGCTCTCAAGGATGTTTGACGTTCCTGTAGTTTGAACAACTGCAGGTACTTGCGTGGTAGTAATGCATTTACCGTGTGTGTCACTCAGCCTGGTGCCCCGGGAAGGGCACGGTGTCCCTCCTGTCCCCGCTCCTGCAGGAGCGTGGACCTGCAGAGCCGAGCTCAGTCGCTGTGGGCCGGAGTCTTTCTCAGGAGGGTGCCGGTGGCGTACGTGTTGAAAGTGACTGCACAGGGACACCCATTCGTGACGGCCTCTTTCTCATTTACAAGTCTGGAAAGGTGTCCCAGCTTTTCGTGACATCGTGAAGTATAAACATTCAGTACAAAATTGAAACCTGTTTTATTGAAATGACTCCAGACGACTACGAGCTAGGTCCTCTAAACCAGCCAGAGGGACGTTTCCTGCGGGGCTGAGGCCGTAGCGCGTGACGCTCAGGCGCCTGGCTTCCGTCCACCCGGGAACTTCCGAAGCTGCTGCCTGTGACGCTCTGGTGCCTCAGCGGTGTCCCCTTCTTTTGCAGATTACTCGCTGAGCAGCGCGGACCTGTCGGCCTTGCAGGGCTTCGGCTCCCCGGGGATGCTGTCTCTGGGGCAGGTGTCGGCCTGGCAGCAGCACCATTTAGGACAAGCAGCCCTCAGCTCCTTGGTGTGAGTAACTGGAAGCGGCGCCCGGCCCCGCCCCCAGCCTGCGCTCTCCCTTCTTCCAGACTTCCGTGTGGCCTGCAGTGGCTCTTTCAGGGGGCACGGGTGTTGGGAGGAACATCGTTCCTGTGGCTCTAGGTGACAGCTCAGGTGTTGGGCAGACTGAGCGTGCCCAGGACAGATGCGGGGAGCGGGGCTTCTTGTACGTGGACGTGCTGGGGAGACTCGGTATCTAAGGGGGTACCGAGGCACGTGCACCCCCTTTTGCCTCCTCCACCCCTCCCCGTCGGAGGCAGCTCGGAGGCGTTGGGGCGCACCTGCCCCCACGTGGGATTTGCTTGGTGAACACGAGCAGAGACGGGATGCGCTGTGCCCCTTGCTTTGTCCCCGGCTCGGGAGGGCCCGGGGTTGGGCCTGGCTGGCATGCGGCAGACCACACGATTCCGGGGCCGAGCCCGGCCCCTGCCCTGGCCGAGCAGCGTCCACCAAGAGAACGCCCCTCGTGGGCCGGCTGTGGCTCGTGAGCGGACAGGGTTGACAGGGCCCAGACATCGTGGCAGGAGGGAGGAGCAGCGGTGTCCTTGTGGTGCCAGCATGACGGCAGGCCGCTGCAGCGGGCGGAGAGCCTCCTGGGAGCGGGGACGGCACAGCCACCCAGCCGGTCCCCGGGGACACCCCGCCTCCTGAATTCTGGCTTCAGTGCGCAGTGCGTTCTGCTGCAGGCCGTCTCTTGGGAATTGTGGGCTGGACAGAGGCCCTCGGGCCTGCACCCTGGAAGTCGCTGCTGTCTACGTGGACCAGTTTGTTTTATCCTGAAAAAGTAGGCAGCTTAGTCATCAGTTGGTAGAAGGGGGTGCAGCAGGCAGGGGGTGCCTGGCACTCCGTCTCGGGGTAGCTGCACACACCCTTTTGTGCCACTGAGCACGTGACCTACTTTTGAGACTTGCTCATCCTTAGAGTTGCTGTGACAGATGGGATGTTGGGATGTTGTGCCTGTCACAGGACCAGAGCAGAGCACAGTGAGGAGGAGGGAGAGAGGGGGGCCGTCACGTCACCACGTCCTTCTCCCGTCTGGTCCATGACGCATTAGACGCTGTTCGGGGGACTTCAGCTACGAACCAAGGGCATGGGTAGAACGGGCCACTAAAGGCCTCTTTTCATTTGGTTTGTTTGGCATTTTGTCATGATTAGGCTGAAATGACTCATAACCGCAGAGCCACGTGGTGGCCTCAGCGCATGCCACAAGGGGTTGATGCCATCGGGGTTTGCATTCCTGGCGACAGGGACCTCGGTCACTTGGTTAAGTGTGGGCCGTATCTCCGTAATGTTACTAGGTTTTTTTTTTTCAATTGAAAACTATTTGGGGGTGATATTGTGACATTATGCTAATGTCATATTTCTCAAAGCTTTGCCTATAGATTTAGCATTCATTAGTTCATTTTTTAAACTTCATAAGCTATTTTTCAAACAGTTTGAAGTTCACACCAGGTGGCAAGGACGTGCCGTCCTCACAGCCACGCCCCATTGGCGTCGCACGGTGCGCGCTGCGCGGGCACAGGCCATGGGCGCGCACGGGTGCGGCCCACGCGGCCCGGCCCTCGCGGGCTGTGGGGTGGCGCTGGCGTCACAGCCTGTGGCTGTGGACGAAGGCAGAAGCACAGGTATCGGTGCCACTGAAGTAGCTGTTCACTGCCCCGAGCCCTCCGTGCTCTGCCCGCTCGCCCGGCCCCGCTGTTGTTTGTCCTGCCTCGTCCAGAGCGTCGCCGCTGGAGTCCTGCGTCACAGCCGTTGCGGATCGGCCGCGCTCGCAGCCGGCCAGCTCGTGTCCCCGCTGCTGCGCACCCAGCCGCCTCCCGGGGGAGGGACAGGCAGCGCGGCTGCTTCGAGTCTGGGGAGTTACGAGCAGAGCAGCTATGAACCTCTGTGCACAGGTTTTGTATAAACCTTAAGTTCCCGACTCATCTGCGTGAACAGCAAGGCGAGCGCGCCGCACGGCGGGTGGAACTGCACCGAGGCCCTGAGGCTCGGCGACCCCGTCCTCCGCGGGGGCTGCGCCTCGCCTCGCCCCGGCCCCGGCCCCGCGCTCGGCCTGACCCACGCCAGCCCCGGGTGTTCTGCCGCTGTGGCGGGCTGGCCTCGCAGCCAGGCGCGGCCCGCCGTGTCCTTCCTGTGGTGCGGACGCTCACAAACCGTCTGACGTCCTTTTTTTTATTTTCCTTTTCGCAGTTCTGGAGGGCAGTTATCTCAGGGTTCGAATTTATCCATTAACACCAACCAAAACATCAACATTAAGTCAGAACCGATTTCACCTCCCCGGGATCGAATGACCCCATCGGGCTTCCAGCCACAGCCGCAGCCCCCGCAGCCCCGGCAGGACATGGGGCGCTCCCCCGTGGACAGTCTGAGCAGCTCGAGCAGCTCCTACGACGGCAGTGACCGGGAGGACCCCCGGGGCGACTTCCACGCTCCGGTGGTGCTGGGCCGGCCCCCGCACACGGAGGACCGCGCGAGCCCTTCGGGGAAGCGCATGAGGATGGACGCGTGGGTCACCTAGGCGCCCGAGCGGCTGCACTGAGCTGCCCGACGTACCCGAATCGGTGGGTGAGGACGCGAGGTAAATATTTATGTGTACATACATACATGTGGAGAGGCTGTGTATGTATGTGGGTGTGCGTGTGTGTGTGTGGGCACTTCCCTGCGAACTCCGCGTAGATGTGCAGGTGCGTGGCCCCTGGCAGGCCGAGCACCCGTAGGCAGAGTCTAGTCCGGCACTTCTTGTTTCACGAGATAACCAGTTTTTGCAGAGAAACGTACCCACGTGTAATTCTCCCACACTAGCTTGCGGCGACCTAGAGGGCCCCTCCTTGTTCTCTTTAACTGTGCGGTGACTGTAGTACCCAAGGAAAATGCTTTGTAGAACAGAGCAGTAGAAAAGCAGGAACCAAGAAAGCAATACTGTACATAGAATGTCGTTTATATTAACTCCCCAACCCGGCATGGGTCTCTGTTGCAAAGGGGTGCATGGTAAAGGGCTGTCGATATTAAAAAACAAATGGGAAAAAAAAAAAAAAGCCCCACACATAACTGTTTTGCACGTGCAAAAATGTATTGGGTCAAAGAAGTGATCTTTAGCTAATAAGAGAGAGAATAGAAAACGCGCATGAGATCTTCAGAAAATACTAGCCTAGAAATATAGAGCATTAACAAAAGAAATTAATATATTAAGTTATAATTGGAATATGTCAGAAGTTTCTTTTTACATTCATATCTTAAAAACTAAAGAAACTGATTTTAGCTCATGTATATTTTATATGAAAGAAAACACCCTTATGAATTGATGACTATATATAAAATTATATTCACTACTTTTGAAAACATTCTGCTATGAATTATTTATATAAGCCAAAGCTGTATGTTTTAACTTTTTTTTAGAGAATAGCTTTATCTTGTTTTAACTTTTTAGTTTTATTCTAAGAGGGGAAAAAATATCTTGCAAGCAGAACCTTGGAAAAAAAAAGCCATGAACACTTATTCTATATGTAAATTAAAAGTTGAGCCAAACTCTTTGTGTACATAGCATCTGAAATATATTATCACCTTTGATGTAAGTACCTATGTATTGTATGGTCACCAGATTAAAAAGTATATTTTTGTGGATTGCCGCCAATTTGGGGAGAAAAGGCGAGATCCTTATTAAGTAGAGTATTCACTGTTTAATATTTACTATTTTGTTAAATATACTGTACTTTGGATTTTAATTATTAGCCCAGTCTCTTGGGAGGATTGTGGAAAGGGGTTTCTCCCCTCACTGGTGGTGAAGTGTGACGTTGCGTTGTAATCCTCGTGCTGTATGGGTTGAGCATCATTATATATTTTATATGTGTACATAAATAGCAAAGTGGCAAAAAAAATTGGTGTTAAGTTCATCCTGCATAAATATAAGATGTGCTGTAACAGATTTTATAAGGCATTATTTAAATCTTGCCTTTTATGAGGAAAAAATATAGTAGAAAAAGCTGACTTAATACTAGAGAAAATGGCAAAATAGTAGACGAGCACAAAGGTTTTCTAAGTGGTAAATGATGAGGGAAACGTTCGTCGGGGGCTGGCGTCTTTCTCCTGGGCCCAAGGTGCCGGCGCTCCCGTGCGGGTCTTCGGCAGGACCTGGCTGTGGCCTTCTCCTCCAGGGGCCGGTGCCGTGCTGATGGCCATGCGTCGTCTCCCGGCCTCGTGCCATGAACAAAAGTCAGAGTCGTTTGTCTTTCACCATAGATTTTTAAATAGTGCTTTTCCTGAGAAACTCAAAATGAGGGTTTAAAAATGCTGCTATTTTGTATTTTCAACAATATTCAGCAGCTCCCTACAATTTGTACTTAGGTTTTGTTTTCCCCCGTAAATTGTGTTCCTTTTGATGTTTTCCTTATATGCTCTTTGTGACAAATCAGCCAGATTTTCTGAGTGACGCACAGGTGTAAACCTGTGGCAGTCACAGCTGCAAAGTGGAATTCTGTCTCCGTGACAGTCGGATAAGTAAATTTTGATAGAGGCCAAAAAAGGGAGGGTGACGTGCTCTCTTGTCAGTACAGACATTTGGCTCTCATCAGAAAGGATTCGTTTTGCTTTAAAATGTCCTTACTTTACTGAACTACTTACAGGCACATTTCTTCATAAGGTCACACCTAACAGAAACAAGACACTGAATTTCCAAGATAATCCTTACCACTTGTAAACCATTTATAGCTTTGAAAGTGTTACGTGATTCCTTCGTTATTATTTATGCATGTTCATGAACTTCGGCTGGACGTGGGATAGGAGTTACCACATTCACATTTACTGTCTATTTTCTTGTGTGCCTTATGAGATGGCTTTTCTGACTGTATCTCAATAGTCTTTCTTTCTATGCAGGTTTATAATCAATACAACTACTGTTTTCTAAAATAATACTACACACGGCTCGGAGTTTGTATTTCAATTACACTGACCAAGGAACAGTGTATTCCGTTTTCAGGAACTGAACATTAGACTGTTAACCCTTTCTCCACACGCAGTGACTGGGAGCACTTGGACTTGACACCCCTCACCGTGACACCATGTACGAACACACACACGTCTCCTGATGGAAACCAATTCAGTGGGGAAGACACTGACAGGGTTGTTTAGAACCTACATTTCTTACCCTTTTAGACTCATGTGTTTTGTATGACACCATCACAAGAAAATTTTATCCCTTCAGATGAAGTATTTTATTACTAAAAGACAAAAACAAAAAAAGCTTAGCGTAAATTGCACGGGTTAGAGTACGGTTTCCAGCAGCTGTACTTCCTGCGGCCCCCTAAGGGTGTTCCATCGAGTGACAGTCACCATTGCATGTCTGCAGGTGGTCCCAACCAAGACTCCATCTTTTGAGCCCTAATTCCTGTCCATTGTGTTATAGACTAAATCAGGGGTTTGTTCTAAAAGAACAGTACGTTTTGCCATTTCCTTTACGTAGAAGGAAACCAACGCATACCATTTTCTGTGTTAACCATCACGCGCACAAGAAATACATAGTAAATAAGGAAGCAGAGAACTCCTGGCATTGGGTCATACGAAGCTAGATGATGATTAGAATGTGAAAAAGATTTTACAAATGTAAAACTTTTATTTCTCTGTAGAAACTTTCTTCACTTTGCTGTGCAAGAAGACACTGCTTTGCTATATTTAAAATGGCTTTTTTAAAAGAGATTTATGTATTTGGTAAATGTTTGTAGTCAACAGTTCACACAAGAAGCTGTACACGGTTTGATCATGTAAAACCGTCTGGCGGCACAAGCTGGACTTTGTTGCCATCCTTGCGATGAAAAATAAGTTAATCTCAATTTTTCCCTGAATGTGTTGTTTTTTCTTCATTATACAATAAATATTATAGTGAACTTTTTATCGAATGGTTAAGAAAATGCTAGAGGTTGTTGTAAACTATTTGTATCCTGCACTCACTACAGTAAAGACGGACTGGCTTTTCCTGTGTACTCCAGACTCTGTCATCTCTGCCACCAGCCGTCCTGCCCACACCCCTCCCCACCTGCAGACCCCTGCACTCACCACTCGCTGACATGCGGGCGGGGACACGGCGGCGGCCCGGCGTGACCCGGGTCAACCCCTCAGGCTCTAATGAGGACAGGCGTACCCCACGGCCGCAGCGAGGGGGTGTCAGAACTCGCCAGCATTAGAGCCCGTGTATCCTCAAGCTCAGCGCATGAAACGTTTCCCCAAAATGCATACGTGACGCTGAGCGAGGGGCAGCAGCAGGTTTACTACACGGATTTTGTTACTGAAAGAAACAGGTACAAAGAACCAACGAGCAGTGCAGACCGAGCTCTTCCTGCGAGTCGCTCTTCCTGCGAGTCGCCGTCCGAGCCGGCCCCCAGCTAAGCACGTTCTTGCCGTCGCTTAATTAACATCTGCATTCCCGTGCAGGTTTTACTTGCCGGCTGCAGCGGGCCATCGGCAGGCTCTGACAGCTGGTTGGTCCTGCGGCTGAAAACGCCCCCCGCAGCGGCTCCCCAGCGATCCCGGGGCGCCGGCCTCGGGGCTGGTTTCTGAGCCGACTCCGTCCGCCCCACACCAGCCCCCAGAACGTGCTCTTGCCGTTGGCCCTGTGCCAGGTCGATGGCCGCGGCTGCCTGTCCCATCACCCACAAGGGGTCAGAGTACCCCTGACTGGGAGACTGAGGAGGTCCCACACAGGCACCTCCACCTTGGGGACAGGGGCTCCTGGGGGCTGAGCGGACTAGTGCCATCCTGCGGCACCCAGCGTGTGACACTGGGTGCATCCTGATCCCCAGCTGTCTCAGTGCGAGCTGAGGACAGGCTCTCCTGCCTCCCTCGCCCACTTCCCTGAGGGGAGAGGCGCCGCCAGCCTCCCCCTTCCACACGCCCCCGCCCGCTGCCTGCGCCAGAGCCCGCGAGCAGAGCTGGCGGCAAACACACGGTGCTGCTGGCTTTCGCTGTGGGACCCCCCACGCCCTTGGGGCCTTTTTAAAACGTCTTTAAAAAGTTGAAAAAATAATCGTCTTCACATGTTCCTCGCCCCCCTCCCCCCCACGGTAACCTCTGCACAGCCGCAGCGCTGCCGGAAGCAGGAGCCACCGCACGGGGCTGGTGACAGACACTTCACTCCCTCTCACCATCCTCCCAAAAGACACTGGGAGGAATGGCCATCGGTCACGGTAAATAGTGCCCCACGACTGGATGTGTCCGTTTCTCTTCACCGGAGTGAGTCTGTGCGTGTTGGAAAGACCACGGGAATGACGCGGCCCAGACGTGTCACGGGCTCTGACCAGTAGCTCAGGGAACACAATGACAGTGCTCAGAACCCACGGGGTAAAGTGAAGGAGCCATAATAGTACAAACACACACGTGGGGACAAGGGACAGCTCTTCCCCACGGAAGTACAATGAGTAGAAGTAGGGGGAAGGCCCAGGGAAACATGATGCCAACATTAGGGGGTGCAGGTTTGAGGAACCCAGTCTACTCTGAGTACGACAGAGGGCAAGAGCGCCGCTCTCCAGTGGAGAAGCCAGCTGGAGCCACTTAGCCGAGGTGTCGAGGTCGCCATCACCTGTAGGACATTATTACCCGGATACCACAGCCAGATGAGGACAGTATAAGAAAAAAAAAAAAAAGCCAGGTCACTCTCCCTGATAAATAAAGATGCAGATATTCTCAGCGAAACCTTAGCGAGTTTAGCGAGCCCAGTTCCACACCTTAACGGAGCGGGTCTCCCTGGAACTTGAGGCTGGTTCTAACATGCGCAGACCAATCACCGTGACGCGCCCGCCCCACTAACAATGAAAGACAAAAATCACGATGGTTCCGATAGATGCAGGAAAAGCATCTGGCAAAATACAAAATCATTTCATGCTAAAAATGAGCAACAAACTGCATTTAGAAGCAACACACCTCAGCACAGTAAAGGCCACACGTGACACACACACAGCCAACATCCTCCGGTGAAAGGCCGAGAGCTCCTCCCCTAGGGTCAGGAACGAGATGGGGACGTGCACTGTCCACGCCTGGCCAGCAGCACCGGAAGTCCCACTAGAGCCGTCGGGCCACGTGAGGAAAGGGAAGAATTCCAGTCCCAGCGTCCCCGTCCTGCCGGAGATCATGACGCAACAGCTAACGAACAGGCCGGGACGCCGCCAGAATCCACTTAGGAAGTGTCGGCAGCTCAGTAGGGAGAAGGAAAAAAACAACTGCACAACAGAAGGAAGATAGCTTTGTTTGACCCGATCGTCCCCCTGCCCCCAAGCTGCGCTGTAAGGCACCAGGACGGCACTTGCCAGGGGAGGGACCGTGGCACACTGGCCCTGCACACGGAGTCACCGCCCGGGTTTTGCCAGCAGCACCACAGGTGTTTGCAGTCGCTGCCACCAGCCAGGCCTCAGCCCCGCCCCAGCCCCGCCCTGCTCCCCCCACCCCTGCACCCCGTCCCGGGGCCTGGGCCCCGGGCTGGACAAGGTCTCTGGCCGCAGGAGTCAGGACGATCAGACACCCGAGTCCCCCCCCTGCCCCCCCGCCGGGCTGCTACAGCCATGGGAATGCAGGACACCAGCCCGGGGGCTCTGGGCCGAAGGCCACCACTGGCTCGGGGCTCGGATGGCCACCAGCCCGTCCAGCTCCGCTGGTGCCACCAGCCCGAAGGTCGCAGCAGCTGCTGTGGGGCATGGGTTTGGCTCTGCCTCCTGTCACTGGCCAGCGACGCCCCGCCCACCCACAGGGAGCCCAGTGACACCGAGGGCCCCTGGCGGTGCTGGCAGGCCTGGCTGGGCCCTGCCCCCTGCCACTGTCAGCACCGCCACAGCCACCTGCCGACAGCTCCTCTACCTGTGCGCCTGCGAGCTGCCAGCCCTTGCCCTGCCGCGGCAGCGAGCGCCCAGGCCGAGGACGAGAAACGCACCAAGCGTCAGGAGCAGAGGGCCTAACACACGTGACGACGAGAATGGTCAGGACAACACGTCTGAGGAAATAATGGCTCTCATTTCCCCGAATCAGATGAAACCATATAAACGACAGACCTTAGAAGCTTCACGAACCCAACGAGGACGAGGAGGAACCCGTCCCCAAGCTCCCCGGACCGAGCCGCTGCTCTCCCTGCGTCGCCTGCGGGCGCTCCCCGGTCAGCGCCCACCTGCTCCCCGCCGCTGCCCGCCACACCCCGTCCCCGGCACCTGCACGCGGCGTCTTCCCGCAGTTCCCGTCATTCGGGGCCACCAGGCTGCTCAGTCCCCGCTCACAGGAGCCCCAGGCCGGGGCCTTTGTCACACCCCTCAGTATTACCAAGTCCCACTCCTTTCGGGTGTCACCTGAGGAAACGCCACCTCCTCTAGGAGCCACCTGGCCCGGCAGGCTCACCTCACACCAGGTTCTGTCTTCCCCAGTGCATTACGTGAACCTCGGGGGCCGGGGCCCTGTCCGGTCACCACACGGCCTCCTGGTGTGACTGCTGCTCTGGGAGGTTCTGAATAACCAGTGACACACCAGGTTTCGAATGACACGGTTCTCGGAAAGCCTCCCCCGGGGTGCGCGGAGCGCCCGCCCCACGGCACGCGTACCCCAGGGGAGGCTGTGGGTCCCTCAGGGCCCCTGCGCGGTTTTGAGAAGGGACAGGACGGGTCACAGGTCGCAGTCACACAGGACCAGCCTGCTGGCCGTTCCCGGGCTGGGCGGGAGGGCGGCCCCACCTCTCGGGGTGCCCGGCACCCAGCTGGCTCAGGGAGGACGAGCAAGAACGGATGCTGTCCCCCCCCCACCCCCCTCCCTCCTCTCCGGAAAGAGGCCCCAGGGCGTCGGGCACGGGCGGGGGAAGGGCACGGAGGCGACTTCGCCAGCACCAGGAGCAGCCCTCTGGCGCTGGCAGGAAGGGCAGACCCCGGGGTCCGGGTCCGGGCCAGCGCCCCGCGCGGACCCGCAGGAACCCTGACTGTCCCCTCCCTGCCCTGCCATGGGCGGCCATGGGCCCAGCACGGCCCAGGCTGAGTGTCCGGTGAGCCTGGGTCACAGTGTGCTCCCCCAGGCCCACAGTGACAGCCACACGTGGCAGAGTGGCGAGGCCGAGCAAAGGGGTGCAGACGTGGGCCCCCGAGCTCGCCTGCCCACGCTGGACCCCGGCAGCCCCTGCACCAGCTCGGCGGCCCTGGCTTAGTCTCTCCATGCGTGGAACAGGAAGAGGAAGCAGCAGCCTCACGAAGACATGGCAGGGGTGACAGGAGTTAGTTATAAAGCTCAGACGGCCATCGTCACACTTCTCTGGGTCCCTCCTACTCAGAGCTCAGCCTCCTGCTCCTGCCAACCCAAGTGGCCATCCCCGCAATTCGGTGGCTTTAGACATGTCCCCCCCCCATGCCATCCCCGTGCAGCACAGGCTCCTGTGCAGCCACACCTCCCAGTGACACCTGCAGGCCACCGTGGCCGGCACCTGGCACAGAGGCAGCGCTCCATGTGTCCCCTGAGTAAACAGATGGGCCAGTCCATCAGGTGAGTCCTTGCCTTCCCTGACGCGCTCTCTAGGAGACAGGTATGGGGGGGCAGTGGACCTGCCAAACACGGGCAGACACCCCGATGCTCCTGCTAGGGGGAGCACACAGTTCCAAACCCCATCTTAGACACAAACATCTCCACAATCAGGGAACTCCTGACTTGTGTCTGAGAAATGACAGAAAACAGGCCAGGAGAGGTAAGTGGAAGCTTCCCTCTGCTCGTCATTAAAAACTAACATCAAGGCAACGGTTGGAGCTGGAGAGAACCCTCGAGGGAACAGGAGCTACGAGCAGCACCCCGTCTGGGAAAAGCTGCACGTACTTCCTGGTGGGGGACAACACTTCACACCGGCCAGTGACCCCAGTGACCGGAGCCTGAATCCCAGCATCACCGCCTTCCACAGAAATGCGCCCCCTTATTCGCTCTCTGAAAATGGAACCCGAGCTACGTGGCTGTTCCCCGAGCTGCGTGGCCCAGGCGGCAAAGCACCTCAGACCAAGCTGGCACGGGGGGCTGTGCACCCCCGCCTGGACTGAGCCCCTCTGTGCAAGGAGAGGGGTGCTCAGAAACATCCTAAAAACAAGACAGCATAAAACTCACTGAATATGATAAACATATAGTCCAAGTTAGATTTCTGATATGGTAAGATGGTGCATACTTCATCGACGACTCTAGTTTAAAAGTTAGAAAAACTACAATAATCTGCTGTGGGTTACGCAATATAGGAAATACGTACTTTAACATTGATATCCTAAAATGGGAGGGGAGGAGAGGTGAAGTGTGACGTTTAGAAATGCTACACAAGATAAGCTATCAGTTTAAAACAGAGTCTTATACTGTACGAAGGCCTTATAGTGACCACAAGAAGACCTCTGGTGGTCACACAGAAGAACATGATGAAGAAGTCAAAGCAAAACACAGAGTGAGCAGGATAAGTAGAACCTAGACCTACAAAACCACCAATAGTAAATCCTTAACCTGTCTATTACCGTAAACATAAATGAATTAAACTCTCCAAACAAAGACGCGGAACAGCTGAATGGATCAACATTTTTCAAAAGATCTAAAGAGATGCTGTTTACAAGAGACTCACTTTAGCCTTAAAGACTCACATACACTGGGAAGGATGGGATGGAAAAACATTTCAAGCAACGGTAGAAAAAACAAAAAGATGGGTAACTATACTTAGATCAGACAAAATAGATTTTCAACTAAAAATGGTACAAAGACAAAGTAAAGGGGTATATTTATCCATCAAAGAGACATGAAATTGTAAATATGTATGCACCTAATGTCAGAGCATGTAAATACATAAAGCAAAAACAGCTAAAAGGAGAAATAAACAGTACAGTAACAGCTGGAGACATTTTATTGACATTCATCAATAAAACGGCAGATATGAAGGATACTACAGACCAAATCGACCTAACAGACATAAACATTATACACAAAAACATCAGAATACACATTCTTCTCAAACACCCTTGAAACAATTTCTAGGATAGACCACGTTAGACCACATAACACATCTTAGCAAAATCAGGAAGACTGAATCAGACCAAGTATCTTCTCTGAAATCAATGCAGGAAGAAAATTGAGAAATTCATGAGTACATGGAAATTAAATAATACACTCTTGAACAACCAGTGGGTCAAAAAAAATTAAAGAGAAAATTAAAAAGTATCTTGAGACAAACTAAGATGGAAATACAACATACCAAAACTTCCAGGATGCAGCCAAAACAGTTCTAAGAGGGAATTTCATAGCAATAAACACCTACATTAAGCAACTAACTGTACAGTAACAGATGATTACTAAACTTATGATAATCACATCGTAAGATATATAAATGTCGAGCTGCTACTTTATACTCTAATAATGCTGCAGGTCAACTTTAATTTTTAAAAATGTAAGCAACTTTAAAAAAAAAAAAACACAACCTCAAATAAACCACCTAACTCTACATCTTAAGGAATTAGAAACTGAGCCCAAAGTTAGCAAAAGGAAGATTCGAGTGGATAAATGAAAAAGGGAACAGAAAGACTACAGGAAAAATTAACAAAACTAAGCTGTTTCTTTGAAAAGAGAAACAAAATTGACACCTTTAGCTAGAGTAACCAAGGAAAAGAGGACCCAAGTCAACAAAACTGCACATGAAAAAAGGAGATGTTACAACCGACACTGCGCAAATACAGAGGGTCATTAAGAGGCTCCTATGAAGGGCTATATGCCAGACACTTGGGACAACCTAGAACCAACAAAGTTTCTTAGAAACAACCTTCCAAAACTGATTCAGGAAGAAAGAAAATCTGAGCAGAGCAATTATGAGTCAGGAGACTAACCAAGCGAGTGAAACCTCCTCACAAGGGAAGGGCCTGATGGCTTCGCTGCTGAGTTTAACCAAACATTTCACAAATTAATGCCAATCCTTCTCAAATTGTTCCAAAAATCAAAGAGGAGGGAACACCCCCAAACTCATTTTATAAGGCCAGCAGTACCCTGACACCGAAGCCAGCAAAGGACAATACAAGAAAAATAAAACTACAGGCCAATATCCTAATGAATATGGATGCGAAATTCTCAATAAAATACTAGCAAAGTGCATTCAGTGGCACATTCATGATCCAGCAGGAGTTATTCTAGGGATGCAGGAATGGCTCAGCATCCCCAAATCAATTTGATATACCTTGTTAACACAATGAAGGTTAAAAACCATATGATCTTCTGGACAGATGCAGAAAGAGCATCTCACAACATTCCACATCCATTCGTGGTAAACACTTAACCGATCAGGAACATACTTCGACGTAAAAGTCACGTATGACAAGCCCACGGCTAACATCATGCTTAACTGTGAAAGGTTAAAGCTCTTCCCCTGAGATCAGGAGCCAGAAAAGGCTGCCCACTCTCACTAATTCTACTCAACGCAGTACTGGAGTCCCGGCCAAGGGCATTCAGGCAAGAACTAAAAAGGCCCAGAACTGGAAAAGTAAAACTGTCTCTATTTGTGTATGACACAATTTTATACATACAAAATCCTAAAGACGCCAACAAAAAACTGTTAGATCAATAAATTTGGTTAAGGTCCGGGATACAAAATTAACATACAAAAAAACAGCAGTGTTTGTATACATTACGAATTATCTGAAAAAAGAAATAAAGAAAATGATCTCATTTACAACAGCATCGAAAACAATAAAATATTTAGAAATAAATCTAATCAAGGAGGTGAAAGATCTGTACACTGAAAACCATATGACACCGATGAAAGAAATCAATACAAAATCGATACCAAAAAATGGAAGTTTCCCCGTGTTCATGGATTGGGAGATTTAATTGCTAAAATTTCCGTATTACTACAGTCATCTATAGTTTCAATAGTATCCCTGTCAAGATTTCAATGGCATTTTTTTATGGGACTAGAATAAACAATCCTAAAATTTGGAAGCACAAAAGACACCAAACAGCTAAAGCAATCCAAAGAAAGTACAAGCTAGAGGCATCACACTTCCTGATTTCAAGGTCTAGGATAAAGCTACGGTGATCAAAACGGTATTGGTAATTGAAGCAGACAGGCCAACGGAACAGAATCGAGCCCAGAAAATAATATCTGCATGTGTAGTCAAGTAATAATCGATAAGGGAGCTGAGAATACTCAGTGGCGAAAAGACAGTCTTTTCTGTCTTTTCGGGGAAAACTAGATATTCACACGTGAAAGAATTAAAGTAGAACCCTATCTTACACCACTCACAAAAGTTAACTCAAAATGGTTTAAAGACTTGACTGTAAGACTGAAAACCATAAAACTCCTAGAAGCAAACAAAGGCAGTAAGGTCCTCGACACCGGCCTTAGCGATGACTCTTTGGATGACACATGGAGCACAAGCCAGCACATCAAAAATAAACAGGTGGGACTACATCAAACTAAAAAGCTACATAGCAAAACAAACAACAAAATGTAAAGCAACTTATGGAATGGGAAAAACATTTCAAACCCTAAATCTAATAAGGGGTTAATATCCAAAATATATATTTAAAAAACTCATACAACTCAATAGCAAAAACAAACAAACAAAAAAATCCAATTAAAAAATGGGCAAAGGACCTGAGCAGACATTTTTCTAGAAGTTATAGGAACGGCCAACAGGGACATGGAAAGGTGCTCAATCAACATCACTAATCATGCAAATCAAAATCACAAGATACCACCTCACGCCTGTTAGAATGGCTATCAACAAAAAGAGATTTTGGGGACTGTAAACTGGTACAGCTGCTGTGGAAAAGTTATGGAGGTTCTCCAAAAAATTAAAAATACGACCACCATATGGTCCAGTAATTCTACATCTGGGGATATATCCAAAAAATGAAAACCCTATGTCAAAGAGATTCTCTGCACCCCCACATTCACAGCAGCTTTATCTACAATAACCGAGACATTGAAACAACCTGAGTGTCCATGAAGAGATGAATAAAGAAGCTGTGATACACACACACACTGAAATATTATTCAGCCATGAAAAAGGAACTCCTGCCATTTGAGGCCAATGGGCCTCGAGGGCGTTACAGTAAGTGAAATAAGTCAGTCAGGGAAATACAAATACTGTATGATGTCACTTACATGTGGATCACAAAAACACCCAAACCTACAGAAAGATCAGATGTGTGGTGACCAGAGGCAGGGAGAAGGGGGAGAGGAGAAGGTAGTTAAAAGGGACAAACTTCCAGTTATTAATTAGAAGGGGTGCAACGCACAGCGTGATGACAACACTGTCGTGGGGTACACAGGAAAGTTGAGAGCAAATCCTAGAGTTCTCATTGCAAGGGAAAAGAAAGATTTCATCTATGAGATGATGGATGTTAACTAGACTTATCCCATGATACTCATTTCACAAAATATGTAAGTCAAACCGTTATGCTGTACGCCTTCAGCTAATACACTGCGGTGTGTCCACTATATCTCAATCAAAAGTAAAATGGGAAAAAGGAAAAATGTTCAAGTCCCGTGTATGAGGTGTCATTTCAGGCCCGGCTCATCCTCCCTCACCCCCAGGCCGTCTTCACAGTTAACGGGGAGGCAGCTTAAAGAACTGAGAGGGGCTGGCGTGGCCTCAGAGGGGTGGTCCTGCCCCGGGTAACCCCAAGGCTTCCACGTGGTCTCCGCAGCCTTGTCCCCCAGAGGAAGGAGGAGCATGATCTGCCTGGTGGTGCAGACTCCCGAGGTCACAGCGTTAAGCTCTGCAGCTCAACCCAAAGGCCTGAGACTATGACAAATCTAATCATTCACTTAAAACATTAACTCCTGAAACACACTAAAAACGTAGTAAAATATGAAGAAAATGAGCTTCGCAGCATCTCGCACGTGCACTTATTCTAACGATTTTAAATCGTGCTGTGCAGCGAGACTGCAGGTCACCACTTTGCTGGGGTGACCCTGGGCCCTCTGGACAGACCTCTGTCCTCTCCAACACTGTCCCACACTTTTTAGTTCCCAACTGCTGACCCCCAAGTTAAAAAAAAAAAAAAGACTCAATTTTCCTTCACAGAAGAAATGAGTTTATTCCATTTGAAGAAAGGATACAGTTATTCATTTTTTGCCTGGCAAAATCATTTTACCATAGGACTCTGAGCCCTGCCTAGTGAAAATGACAGAGAAGCCAGGGCCCTCCGGGGCGCGGCACGTCTGGCTGGATGAGCAGCGAGACGGCCCGGAGCAAACGCTCCCCGCGTTTATCCTGGAGGCCGTCCTGGTTTTGACGAAGACTTTTAACACTGAAGATACTTAGTTACTCACTGAACCCGGGGAAATCGTTTTTCACAAAACAGAGGGGAGCGAGGACCCCGGGGCCCCGCCAGGAAGCTGCTGCCACCCTCCCTCCTCTTAGGGTGAATCTTCTCGATTTACCACTCCGTCCTCAAGTGTCAAAGGCTGCAACGTGCCCAAAGCTCAGCAGGTGTGTGGCTGGTCCCCTCCCTGGGTGCGACCTTGCCAAAGCAGCTTCTCCCCCCATCCCTGCTCTACCTGAGGGTCCCCAGAGGCCAATCCACACCCCTCAATCCGCAGGGAGCACCGAGCTGCCTTGAATGGGAGAAGATGGGCCAACCTCAGGCCAACAGGTGCCAGGCCCCTCTTCACGGCAGGGGTCAGCTCGGTCACCATCAGGAGCCACCCTGCACGAAGAGTGTAAGTCACCCGAAGAAATGCACTGAACCCTCATCCCCTGCAGCTCTAGAATTCCTGAGAATGCAGTCGGGGAAGCAACAGGAAGCAAGCACAGGAGCTTGCCTGGCCTGAGAAGTCTCATACGCTGGGACCTCAGTGACTGGCATCATCCTTCCCTCTGCTCGGCTCCGGACTCTGGCCAGCAACAAGTCCAAGGAAGGTGGCTTGGGGAATCCAGGTAGCGACCTCTGCGGGCACCAGCCCCAAATGCTCTGGCCCGGAAGTGCTGGGCGCACCACGTGGCAGGGTCGAACACACACGTGTCACACTAAGTAGCTGCAAAGTGCGAGGGTTAGTGCTGCTGTGTGTCAGCATCTCAGTAAACAGGATTCTGGGCTTTTTCAACTTTGGAAGTGACGCTGCCTCAGGGAGGCTCACGGGTGGGGCAGACACGAAGCAGGTTTTGTTCTAGCTATCATCTGTCACGCTACAGCACCATTTGTCAGAGCCAGTCAACCATCCACAGCAAGCGGGGGACACTGTGAACAGCCAGGTGCCCAGAGCCTGGGAGTTCCCACGCTGCAGGTCCGCGTGCCCAGGCTGTCCCCTCCCCCACTGGGGCCACGCGGTGCTACTGTGAGACAGTCACAGCCAGTGCAGCAAATGCCTTCAAGAGACGACATTCGTCGCATCTGTTTCTCTTGCCACGACTTCCCGGACAGAGGGGCCGAGGGTGCTGGCGTTTTGGCCCCTCGGCCTTGGATCAGATGAGGCGAGCAGGGCATGAACTGAGAACACAGTGGTGGCTTCTGAAACGTGTCCGCATGTCACAGAGAAGTAAACGCAGCACCCTGGGCTGTGACAATGGCAGGAGCCCAGCCGCGGCAGCCGAGCCCTTAGAAAGGACAGCTAGTTCCCCGCCCAGGTGCTCTGCCTGAGCCGGCTGTCTGCAGTGGGGACCGTCGCCACCGGAAGTGCTAATTTGGGGGCTGGCCCTGGAGCCACACTCAGTGCCACTGAGCCATTGGGGACAGCGGTCGCGTTCAGAATGCTGGGGATCTCACTGGGAGCTTGTATTTTAAAATAGACCAGATAAAACACGGGTAAAACGACCCCAACAAGCAGCATGATGAACACAGCGTTCCACCACTGAATCCCACAGTCGGCCCCGTTCGCCGGCGACTTGGGAGGAGCCGGAAGGAGCAGCTGACTGGCCGTCTCACCGGGGGAACTTTCGTTTATGAAGATTTCTGACTGCACAGCACGCTCAATATTCTGGTCAATGCCCTTGAAGAAATCCGTCAGCGGGCTGGACGGGGCGCTGGTGGCCGCTCCGTCTCGGTCTGGATGCTCCTCGAAGCTCACCCTGGTCTCCGGGGAGGGGCTCGCCAGGGGTCTGAGTTCCTCGTGGGTCTCTGTTAGGATCCCATGGGTTTTCACTGGAATCTTAACAGACTTCAAAGCATATAAGTCTTGTTCTCTGATGAAGTTGTTGGCTGTCTTGATATCTGCGACCTAAGGGAAGCCACGGAGACAAACATCACGAAATACAGACAGCGCCTTAGCACGAATATCCACAGTGCGGCTAAGTTTCTGGTGGACGGTCTGAGCCCATCCGCTTAAGACCACTGAAAACTGCACCTATCCACAGAAGTAGCTTAGGCTGAGAACTTTGTTTTTCAGCTTTAACTCAGCCTTAATATATAGCTTAATCATCAACTTTTCCTATATGTTTGCAAGTCTGAACCATTTAAGAGCAGTTTTGGAGAAGACTTTTCTGTTTGTTCAAAGTGTCACTGCCAACAAAATGCTTTGAGGTGAAACCACCACGGGAGTAAAAAGAATGCCTTCATCCTTCCTACTTCTCTTAACTTTGAGGCAACAGTGCCCCCGTCTGGCTGACCCCCCCACCCCGCCATGTCAGAACCCAATGCAGTAGCTGCCACAAGTTATCAGCAAACGCGAAGCTTCAGCCAGCTAGACACTCAGAACCTCATTTAGCAGTAATAATGTTTTACGAGCTGTGCTCTTGTGGGTCTTCTGTTTGCTTTTCCAGAAGTACTGCACGGCATACAAGCTTATTTTTTTTTGAATACGAGTGACCTAGAGTTAATTCGCTTTGAGGATTTCACAACTTTGTATAATAATCAGAAACAAGTAAGGAATCGTGAATCAAGCTGGGAATCATGCGTTTCATAAAGTAATAAAGTTCATGAGAAACTCTTCCCATAATCAAATCTTAAGATTTAAGCGTGTGTGTGTGTGGAGGGGGCTGGGGGCATTCTAAGTCAAAGATAAACTGCCTCAAGTGAATGAAAGCATCACGTGGTCTATAGTCTTAACTTAGTGTAAATACAGCCCACAGTCCAGTAGAAAGAGCCTTATTCAAATCAATTATCTCCATTATTTTAATTATTTAGCAACTGTTTTTAATCATCTAATTAAATTGGGGTGGGGGACATTTTTAATTTATTATGTCCTGAAACTAAAACATAAGGTGCTAGAGACAGTCTTATCTTTGTCTCTAATAAAATCAAATTTATTTATTTAATAGGAAAACTGATCACTTATTGGAGGCATTATATAGTCTTCACAGATTTATCAAACACCACCATTCCAAAAAACCCACTGCATCTATTCAGCTCTGCGGAGGGCAGGATTCACTTTTCGGCTCATGTTTTATAAGACATACAGTATGCCTACAGACGCTGATGCTAAGAGTCAAGTACATAAACCTCAGGACCATTTAAGACTGCTATGTGTCACTGGCTGGATGCAGCCTGTTTATTTCCCTGGGAGACACACCACCCCACACGTGTGTTTAACCATTTGAACCTAGTTAGATGAGACACTTTGAGGAGGAAAAGATTTTTAAAATAAGTTGCTTAGATCGCCTTAGAGGAAGCCATACAAAGCTGTAGCAGGGTTAGCAAAATAAAATAAAGTTTCCAACCAGGAGAAAGCAATTCTGTAAATACTTTCCTACTTACTTTGCCATTGTTAATCACTCTGAATGCTAAAAACATAATTAAAAAGAGAAACAGCGTTATACAGATACACAGCACACACAGGCTAGATCATGCAGTTCCAACCAAGTAAGTTACAACCAGCAAGAATGGGTCAGAAAAAGCAGCCAAAAAACCAAGCATACCAAAGAAACCTCAGATAAGTTCTCCCTGGCCCCCTTAGATCTTAAGTAAAATGTGCTCAAAAGAAAACTAAAAAAATGGTTTCAGCATTTCAGTTTGGAGGGACAGGGAAGAGGAGAAGTAGCCTGCAGGGAGGGGACAGACAGCCTCATCACCTGAGAGTCCCTTCACGACCTCCCAGCTGCAGATCTGACAGCACTTCCTCCTGCCTTCTGTCTCCCAGGGGAACGCTTTGCTTTGCGCTGTAGGAGGCCTCTCCCCATCCCCCGCGGGGGTCAGGACGGGGCGGCCAGCGCCACTCATCGGCGACTCCGCTTACTGGACGGGCGCCGCGGGGGTCCTTACTTTGCAGCCGTACTGAAGAGCGAGCTTGTTGAGGCTGTCCTCCAGCGCCAGCTCCCGCCGCAGCAGCACCACGCTCCGCGCTCCCGGCCGCGGCGGCTGCGGGGCACCCTTCTTCTGGCGCTCCTGGCCCCGCGGCCGCAGGGCCGCACGGGGGGACTCTTCCTCGGAGGAGTCCCCAGAGTCCCCACCGCCACTCTCAAACGTGTAAACTTGGCTGGTCGAAGTCCTACAGACCAGGGCTGGGCCTTGGAAAGGCTTGGTTAGCACTCCCTTCTGCCTCATTGTCTTAAACTGAAAACCAAACCCCAGCGTTAATTCCAGACAAAGCACATTCGGTCCTCCGACTACGTTAAAGATCAGTGTCTTGATAGATTACTCTTTTCTCTAATTTTAAGTATTAAAAAATAAAAATATATAAAAAAAACATCAGCACAAAACGATGTGTTTATGCAGGGCGAGAGGCAAATAAAGACACCTTTTTCTTTTCTAATTACATATTCAGAACACAAAAGAACCCCTCATCTTGACCCTTCATTCCTCATCCACACGTGTGTCTCCCCAAAACCACAAATGTGGAGAAAAAAACCTTCTTTTTGCGGCTTCTGAATAGTAAAGGCATGGCTGGGATCCTTGCACCCAGACTCAATTCAGAATCGCTGTACAAAAAATTCTAGTTCAGCTTTACACGAAAGTGTCGTCACTAAGGCCACTTGATTAGAAAAACTAAGAGAATACTCGTATTTTGAAACAGCTTAAATTAAATACTATGTAGGGCAAGTGGGGGAAAAATTTTTGCCAACTAAAGAAATTCGTCCAGTTTCTCACAAGTCCCTTTGCTTTCATTACATCCTCTGATTTTCATGTTCCTTTCCAGCCAAGTGCAAAAGCCATAATACCCCGTGTCCCCTCTCCAAAGTGACCGAATGAAGAGCCCAGAAATGAAGTCTCAAATATGGGGAATGACAGCCTCAAAGAGAGCTGGCATCCGGACCCTTCGGAGCCACAGGGGAGCGGCACATTCGGGGACAGCCGATGGCCCAGCGCGACCCCTTCACCCCCGAGTGCGCCCCGGGGGTCGCCGCCCCAGCGCCTCCCCCTCCGCACTCCCCGAGGTCCGGTCCGCAAGGGACCCCAGAGGCTCCCAGGCCTCCGTCTCCCTCACTGTGACTTCTGTAAGAAAAGGGGGTCCGCAAACACGAGCTGACAGAAAAAAACGGGGAGCGGACCGCCTCCGCGCTTGGAAGGCAGAGGGCCCCAACATTCCACAAAGGCACCACCTCTGACCTCCAACCTCGGCAACCTCAGGCCCGCCCTCGACGGTCGCAGTCGTCACCCCTCCGGCTGCCGGAGGGTGACCCGCCCCCAAGCCGACAAGCAGGGCCAAGCCACGGGGTGGCAAGAAGCCCGCTCTGACCCCCAAACAGGCCCAGAAGCCCCCACCCGCAGCGAGCGCCGGTACCTCAGCTCCCAGGATTCGCCGCGCCCCGCCGCCGCCGCGCCTGGCGATTGGCTGCGAAAATCAGCAGGTTTCGGGGGCGGGTCGGCAAGGCAGCCAATGAAATCGGCGGTGGGTGGGCAATGAGACACGCCAGCGAGGCAGCCAATGAAACCAGCGGTGGGCGGGCAGGCCGGCGAGGCAGCCAATGAAACCAGCGGTGGGCGGGCACTGGGACACGGCAGCCGTCCCGACCGGTCCGCACGCGACGCGCCCAGAGCGTTGCCCGGGCCTGGGCGTGGCTGGGCGTTCCCACGGGCCGCTGGCCCGCACTCGTCCTAACGCTTCGCTCCCAGCTTTCAGCTGAGCCTCACCTTGCTCACCTGCGGGAACTTTGGCCCCGCCCTGTGTGTCAGTGGCCAGTTAACAAGGAGGAAGATTCCCAGGACAAGGATGGCCCTGGCCGAGGCCTCTGGCGGAGATGTGGATCCTCTGGCACCGCCCAGGTGGGCGAGGGCACCGCAGGGAGAGTTTGCTCGGTCCCGTCCCCAAGGATAAAAAAGTCCACCAATGTAAAACAATGAAACACGGCCACACGAACCAAAATACTTCAACAAATGCAGGATGGCAGAGGACATAAGCTTCCAAGTGGTGGTTGAGCTCTCTAACACACACGCTTAAAACTTCAATCCCCAAAAGAAAATCAAAAGTAACAAAGCGCAACAGTAATTTGGGTAAAATAAATAAAGGAAAAAAAAAAAAAAAACACCGCAAACGATTCGAATTCTTAATTGAGAGAGACCTCATCAAATAAAGACACTACGACCTCAGCAGATAAGTGGACGCAGACAATTCAACGAAAAATTCAGTTACCAGGGAAGAAAAATTAAATCTTACTAGCAATCGAATTAACAAAGCAAAGGCACTAAAATAAGATCTCAGAAACTCCTACTATGGCTTCCCATCCTACTTAGAGTAAAAGTCAAATGCCTTACCTTTGTAGATAGAGTCCAGGATGGTGTGAAGGCTCCAAGGCGTTCGCTGCCATTTTACCCATTTTTTTTCAGGCACCCTCCGTTTTTTAGTGGCTGTACTTCTGGCCCAAAGGCCTGGGCAGTGCCCGAGTGGGCTTGGCAAATCTAGAAGTCAGAATTTGAAAGTCTGACTGAAGTGAGAGTCATCAGATCAGGATCACCTGGGTAACTGAATTAATTAATACAGCTGCTCTCTGATCAGTTACAGTTGTTTCTTTCCTTCAGCATGTCCAACAAAAAACAAATCCAGACTTAGGAGAGACTTTATTCTAAAGGATTTTTGCATGGGGAGAAAGGGACTATAGCAACTGGGAGAACGCTCTGAGTAAAGGTCTGCAAACATCTCAAGAGTTAGGCAGAAAGTTTCTTTTATAGAAAAGAGTAAACAAGGCTAAAAGGAACCAGGTGCAGCCAAGTGGGATGAAAGAGTGGCAGGATCGGATAGTCAACGGCCCAGGCTGAAAGTGGTCTGAAGTTCATTCAGGGGCCCGGATAAAGGACAGGGCTTATGGAAGTTTGGTTAATAAGCATTTTGTTCCAATTGACCAGTGAGGACAAGAGGCTCAGCTAATCATTTATAAGTCAAAGAAAGGGAATTCAGAGGGTCTGTGTCTGGCCTTGAAAGTAAACAAAAGGGGGATCCACAAGTCCTACATAAGTCACATGGAGAAGGAAGGGCCGTTCTTTGCAATAAGCCGTTTTCCAGAACACAATGAGGGGAGAGCGAGGGTTTCCTTAACCTTCACTCTTTCCAGGAGCACAGGGCTTGGGTCAAGTTCAACATGGTCAAGCGTATGTCTGTGGATCTCCTTCCATGTGTCAAGCCCTGGGCCACAGTGGTGAAAAGATGGCCATCCTGCAAGGGGCTTACATTTCTAGGGGGAAGATGGGCAAAACCAAAGCCACATACAGAAAAGAACATAACAGATTATGCCATATCTTCGAAAAATAAAAACCAAGTCACGTCTGTCAATAAAAACTATCCAAACTTCATAAAGGTGAAAGCATGATATGCTGTGTGTCTTCCAGCGTCACACTGGGGCTTGGTTAGCAAGTTCACCAAAGAATAATCTGATTTTTTAAGGAAGAAGTTCTCAAAGTGTAGTCTGGGGACTCTGGGAGTCCCTGAGACCTTTGCCTGGGGTCATGAGGTCAGAACTATTTTCATAGTGTTGCTGACATTATTTTCCTTTTCTACTTCATTCTCTCTTGAAGGACAATAATTTAGGTAACATATACTGAGTCCTCATTGGGTCCTAGGGAATGCAACACCCTTATGAGGTAGGTATTATTATAATCCCCAATTTATAGATGGAAAACCAGTGTGAGAGAAATTGCAGATTGCTTGTCCAATATCCTTTTATTTCGTAACAGAACCCCAGTGTTGTTGGGGCAGCAATATACCAAGCTTCTTGTCTCCACCCCTCCTAACAGTCTGGATGTGGCCTCTTCTTTATGCTTCAGTTTTAGGTGGTATGTTCAACTAGACTTCAGGGGGTTCTCCAAGCTGATTGTTTTATAATTTGGTTGTAGTTTTGATGCGGCCATGGTAGGAGACGAATCCCACACTGACCTAGCCCCCTACACTGACCTCATACTCTAGCGATAACTTTTAATATGCACATTCTTTGATTCTGTCTCCCATATTTAGGACTTCACCAAAGGAAATCATTAGCACGTGTTAAAAGGCTGCTGCAGGACTGTTCTTAATGGTGAGAAATGGAAAAAACCCAAAGTGTCCAATAGTAGAGAATTAGATTGAATTCATCAGCTCATTTACGAAATGGAATAAAGTACCCTAATTTTACATAATCTTGTAGAATGATATGGAAGGATGTATATGAGTAAAAGAAGCTGTTTTAAAAATCTCTAGCAAATAAGGGACAATACTCCAGAGAACCACCCATTTCCATCTGAGGGTTATGAAGAATGTTCTAGTGGTCACTCCTGATGATGTTAATTGCCTTATTTATGTGCATTTGCATTTTTAAATGTCTTTGTTGCATGTGCTAACTCACGTTATGAGGAGGTAGTGCTTAGGACAGTGATTAAAGACATAAGTACCAAAATCACACGCCTGACTCTGAATCCAGTGTCATCCCTCAGAACCTCTCGGAGAATTCTGTGACCTCTGCAAGCCTCAGTTTTCTCATTTGTAGCATGGGATCTGAAACAGACACTGCTATTGTGAGGATTACAGGGGGTGCAGCTACTTGTCAGGTGTGGGGCAGATGTCCGGCATAGAGGGAGCATTTGTGGATGTGGGCTATCAATATTACCACAGGGGATACCATAAACGCATGAAAATCATTTTTCAACAAAATATACATTCCCATCCTAACTTAGGTAGCTGGTCGTGTCATGTGGGGTTCTTTTGGGGCTCAGATCTGCTCTGATTTGGGGACAGGTTTCTCAGGTGAGTTTAGAGCCAGTTTGTCAGCAGCTCTATTTGTGTCAAGTTGGATTGTCCCCAGGGCCAAGGTGTGGGGAGCTGCCTGCAAATAGGAGCCTGACAAACCGGGCAAACTGTCCTAGGACACATCAGTGAGGTCGCCAACCTTCAGACCTGGTGCAACCCTCCCGGGAAAGCCTGTCCCTGGGCCAAGCACCCAGGTCACTGAAGACTGACCTCTGCCTGGCCCTCCCCTTCCTGCCTGGAGCCTGAGGCTGGCTGCTCTGTCATCTATACCTGGGTAGAGTCGCAGTCTCCAGTTTGTGTTTACCCGAAAAGCCACCTCACCAGACCCTGGGGTATACAGCAGGGTGTTCTAAAGTTTTCAGACACACATCTTAACACCTCCATGTTGTCCTTCCCAGGAGCAAATCCTCAGTGTCCTCCCAACCCCCACCTTGCTTTTTTTTTCCTGTGCCAGCCTTTAAACTCAGCTCTGGCTTCCCTGGGTGTGCCTGGGGATTATGTCCAATTCAGGGGGCCCGACCACCACCTCTGTGGGCCCCACCTCCTCCCCAGTCCCCTGGGATCGTGCAGGGACAGGTCTCACTTATAATTTTTATATGAATGACATGCTAAGATGGTATGACTATAGATATAGTAGGTTACAGAAAATATTATTAAAATCGATTTCATATACGGAGTCTCTCATTATGCTGAGTTAGACTCTCTGGTTTGCAGAGTATATGTAAATTTAACTTTACTAGGCATTGCCAGGTTGTTTTCCGAAAATGCCACAGCAATTCACATTTCAGCAATGATCTTTAAAGAACCCCTTTCACTACAATATGTATTAACACTTATTTTTATCAGTCTGCTAGGTATAAAGTGATAAGTTGTTTCTTAAATTTAAATTTTTCTAACCACAAACAAGTTTCAAGACCTTTTTTATGTTAATCATTTAGATTTGCTCCCCTATGAATTGCCATGTTAATTGGATTCGGTTCAGAGAACCCCAAAGCAACAGAGGCTATTTTTGTTGTCCTGAGCCTCATATTCCAAGATGGCTGCTGGAGTGCCAGGCATCACACCCTCATTCCAAGCAGCGGGAGAGAGGCAAGCACAAAGGAGGGCACACTCTCTCCCTTTAAGGAGACTTCCTAAACATAACATGCCATATTTCTATTTGCATATACCGAGTCAGACTTAGTCACAGGGCTACACCTAGCTGTAAGAGAGGCTTGGAAATTTAGTTTTGAGTTACTATCCTGAGTAAGACCAGAAGTCTATTACTGAGAAGAAGAACAGAGGGGGGACGATAACTGGAGTAAGCAACTAGAAATCTCTGCTGCAATGCCTTCTTTTTGCCAATTTTTTTTCATTTGGTTATTTGCCTTTTTTTCTTTTGGTATTGTATCAGTTTGAACTATATGAGATTGTTGATATTTTACAGTTTTGACCAACAAAAATGGCAATTTCTTATGATGCAACCTAGCAGATACGAACCCCTTGCCTTTATCTCCTCAGCATGGCAAACCTCTATCTCCAGAGTTGCTGTTTGTATATCAAATGTGTTGGTGGGCCCTTTTGCCATTCAAAAATTTAAAATTTTCATACAGTCATATGTACTGATTTTTCTTTTATAGCTGTGGGGTTGCCTACTTTGGCAGACAAATTTTCCTGTAGATGTAATCACCTATATTTTCTTCTAAGATTTGAATGGCATTGCTTTTTTAAAAAAACATTTGCATCTTTCATTGTTCTGGAATTTATTTTTTGTGTATGGTATAAAACAGGGTCCTGCTTGAGAGACTTGCAGCTGCATGGCAGCTGTGCCAGAAGCATTCATTAAGTAGCTCCCCCTTTTCCTGCTGAGTTGAAATTCCGTCTTTGATGAACACTAAAGTCATACTCAAATGGGCTCTATTTGGGAACTCTTTTGGAAATGTCAACTTTTAAACTTTCTAACTGACTTGAAACGAATGAGTGTCCCACCCCCTCTCTCTGCCACTTCAAAGGGTGGCTAGTGCGTGTGACTGGTGACACTCTCCAGAAGGTCAGAGGTGAGGCACGTGGTCATCTTCCTAAATCACCCACACTTCTCTCTTTGCCAACCCAATGCATGCTGTTGGCCCACATCACAGATCACTTTGCGAATGGCCCAACATCAGTTTTGGTGATGAGTGGCCCACTGATGAATGAGTGATTCGCACATTCAAGAGAATCATAATCTAGCTTCCTTGCAATACATCCCAACGGGCACCTCTGGGCTCCATCATTAGAAGACAGATGTTGAGTCTACCCACCCCACCCATACCCAGAGTGGCGTCTACACCGTAGCAATGGCAGTGAGCACCAACCTACAAAAATGACAAAAACCCCAGGCCAGAGGGCTTCACTGGTGAATTCCCTCAAATGTTTAAAGAATAAAGAATGCAAATCTTTTACAGTCTCTACCAGAAAATAGAGGAAACTCTTCTCAACTCATTCTTTGATATTATTACTGCCCTGATCCCAAAACCAGACAGACATCATGAGACAACTATAAACCAGTGACACTTACAAACATAGGTGTAAAAAAAAAAAAAATCAACAAATTATTAGCCAACTAAATCCAGCAGCTTATAGAAAGGATTGTACATCACGGTACTCTGAGATTGCTGAATCGACACCTAAGAGATTGGTTCGAGATATGAAAATTGATCAATGTTATCGATTATACTATATAATCGATAAAAGACAAAACAACATGATCATCTCAACAGACACAGAAAAAGCATCTGACAAAGTCCAATGCCCTTTTGTAATAAACACATTCATTCAACGAACTAGGAATAGAAGGGAACTTTCTCAGCCTGATAAATGGCGTCTATGCGGACCCCACATCTTACATCATACTTCATAATGAAAGACTAAAAGCTTACCTTTTAAAATCTGGAAAAAGAAAAGTACATTTGCTCTTGCCACTTCTTTTGAACATGGCAGTAGAGGCTCTGGCTAGGGTAATTAGCAAAGAAAATGAAATGAAAGTCATTCAGATTGGAAATAAAGAAGTAAAACCATCTCTATTTGTAGACAACATGATATTGTATGTAGAAAATTCCCCCCAAATCTATGAAGAAACAGAGCTAATAAATGAGTTAAACAAAGATGCATAAAGCAAGATCAATATATAAAACACAGTTGTATTTCTATATATGCTAGCGATGAGCATTCCAAAAATAAAATTGAGACAATTATACTTACAATAGTATCAAAAAGAATAAAATACTTAGGAAGAAATTTAACAAAAGAAGTGCCAGACTCGTATACTGAAAACTACAAAATTTAAAAGGACCTAAATAAACAGTTATCTCCTGTTCATGCAAATTTAATATTAAGATGGCAACTCCTCCTCACTTGATTTACAGATTCAATTCAATCCCTCTCAAAATTCCAACTTTTTATTGAAGATATGGACAAACTGATCTTATAATTTATACTAAAATTCAAGGGACCCAGCGTAGCCAACACAGTATCGAAAAATAAGGACAAGGTTAGAAGACTCACAAGTCCCTATTTCGAAATTTCCTACAAAGCTACAGTAATCAAAATTGGCATGAGAATAGACACATAGATCAATGGGATAGAATTGACAGAAAAATCCCCGCATTAAAGGTCAACTGATTTTTGATAAGGGTGTCAAGACCATTCAATGGACAAAAAAGCAGTCTTTTCTACAAATGGTACTGGGACAACCGGATATCCTCATTAAAAAAAAAAAAAAAAAGAATTTGAATCTCTATTGTACGTCATATTTAAAAATCAACTCCAAATGAATTAAAAATTAAATCTATGAGGTAAAAATTATAAAATTCTTGGAAGAAAACATAGGTTTGGAAATTTGAGACCTTAGATTAGGTAAAGTTTTCTTGGATATGACAGTAAAAGCACAAGCAGTCTAAGAAAAAACAGACACCCTGGATTTCATCAAGACTAAAAACACGTGTATCAAATAACATTATCCAGGAAATGAAAAGAACCCACACGCTAGAAAAAAATATTTGCAAATATATCTGATAAGTCTAATATCCAGAATATATAAATAATTCATGTAACTCAAAATAAAAAGACAAATAGCTCCCTTAAAAATAGACAAAGAATTTGAATAGACATTTCTTTAAAGAAAACACAGACATTACCACTAAGCACATGAAAAGATGTTCAATATTCCTACTGGCTATTTTGGGTTGAATGCTGAACACTGTAGGTAAAAAAAAATCTTAGATAATCTGAGGCTCTGGATTATCGAGTTTATATTCTCGGAGGATCACTTTTTCTGCAGGCAGCTAGACTAGAGGACCAGAGTGAGGGTCCCAGCCAGCAGGGGGCATGACTGGCATCGCAGGGGGTCCAGCCTGGGGGGTGGCTACTTGCCTTGGGCCCTCGCTGCAGATCAGGCAGCTCAGGAGTGGCGGGGCTTGGACTTCAACTCGGGTCTCTTCGATGCCAAAGGTCATGATTTTCCTGCTGCCCATGGTCCAAGATCAAGGTGCTGGGATGGTTGAGTTTCGATAGGGGTGCTCCTTCCAGCATGCAGATGGCCACCTTCTTACTGTGTCCTCATGTGGTGTAGAGAGAACTCTCCTGTCTATCTGTCTGTAACTCTCTCTCTCTCTTTATATACAAAGACATTATCGCCATCATGAGGACCTCGTCTAACGCTAATTACCTCCAAAAGCTGGGTCTCCAAATGACCTCCCACTGAGGGTTAGGGCTTCAACACACGACTTCCCTAGAGACACCGTTTCATTCCACAGCTGCTGTCTTCTGTATTTACCTGTGCAGTTACCTTACGAGTGCTCTTATTTCTTCATGTGGGTTCACGTTTCTTTGCCGTCTGCCTCTTCTGCCTTTCCATTCATTCCTCTTCACTAACATTTCTTCTTTCCCCACAGCTTCAGGCAGCCTTATATTTCACCCCCTGGGCCCATAAGAGTTCCACTTCCTGTGCGTGCAGCCACCGACCCCGGCTGCCTCCCAAGGTCATGGTTCACAGGCTGCCTTCTCTCCTGCCCTCGTCCCAAGTGCATCGCGAAGGCACCTATTTCCTGAGCTATAAGGAACATAATCCACTCGAGGGAAAAATGATTTTCAAAGTACATCGCATGTTCTTACTTGTGTCTCCAAGGCGGGGGCACTCATCTCTACATTGTCTGTGATCCTTCAGCCAACTGTATGAAGCCATTAAATAAGCATTTTCCCTTTGAGCAGATACTGGGCTCCAGTAAAAACGCTGTCAAACACAGGCCAGACTCGGTCATGGGATTCTGGTAGGAAGCAGACCACCAGGGCTGGCCATTAGCACCGGGCCACTGTGGAAGAACTAATCAATTGTGAATCAGAGTTGGAGCTACGGGAGTAATTTATTTGTGTCACCATTAATCATATTCCAGAGCGAGCTAAAAGTCGAAGGTTTCAGGTTTCTCGAAACAAAGCTCATTCAGTGATACTCATGAGCGGATGACGTAGCGTGGTAACCAGCCCTTGGGATCGGTTCAATTCCATCGGTGATCCCCAGGGCCAGACAGCTGCCCGGATGCAGAGCTTTCTGGAAGAGAGTGATTGGCGCTCGGCGTGTGTCTGGGGAGAAACTATATACAGCACATTTTGTATTTTCAAAGCTCTAAATGGAGACCGAATGAGAAGGAGAGGTTTCAGATTTCCGTATAAAATGTAAAAGTTGTATTAGGCCAGATTTCCTTGCAGTTGGCGATTTAGTTCCTCAGAGCCCTGTAGCAGCGGAAACTGACCGACACATGACAGTCCGCTTTGGGGACACAAAGCGAGCTTGGAGTTGTGTACTGCTAAGGCGCTTTTTAATGCGATCGGCCAGCTACCATTACTAGCGTGAACAACAATGAACACACGTAGTTATATATTTTAAGATGAGAAGGCCCGGTACCTGTGGCGTTGAGCAGACTGAAGTTCCGGGGAGCAGGGGCTCTCGAACCGTCTTATTGCTGCCCTTTCGTTGGCCCCAGAAGTCCACTCTGTGGGGCTGGGTCTCCCCCTGACCCCCTGGATGAAAACTTTGGCCCATGAAATTCCTGGACCCTCCTAAGGAAGAACAAACAATTGCCCGGTCACTTCCTCAAGTCAATTTCAGTTGCAAAATGTGGTGTCAATTGAGTAATAAAAATATCTAGTTCCATTTAATAATCCAAATTGAACTTATTTAAAGTTGAAACTATTCCTCCTCCTTTGGCTTGGGCTGGAAACCTGCTCGGGGTCCAGCACAAGCCTCTTTAAGTTTTCTGCACCTGGGCCTCCTTCTTATTCTGTGGGCTTGGGGAGGGTGGGCAGGAAAGGGGAGCAGGAAAGTTTGTACCTGCCAGGTACTGATGCGGCTACAGAGGATAAGCATTCTTTGGCCCTTGTGGACAGTTAAGGCTGACCTTCCTCCTACAGTGGTCTCAACTTTTGTGGCACCAGGGACCGGGGCTCCTATGAGAATCTAATGCCTGATGATCTGAGGCGGAGCTGAGGCGGTGATGCTGGTGCAGGGGAGCGGCTGCAGATACAGGTGAAGCTTCACTAGCTCATTGCCGCTCACCTCCTGCTCTGCAGCCTAGGGCTTGGGGACCTCTGTCCTACAGCATTTTCACGGGACACCACCATCTGCTGAGATCTCTCACCTGCAGGGCTGATGGGCGAGACGTGTTTTCCTCCACTGTGGCTGATGGTCCTTCTTCAGCTCCTGGGATGCTGGTGGATCACAGCTGGGCCTTGCCGGGGTCCCCTCACCACACAGGCTTCTCAGCCGGGACCCAAACCACCCAGCCTGATTCTCTCTTGTGGGTGTAGCTCACATATTTGCACACACTTTGGGAACACAGGCCGGTCCTGGTGCGGCCACCTCCCCTTTGCTCTGCCCTCCCAGCATCTAGGCAGCCTGCTAGGGCCTGGACGGTGTCCCCCCCACATTCAGGTGTGGCAGTCCTAAGCCACGAGGCCACTATATTTGGAGATAGGTCCTATAAGGAGGTAAACAGGGTTAAATGAGGTCATAAGAGTAGGGTCCTGACCCACCTGTCCTTTTGAGACAAGATACTGGAGAGTGTTCTCCCTCTCTGCCTCCCTCCCCACCCCCCGCCCCCCACAAGTGCACTCAGAGGAAAGGCCTTGTGAGAACCAAGCGGCCATCGAGAGCCAGGAAACCAAACCCTGCCTTGATCTGGGACTTCCCAGACTCCAGAACTCTGAGACACGCGTTTCCGCGGGCGAAGCCACTTGGCTGTGACATTCTGTCATGGAAGACACAGCCCTCACTTACTCTCTTAGATTTCTCAGGTGTGAGCCTGGCACCCATGCAGCTGCTGCTCAAGCTTCTGGTACGTGTGGTGTCCCCGTTTCTGGGCCTAAAGGCAGAGGGGACGATGCCCCCCACTAAAGAGGGGTGGGTGGCGGTGTCCCCCTCCCCACCAGCAGCGCTGGAGTGAGGCTCACGGCACACCAATAGCTCTGCCCCACGAGATCTTTTTCTCATCCATGCTTTCAGACCCATCAAGTGAGTGACAGGGTTAAGAGACGTGTGTCTGGCTTTGCCACTCGGTTTGACTGTCTCAGGCACATGGTCTCTATCGTCTTGAGGTTCAGCCAAACTCCCGTTTTCAGGGCATCTGATGCACGGCTGGGACGAGGCCAGACCCGTGTGTTCCACCGAGGTCTGTGAGGTCTGCCGCTCCGCCTGCAACTCCACTGCTCTGCGATGGAAGGGTTTCGGACCGTCGGCTCACGAGGGCAGGACGACGCTCGTCACAGTTACCTCTGCATCCGGTCGCTGACTCAGAGCCCATGCGACGCTGCGTGCACATCAGCCAGGGCACACAGCGAGGGCTTAATTCACATTTGTGACAACTGTCGAGCGGAACCAGGAGGCCAGCTTTCCAGGGCCAGAGTGAGGGCTTGAGGATGTCACAAAGGTGCTGGGATCCTCTGCAGGGCCTAGGGCGTCTGCTGTACGAAACAGGCCTCCGCGGCACGTGGACGGGAAGTGTCACCACCTGCGCACTGCCCAGGGTCTCGGCTGGGCCCCCTGTTCTCTCCCCAACGTGTGTGAGCCACCCCCTCTCACCTGGCCCCCAGAGGAGCTAGTTACGGGGGGACAGAGCCTCAGACACAGCACTGTGAGCAGGCTGCAGGCCTTGTGGGGAGCCAGCGTTTTAGCTGCCCCAGGAGAGTGCCCTGCCCCCTCCACCCCCCACGCAGAGACACCAGAGGGGGCCTCAGTCCATGGCTTGGTAGATCAGCCTGGGCCCTTGGCCAAGCCAGGGATAGACAAACAAACAAACAAACAAACATAAAAGCAGAGAAGTACAGTTAGGACGGGGGCCAAAGGTCATCGCTATTGCGTTCAGGTTCACCCCTAATATGCTGTGTGACCTTGGCAAAAATCTTTATTCTCTAAACGAGCCAGGAAGGGGAGTCTGCTGGCTAATGCTTTGCACACGTATGTTGCAAGGAAGAATGAGTCCGGCTCCATGAAGTGGATTTTATCCTTGAGGGACAAACAGTACGAGCTATTTAGCTGAGGCACGTGGCTTCACTAACTCCTCCAGCTTAGTCCTGGGACAACCCCTGGCTGTCCTCGCGTGGTCTCTCAGAAGCAGCAAAGTCTAATCAGGAGTCCTTTCTGGCCCAGAGCCCAGCGAGCCTGCTCCGAGCGGAAGGCGGAATCCTGCTGGTCTGGCATTCGAGGTCCTGTGTCCCTGACCACGGCCACCTCTTATGCTCATGCATGTATCCAGAAATCTTTTTTGAGCTCTTCACCTGCACCGGACCAAGGATTGGGCCTGGGGGTGCAAAGCTGGAAATGTGCTGGTCTTTGCATTTCTGGTTTTGACTCCCATCACCCCAGAAGGCTGCACCCCATGTTCCAGCAACTTCCTGTCCATCTCTGTTCCTTCTGCCAGAATGCCCTTCTCTCTTCTCTGCCTGCCAAATCCTTACTTCTCCTTTGAGGACCCTCTCTGTGAGGTTTTCGTGGGCTCCATTAACAAGAGTGCCTGCCAGCCTCGGTCTCCTGGAGCAGAATGCAGCTGTGCCCACTCTGGAGAGTGATGGATGGCCCTGGATTATTCTCGATTACTCAAAAACCCAAACAGGACCTCCTTTTGAGGTGGCTTCACCCATAAATCTGCCTTGGGACCTGGACCGCACAGCCAGCATGCCATTAGACTCTGAGGGGCTGTTTTCAGCTCTGATTCCATAATGTGTATGGGGGCCTTGCAGGAGGATGGAGTCTAGGGCGGGTGGGCTAAGGCCCCAAAGACCCCAGGAAGCCTGCACGATAACAAGGTAGGAATAAATCATTTGGTGTTTATTAGTGTTTTCTCTTTTGAAAGACAGCCAGGAAGACTCAGGCCCATTTCCGGCTTGAGAAGGAAGGCCAGCTGAGGGTGGGCGGGCTGGCGAGGCAGGAGGTGGCCACTGACCACCTGCTTAGACACAACCCAGTGACCCATGGGCTCCCCTCCTATGGAACCTGCGTGACCAGGCCCAGGGTGTGTGCCCATGCGTCCTTTTGAAATCTCCCCCAAATTGGGACAACTTCCCTCTCCACGTCCTGTTGTAAAATGCAGCATATAATGGACATCTGAGGTATGGCAAGGCCCATGGATGAAGGGATGATTGCCAGAGAGACAACAGTGTGTGACTTGGTCCCCAAGAGAAGGGAGCAGGACCGAGCAAGGAATCACCAGCATCAGCCAGGACGCCGAGGGAGTCGGGGGCTATGTGGGTGGAGGCAACAGCTTTTATGGGGGTTCTGCGGGAAGGAATGCACAGGGCAGGGCAAGCAGGCTTTGGACTGGTTAGTCTGAATCATCTCAGGGGCCTCGGGGCACAGGGACTGTCCCTGGTTGCTTGGTGCCTGGCTCTGGGGTGATGAGGGCAGGAGAAGAGTGACCGGGGTGTGGCAGGCTGACAGATGAGGTGGCCGGGGCTGCGGGCCCTGGCTTGGCTGCTTTGCACGTGGAGAGCGCGCGCTCGGGCGAGGCTAGGAGGGGCTCGCCCCCGTCAGGGCTCCATCTGGGTACGGGCCTGTGTTTTAGCCCTGCATACGCAGCCATACGTGATGCAGTTAGCTGGGCGAGGCCTGTTCCAATAACACACTCTTGTCATTCTCTGAGGACGGGAACCGCGTCTCATTCATCCTCCCCTTGTGTGCCAGTCACGCGTGCTGCTCGATAAAAGTTCACTGACTTGCACTTAACATACGAGTCACGACATAACTTATACATTCACTTGGGTGTCGTAGCTGCCTTGGGAGCCTCTGTCCTAACTGAGTGACATGGCCTCCCTCCAGAGGACGCGGGGACTCTGATGAAATTGCTCTAGGACCATTGAATTAGCCAAAATAGATTGTCCCGTGTTGACCCTATGGTCACGCTTCGCATGTATGCACTGTATTTGTGTGTGCACGTCCATTAGGTATGTACAGGATAAAAATAAAACACAATGTAACATAAGTGGATATATTACATACTTATGTCGTAAAAAGCAATACTGGCCAGAACCATTAACACATCAAACCAACACGTTTACACCACTGCTTCCCTTTACTATATCCCAATTGAATAGAAACGGTGTTTAGCTTCCACTAAGCTTTCCAAATATTCCAGCATTTGATGTGTCAATAATTATAAGCGTATGTTGACTTTGCAATATACTATTTTAACGACGTGTTAATACACAGCAATTTTTGGATGAGACTTCCCGAATTGCTGTTTTATAACTGTCAACTGGCGTATTAAAGCCAACCTCACGGGCGAGAAAGCTGGTTGTTGCAAACAACATCATTAGCGGGAGAATTGTTGCATGCGTGACTGGCATTCACGGACTAAGCTGGAAGTGAGCACCGGAGGTCTCTAAAACTTTGAAAGGACAGCGAGTGTGCGAGGCCCCCAGGTGAGTGGATTTTTAAAGGTACTTGATAATCGAGGGGTTCGCCTCTCCCTGGAGACCTCTGAGTGGGACCTCAGTGGAGATCTTTACACCTACAACCAGGGCCAAAGTCAGAAGTGGAAAATGAAATTGGAGAGAGTGGGGGAAAAATGCAGAATGTGGAAGGGGAGAGAAGAAGGAGGGAGAGGAGGGTAGAGGGAGGGAGAAAGGGAATAAATAAATACCGACACAAGGAGGAGACAGGAAGTGAGATAGCAAGACGACAAGCGTGAAGAAGAGGGAGAGGAGGAGAGAGAGAGCGTGGGAAAACTAGGAAGGATCCTGCTGGGAGCTGCAGAGACACCCCTATTTCCCCCGAGCTTCATCGGGCCGACCTCCGCGTCCGTACACAACTTCTGTGTGTTGGACCGTGGTGACTGTCTGTGATCGGCGGGTCCCTAGGTGGCCCTGGTGGTGTGCTGACCCTCGTCCTCACTGTTCTGCTGCAAAGCAGTTCAGCTTTGGCTTGACTGAGCTCTAGCTGCAAGGCACCCTTTGGGTCACTGGGTCATCTGCATTTTTGCTACAGTGGAATGGATTTTTCACTCTAGACCTGAATGTTTAGCCTTTTCCAAGGGAAATCCCAGCATTCTCTTAAGAAATTCCAGGAGGAAAATCTTCTAATTTCTTGGTCAGTTTTGATGCTAGCCCCGGCAATGCAGAACCCAAAAGGGGTTATTGTGTCTGAGAAGCGCTTCGGAGCCAAGGGATGGCGGTTTCACAGTGCCAGGGTGAGCAGCAAGAGTGGTCCCTGGTCCTTGCAACGGTGACATGGATGGCCCTTGAGTGGGAGAGTCAGACAAACACAAACACCCTATGACTTCATTACAAGTGGAAACTAAGGAACAAAAGAAACGAACAAACAAAATGAAAACGGACTCACGGATACAGAGAACAAACGGCTGACGGCCAGAGGGTGGGGTGCCGGGGAGCTCGGTGGAAAAGGTGAAGAGGGATGGAGAAGCACAAATGAGTAGTGGCCACAGGGATGGAGAGGACAGCACAGAGAACAGTCAATCATATGTAACAACCAGGTACAGTGCCACGTGGCTGCTACAGTACCTGGGGATCGCTTTGTAAATTATACAAACGTCTAACCATTGTGCTGTACGCCTACGACTCATAATTATAATAATAATAAAAAGAAAGAGTGGTCCTGGGTCAAGGAAACCCATCCAGGCACGCGGACTGGTCCTGACAGCTCCCTAAAGCCTCCTGGTCAAACTTTCGTTTCGGAAGCACCAGATGGTGGCGCCACAGCAAGCATTGCTGAGATCCTGGCCGACCCAGACTTTCTCATCTCCTGGGTCTTTCACTCTCCCGTTTCCAAAGATAAAATAAAAAGGAGAGCCAGCGGTTTCTAGATCGCCATGGCAACCACCTGGAAACACCTGTCTCTGTTGGCAACGGATGGCTGACATCGCAGAGCCCTTGAAATCTACAAACATCGTGCTTTCATTGACTTACAGCTCCTTATCTAAATATTTGTATTACTTAAGGTCTACGGAAAACGATCCTCGACTTTAGAGTGCACTTCTATCCTCAGCTTCTCTGAAAATGATCTAAGCATTTCAGATAAGTTGTAACTAGCGAAGGGAACACGGGGTCACTTCACGCATGTGTGTGCTGGCACCGGGGTCCAGCGACACACAGGAGGGACAGGCCTCCTGCCCCGGTGGAGCTTACAAAAAACACACACAAATGAGAATGTTAACCAAAAACCCCATCTGCAAACCTGTTTATGTTAACTCTCCCACTCTGGAATGACACAGCCCCCAGAGCGTCCGCACGGCCCAGACCCTGCACAGCAACCACACGGACGCACCACGTCCAGTTACTCAGACCCGGCCAGCGAGCTGGGGGCGGCGCACGACGCCCGCTCCCCAAACCGGGGAGAGAAGCCCCAGGAAGGCGCAAGGACACGCTGCGTCAGCCAAGTGTTAGGGGTCCAGGGGTCTGGGGTGTGTTAGGCTCCCCGCCTCCAAAGGAAAAGACGCTTTTACAAACGGCACCAAGCCTCTGGGTGCTGGAGGCCGCGGGATTCGCCCCCGGGCCGCAGGAAGTGGCCGCGGGCGCCAGACTGGACATCAAAACTGCTGTGCGAGCCACGGCGGCGACGCGCCTTCCCTTCCCCTCCTTTCTAAATGGGAAGTGTCTCCACGGTCCTCCCGTGCCTGCCCCGCCGCTTTGTCTTGGGGTTGGGGACTGACACTGTCCCTTCTGAGTTCAGTGCGTGCGGATGGGACAAACGGCGCAGGACGCTGCAGCCGCGGGAGCGGTGGGAGGAGCCGGCTGCGCCTGCGCGACCCGAGCCCGAGCGGAGCCCGAGCCCCACTGATGCTGAAACCGCAGGAGACTCGGGGGGCGGGGCTGCGCGGGGTCTAAAGAGAGGCTGCAGGGGGCAGGTGCCCGTTCTGGCAGGACTGAGGCCCGAGCTGCGAGCGAGGGGCCCCTCGGAGCACGGGCAGCTCCGCCAGCGAGGTGGCTGCCGCTGAGCCAGACACGGGCGCGCGGCGGAGCTGTCGGAACTTCCTGTCCCCACCCAGGGCTTGGCAGCCACACAGGGATGAGCCCCAGGACCGAGTGATTTAGTGACGCTTGGGGACGCGCAGCCACCCGCCGGAACTGCATTTACCGGCCGCCTCTGACACTGTCCGCAGCTGCGGCCGGCAGGCGACGGCCCCCGCAGCCGGGTCCCGGACAAGCTGTGTGGCCACGTGGCGGGGCAGGACACGGCCGCCTTCGCTCGGCGCCCGAGGACTGGTTTTTGTCTTTTATTTCACAGACAGCTTAAAGTTGTTATGGAAAAACATTTTATTAAACATATTCCACTCGCTTCCAATGAAATGATTAATTTTTCATTTACAGTGGTGTCCAATGTTTGTCTTCTGTTCTGTTTTTTTTTTTTTTTTTTATTTCCTTTTAAAACCAGCACCAAACGTCAAACAAAAATACCACGGGTAATGTAAGTTAACTAATGAAAACTATATACATTTGACTCTGAAGAAAAGAGAACAAAGGAATAATAGTATTGGCATCGAGGATCTTTCTCTGTGTTCTGATCAAATCAAGCCACGGTCAGCTGAGAGAGTTTCATTCGCACCAATGAAAATAGCACCAGAAGGTCGTAAGACTCCGTAGCCGGCAACACATTTGTGCAACCGGAAAGGTACAGTACTTGAGTGACAGTATACAGGACACTGTGAACAATAAACCGTCGCCGCTGGAATCACAGGGCTCCGCTGTCCTCTGAACGAAGTGGAGCAGGAGGGCCACAACGGCTTCGCCGCGGTCACTCACCTCCTGGGCATCGGCAGAAAGCGGGGCTGGGGATCTCAGCCCGACAGTGCCGGCGTGAGCTAATGGGCTCGGGGAGACGTGGGCTTCGGTGAACGCTGGCGTGTTTAACAATAATGGCAT